>JAIEZT010000219.1:42500-81353 GCA_019594935.1 Periophthalmus modestus | reverse complement strand
GCACAAACACCCACAACACATATGCACACACACACAAACACACACACACCAAACACACATACACACATAACTACAACAAAACAACACATACACACCATACATACACACACAAACACACCCACACAGAAAACCTGGACACACCACACAACCACACACAAAACACACACACATACATACACACAAACACATATACACACACACACAATACAAGGACAACACAGAACCACACACAAAAACAGACATACACACAAAACAACTAGTAGACATATACACAAACACACATATACACACAAACACAGACCACACCATAAACCACACACTACACACATCCACACAACACAGACACATATACACACACACCCAAACAAACACAAACACACAAACACAACAAACACAAAACAAACATACATACACACACAAACACACACAACACACACACACAGACACATATCCACGCGCACCACACACACACAGCAAACAACACAAACACACACACATCAAACCCACAACCACACACACCACATACATTACACACAAACACATACCTAACACAAACACATACATACACCATATACACAAACACAACACACATATACACACAAACACAACACACACACACACACATACAAGGACACACATACACACACACCACCATAATACACACACGACCTTCGCTGGAACCATGTGACCTTCACTGTATTTGTTGCAATGACCTGAAACGTGCACGAATCGGGAGAGCGGGTACTTACAAACATGTTCCTTTGGAAGTCTGGACTCCTGACTCGTCATCTCCAGCAGAAGATTCGTGGCCAAAACTCAAAAAGCTCCTCGGTCGATTTGAGACGGTGTAGAGTGAAACCCAGCACCTTCATCATCCGGTCCAAAGGTCGCAGGACCAGGGAGGAGAAAGCTTCTCCTCACTCCAGAATTACGAACATAAAGCATCTGAAACACAAACCACATACAACTAGTTATTCTGATGTGGAACCCTGCTGCTATTCACTTTTACACCTCCTCCCCATAAAAAAGAGTGGAGACAGAGTGAGAGAGTGTTGACAGAGAGTGAGAGAGTGAGAAAGTGTCGAGTGTGAAAAAAATGTGAGAGTGTGAGAAAGTGTCCCACAGAGTGTGAGAGAAAATGTGATGAGTGTGCCAGAGACAGAGGGTGAGAGTGAGACAGAGTGTGATAAAGGTGAGAGAGAATGACTGTGAGAGAGAGAGAGTGTGACAGAGTGTGAGAGAGAGTGAGAAAAGTGTGACAGAGTGTGAGAGAAAATGTGAGAGTGTGAGAGTGTGAGAGGAGTCACAGTGTGAGAGAGAATGTGAGAGTGTGACAGAGTGTGAGAGAGTGAGACAGAGTGTGATAAAGTGTGAGAGTGTGAGATAGAGAATATGACTGGTGTGGAGAGAGAGTGAGAGTGTGACAAAGTGTGAGAGAGTGAGAAGTGTGACAGAGTGAGAGAAAATGTGAGAGTGTGAGAGAGTGTGTGAGAGTGAGAAAGTTGTGACAGAGTGTGAGAGAGTGAGAAAGCGTGACAGAGTGTGAGAGTGAAAATGTAGAGAGTTGTGAGTGAGGTGTGACAGAGTGTGAGAGTGAGAGAGAGTGAGAGAGTGTAAGAGAGCAGAGTACGACTGTGTGAGTGAGAGAGAGTGTGAGCGAGTGGTGACCAGAGTGTGACAGAGTGTGACAGAGACAGTGAGAGAGAAGTAAGAGTGTCACAGAGTGTGAGAGAAAATGTGAGAGTGTGGACAGAGTGAAGAATGTGAGTGTGACAGAGTGTGAGAGTGAGACAGAGAGTGAGACAGAGTGAGACAGAGTGTGAGAGTGAGACAGAGTGTGATAGAGTGTGTGAGGAGTGAGAAGAGTGTGACACAGAGTGTGAGAGTGAGACAGAGTGTGTGAGAGAATATGACTGTGTGTGTGAGAGAGAGTGAGAGTGTGACAAAGTGTGAGAGAGTTAGGAAAGTGTGTGACAGAGTGTGAGAGAAAATGTGAGAGTGTGTGAGAGTGTGTGAGAGAGTGTGAAAAGTGTGAAGTGTGAGTGAGAGAGTGAGTGAGAGAAAGTGTGTGACAGAGTGAGAGAGTGATGAAATGTGAGAGTGTGAGAGTGAGAGTGTGGAGAGTGAGAAAGGAGTGACAGAGTGTGAGAGAGTGAGAAAGCGTGACAGAGTGTGAGAGAAAATGTGAGAGTGGAAAGACAGAGTGTGAGAGTGAGAACAGAGTGTGATAAAGTGTGAGAGAGAATGACTGTTGAGAGAGAGAGAGTGTGACAGAGTGGAGAGAGTGAGAAAGTGTGACAGAGTGTGAGAGAAAAATGTGAGAGTGTGAGAGAGAGAGAGAGTGTGACAGAGTTTATGTGAGTGTGACAGAGTGTGAGAGTGAGACAGAGTGTGATAAAGTGTGAGAGTGAGACAGAGTGTGATAAAGTGAGAGTGAGACAGAGTGTGAGGAGAATACGACTGTGTGTGAGAGAGAGTGAGAGTGTGACAGAGTGTGAGAGAGTGTGTGAGAGAGAGGTGAGAAAGTGTGACAGAGTGTGAGAGAAAATGTGAGAGTGGTGGAGAGAGAGAGGTGTGACAGAGTGAGAATGTGAGTGTGACAGAGTGTGAGAGTGAGACAGAGTGTGATAAAGTGTGAGAGTGAGACAGAGTATGAGAGAGAATATGACTGTGTGTGAGAGAGAGTGAGAGCGTGACAGAGTGTGAGAGAGTGAGAAAGTGTCACAGAGTGTGAGAGAAAATGTGAGAGTGTGAGAGAAAGTTGTGTGGCTCCATGGCAACAGGTTTAAAGCCTCCTTCAGAAAGGTCACGCTGTGCACCTTTATATAAATATTACAAAGAGCCTGTAACGTGTGTACTTGTGGGTACTTACTGCAGACCTGCATTCTCCTCAGCCAGACCTGAAGTAAAGTTTCTCTGGCAGCGTTCAAAAGCTCCACGGAAGTGTTGTCCTCCATACTCTCCGAGTCAATGACGGGACAAACATTATACAATCATTTATTTTTACACTGATATGACAATGTAAAAGAAAAATATTTTAGAAATCTCAATTATAAAAGTAAGGCTTAAATTAGTAACATTGACAACATACAACACTGATTTATAAACATCAATAATTTAAACAGCGGCACATAAGCAGACGACCCGGAGGTCCTTTAGATTTAAGTGTTTAAGTACTTCTGTGCTTCTGAGGGTTTACACAGATACTTCTGTGGGTTTACACAGATACTTCTGTACTTCTGAGGGTTTACACAGATACTTCTGTGGGTTTACACAGATACTTCTGTACTTCTGAGAGTTTACACAGATACTTCTGTGGGTTTACACAGATACTTCTGTACTTGTACTGAGGGTTTTACCACAGATACTTCTGTGGGTTTACACAGTTACTTCTGTACTTTCTGAGGGTTTACATAGATACTTCTGTACTTCTGAGGGTTTTCACAGATATTTCTGTACTTCTGAGGGTTTACACAGTTACTTCTGAGGGTTTACACAGTTACTTCTGTACTTCTGAGGGTTTACATAGATACTTCTGAGGGTTTACATAGATACTTCTGTACTTCTGAGGGTTTTCACAGATATTTCTGTACTTCTGAGGTTTTACACCAGTTACTTCTGAGGGTTTACACAGTTACTTCTGTACTTCTGAGGGTTTACATAGATACTTCTGAGGGTTTTAACATAGATACTTCTGTACTTCTGAGGGTTACATAGATACTTCTGAGGGTTTACACAGTTACTTCTGTACTTCTGAGGGTTTACATAGATACTTCTGTACTTCTGAGGGTTTTCACAGATACTTCTGAGGGTTTACATAGATACTTCTGTGCTTCTGAGAGTTTACACAGTTACTTCTGTACTTCTGAGGGTTTACATAGACTTCGTACTTCTGAGGGTTTTACACAGTTACTTCTGTACTTCTGAGGGTTTACATAGATACTTCTGTACTTCTGAGGGTTTTCACAGATACTTCTGAGGGTTACATAGATACTTCTGTACTTCTGAGAGTTTACACAGATACTTCTGAGGGGTTTACATAGATACTTCTGTACTTCTGAGGGTTTTCACAGATACTTCTGAGGGTTTACATAGATACTTCTGTACTTCTGAGGGTTTACACAGAAATAGGGTTCACAGATACTTCTGAGGGTTTTGTGCTCTGAGGTTTTACAGATACTTCTGAGGGTTTACACAGATACTTCTGTACTTCTGAGAGTTTTACACAGATACTTCTGAGGGTTTACACAGATACTTCTGTACTTCTGAGGGTTTTCACAGATACTTCTGAGGGTTTACATAGATACTTCTGTACTTCTGAGGGTTTTCACAGATACTTCTGAGGGTTTACATAGATACTTCTGTACTTCTGAGAGTTTACACAGATACTTCTGTACTTCTGAGGGTTTTCACAGATACTTCTGAGGGTTTACACAGATACTTCTGTACTTCTGAGGGTTTTCACAGATACTTCTGAGGGTTTACATAGATACTTCTGTGCTTCTGAGAGTTTACACAGATACTTTTGTACTTCTGAGGGTTTACATAGATACTTCTGTACTTCTGAGAGTTACACAGATACTTCTGTACTTCTGAGGGTTTCACAGATACTTCTGAGGGTTTACATAGATACTTCTGTACTTCTGAGAGGTTTTCACACAGATACTCTGATAAGAGGTTTTACACAGATACTTTCTGTACTCCTGAGGGTTTTACATAACAGATACTTCTGAGGTGTACATAGATACTTCTGTACTTCTGAGGGTTTCACAGATACTTCTGAGGGTTTAAATAGAGATACTTCTGTACTTCTGAGAGTTTACACAGATACTTCTGAGGGTTTACATAGATACTTCTGTGCTTCTAGGGTTTAACAGATACTTCTGTACTTCTGAAAGTTTACACAGATACTTCTGAGGGTTTACAACAGATACTTCTGTCTTCTGAGGGTGTACAACAGATACTTCTGTGACGTCTGAGAGTTTACACAGATACTTCTGAGTTTACACAGATACTTCTGAGGGCGGATACACCTGTAGATACTTCTGGCTGTTCTGAGGGTTTACACAGATACTTGAGGTGTTTACACAGATACTTCTGTACTTCTGAGAGTTTACACAGATACTTCTGAGGGGTTTACATAGATACTTCTGTACTTCTGTGGGTTTACACAGATACTTCTGAGGGTTTACATAGACTTCTGTACTTCTGAGAAGTTGATACACAGATACTTCTGAGGGTTACATAGATACTTCTGAGGGTTTACACAGATACTTCTGTACTTCTGTGGGTTTACACAGATACTTTCTGAGGGTTTACATAGATACTTCTGTACTTCTGAGGGTTTACATAGATACTTCTGTGCTTTCTGAGGGTTTACCACAGATACCTTCTGAGGGTTTACATAGATACTTCTGTAGAACTGCTTCTGAGGGTTTACACAGATACTTCTGTGCAGCCCAAGATCAGGTTAAGGGCTAAAGCACTGGGAGTTTCCAAACGAGGAAATATATAAACAACAGAAAAAACACAGATTTTTTAGAACCTGATACACCTGTAGAACCTGATACACCTGTAGAACATGGTACACTGTAGAAACTCGATACACCTGTAGAACTTGATACACCTGTAGAACCTGATACACCTGTAGAACACACACCTGTAGAACCTGATACACCTGTAGAACTCGATACACCTGTAGAACTTGATACACCTGTAGAACACAACCTGCAGAACCCAATACACCTGTAGAACCTGATACACCTGTAGAACCTGACATCTGTAGAACCTGATACACTTGTAGAACCTGATACACCTGTAGAACACACATCTGTAGAACCTGATGTACACCTGTAGAACCTGATACACCTGTAGAACACACCTGTAGAACCTGATAGACCTGTAGAATGGTACACCTGTAGAAACACACCTGTAGAACTCGACACACCTGTAGAACCGATACACCTGTAGAACTCGATACACCTGTAGAACCTGATACACCTGTAGAACTCGATACACCTGTAGAACCTGATACACCTATAGAACCTGATACACCTGTAGAACCTAATACACCTGTAGAACCTGGTACACCTGGTACACCTGTAGAACGTGGTAAACCTGTACATGATACACCTGTAGAACCTGATACACCTGTAGAACCTGATACACCTGTAGAACCTGATGATAACTGTGTAGAAACTGATACACCTGATACACCTGTAGAACCTGATACACCTGTAGAACCTGATACACCTGTAGAACCTGATACACCTGTAGAACCTGGTACACCTGATACCACCGTAGAACCTGATACACCTGATACACCTGTAGAACCTGATACACCTGTAGAACCTGATACACCTGTAGAACCTGGTACCACCTGTAGAAACTGGTACACCTGTAGAACCTGGTACACCTGATACACCTGTAGAACCTGATACACCTGATACACTGTAGAACCTGATACACCTGTAGAACTGGTACACCTGTAGAACCTGGTACACCTGTAGAACCTGGTACACCTGATCACCTGTAGAACCTGATACACCTGTAGAACCTGATACACACCTGTAGAACCTGGTACACCTGATAGAACCTGGTACACCTGACACTGTAGAACCTGATACCCTGTAGAACCTGATACACCTGTAGAAACCTGGTACACCTGTAGAAACCTGATACACCTGTAGAAACCTGATACACCTGATACACCTGTAGAACAGGATACCTGATACACCTGTAGAACCGGTACACCTGTAGAACTGATACCTGTAGAACCTGGTACACCTGTAGAACCTGGTACACTGATACACCTGTAGAACCTGGTACACCTGTAGAACCTGGTACACCTGTAGAAACACTGATACACCTGTAGAACCTGATACACCTGTAGAACCTGATACACCTGTAGAACCTGGTACACCCTGTAGAACCTGATACACCTGTAGAACCTGATACACCTGTAGAACCTGGTACACCTGTAGCACTCACCTGTAGTTGTCTTGAATCCACATGAGGATGTCGTACATTCTCTCTCGACACACGGGGTGAGGGGGAGAGACACAAACTCGCTCACAGGCTCCAGAAGCTCCTGCAGCTGCTCTGGGCTCAGCACAGACAGAATCTTATGGACGATGTCCAGACACACCCTTTGTCTCGCCTCATCTCTGCGTTTAAAACAGCAAGAATTAGTCCTGTTTTTAGGTTTAAATAAAAAAAAAACAAAAAAAACACATAAACTACAAAAGAGAATCATTTCTTTATTTCACTGCAGAACAGAAATCACATTTTGGAGTAGTTTTAATAGTTTTCTGTGCTGTATGTTTTAGTTGGATCATGGAACTTTTTAGTATCGCCTCCTTAATTAAACTTGTCTCCTCAACATTAATGATCATGTCTAAACCTGCAGCTGTGTAGATTACAGTGTTTTTAAGTCATAATGAATAAAAAACTTTAAATTAATCCAGATACCACGTGGCCATTGGAAAACCTTTAAAAATACACAAGCTCGTGGTCTTCACCCTGTGTGACATCGTCTGAATGAATCCTGACGTTTTGAGCTGCATGAATATTTGAGGAATGACGTCAGCGCGGCTCAGGACGCACTCCAAACAGCTCGTCTTCAAAACGCCGTGAAGCTTCGGCAGCAGGTAGAACGCCAAATTCACAAATCTGAAAGAAAAAGTGTTTCAAAAAACTTTAAATGAAGCGGCACTGTGTAGCTTTTCATGGTGAGGGTGGTCGCCCATTTCCACAGAAAAATTACTGCTTAGCCTAAAAATGTTTCACAGTGTGGCATTAAACTATTAAATTATAAGTGTTTTTATGGCTCTAGTCTCCACAGGTCAGACGATAGATACATTTAAATGTAATTTAAAAACATTTTAGGTAAAGCAATAATATTTCCATAGAAACAGGCAGGTGGCAGATCCTCCACTTAAAAAGTTACATAGTGCAACTTTAATGAAACTGAAAACTTACTTATCCATAAACGGGGAGGGAAAGTGTTTTTGACACTTTTATTCACGCAGATGATGAACTTGTCGTTCATTTCTTTTTTCCCCAGACTTGTAATTTTTGCTGCAGCGAGATCGAAAAAGCTGCTGATGTTGCTGTAGGAATAATTACAAAGATTGTTACCATGGTTACAACACTATTTGTAAATGATATTTTATCCAAACAAACTTACACCATCTCTGTCTGTCATGTTCTTCAAAATCAGGCCAATGATCTCTGCAGCAGCTGAGTAAACCTCTTTATATCGTGTGTAAGTTACATTATTGGTGAGAGAATGAATGTACCTAAAAAAAAAAAAACATGTTACGTACGGGCCGGTCCTGGGCGGTCCTGGGCCGGTCCTGGGCCGGTCCTGGGCCGGTCCTGGGCGGTCCTGGGCCGGTCCCGGTTTAGTACCACATTTAGTCCAATACAGAACAAACAAATGTTTACTGCACAAACATTCATGAGCGATTAGTTCCAGGTATAACACAGTTTAAAAGTCAGTGACCCTCAGTCCAGGTTTGACCCTCAGTAAAACAAAAAAATAACTATAATAATTTGTTCTGTACTTGTCGTAGTCGATGCCACATGTTGCGTCGAACGCCGGGAGGTCGTTCGCCAAGACGATTCCCAGAAGCTGAAGTCCGATCGAATTGTCTTTACTGTTCGGGTCAGTGCCACAAAACCTGTCATAGATCAGACTACAGCCAAAAAACACATTAGCCCAATACTTATTTTACATGAAAATGTAATAAAACTATATGTATATTAATATTTAGAGCGGTTATCACCTGTAGGGCAATCGTGCAAACAGTCTTTCCAACATTCCACCACAAGTCCCTGAATGATCTCCAGATTGTGGCGAAAAAAACAGCCCTCTTCAAATGGAAGCAGTTTTTCATCAAGAAACTCCAGCAGACGGTTCGCCAGCACTTAACTCTGGTATTACCACTCAAGCACAAAGACAAAACTTAAGTATAAGCATCAAAGCCACTGTGGTGTTTATTTAATCAAACAAAATCTTTATCTCAAACCTTCAGCAAATCAGTTAAATATTCTTTTATGCACAAGATTCACTGTAAAAGAAAATGCACCTACACAAACTCACTGCACTAAACTTTCTGCAGCATTCACCCAGAAAAGACAAGGACAAGTCATCGTTTGGAAACAGAAAAAACACGGCCTAAATAAGGCTACGAGCATAAATCTGAGAAAATTATTTGACTTAGAACTTACAGACCAAAAACATCTGAAAAGATGAAAGTGTCATTTTTGTTAAACACTACAGTATTACAGCACTGCAGTACTACAGAGTCAAAGTACATGTTTATTAATGTTATTCTGGAGATTTCACGGACCAAACCCAGTCACACAGACCCTCTCTCTCCTCGCTCAGACACAGAAGCTCAAAGCACTTATGGCTTTAGATGAGGATTTGCCACCGACATTCAGACTGGAGCCAGTGATTAAGCATCAGAGATTAAGCAAAGACACGTTTTTAAAGCCAGAGAGGAGCAGTAGGAGGAGAAACACCCCGAGGCCTCCTGCAGACTGCAGCAGCAGAGGACTGGAGATAAAAGTTTAAAATCCTACAAAACTGAGTATGAGAAGGTCACTCGGGAGCTGCAGGCCAGAACTTCCTTGAACAAACTGCAAAAGGAGACGGAGGAAAAACTTCTCAGAGATCCAGGACAGCAAAGAGAGGCAGAGCGAATGGACCTACTGAACCAAAGAAATGTCTGTAAACTTACATTTGAAAACCTTCAAACCTGAGTTCAGTAAAACCACTGAGGAAAAACCAGCCCACGAGGAGATGCAGCAGGACTGGAAGGAGGAACATAGAACAAGGAAATCTCTGGAAACTCAATTCTGACAGCTATAAAATTGAGTCTGATGAAAAACCGCTTTGGAGTGGTGGGCCAGAGTTTCTGTTGATGCTCTTGGAGGAGAGATGATTGAAGAAGTTATGTTTTCCAAGGAGACTTCAACAGAGACCCAGTACATGGATTTAAATGTTGAAGAGGTTCTCATTGCAGAAGTCCGGACTGAGGACAGTACTTTACAAAACTGAAGCTACAGAAGCTGAAGTTATACAGAAACAAGACAACAAGACAGATCCACCTGAAACAGCAGCAAAGCCCTCAGACACCCGGTACCAGAGGTCAATGACACCACGACAGAAGATGTGGTTGAGATGGTCAAAAATGAAAGTGATGATTGCTCAATAGCACCTGGAGTTGAGGATTCTGAAATAAACCTGGCAACGCCCCATGGTGACCAGGAACATACTTCTGTCATGACACCACCAGAGAAGAAGGTCAAGATCAACAGTCAGGAGACTAATGACACAGAACTCTGTTCATCAGAGCCCAACGATGCAGCGACAGAACCTGAGGTGACCACGAATGAGACTGAAGACAGCTCAGTAACACCTGAAACCACCTGGCAACGCCAAACAGTGATGAGGAACAGGTCGTCACAGCCAATGAAATCCAAGAAACTAAGACAGAAGTCAGTTTATCAGAGCCCGATGATGTAGAGACTGACAAGGCCAAAACAAATCCAACACAGAACGAAGACGAGCTCTGACCAGTGCGACATCCCAGTCACACGAGCTGCAAAAACATGACACCAGCAGCAAAAAGTCCAAGAAAAAAAACACAAAAAAAAACTGAAAAGAA
The DNA here is from genome assembly GCA_019594935.1 of Periophthalmus modestus. Taxonomy (NCBI): domain Eukaryota; kingdom Metazoa; phylum Chordata; class Actinopteri; order Gobiiformes; family Gobiidae; genus Periophthalmus; species Periophthalmus modestus. The sequence goes on along the minus strand of JAIEZT010000219.1, from coordinate 70,674 downwards.
GCAGGAGTCAGTGACAGAAACGCTAACGAAACGAACGGCTGAAGTGAATGAAAACAACAAACAAGACAGAAAACTCTGCCCAGCACTGGTCAAAATTCAAATGTTAAAAAAAAACACAAACTGAATGATTCCCCAACCAAAACCAGAGGACAAAAAAGAAGAGACAGAAGATTTTAGATTTGAGGCGGTTGATAAAGATTCAGACGATTAGGCCAGTGCAGAAGTCAACAGGAAGAAGGGCGGGAGAGAGAAGAAGGAGAGACCGGAGAGAGAAGAGAGGAGAAAAGACCAGAAGAAAGAAGAAGGAGACCACCGACCGAGAAGAGAAGATGAGAAGAAGGAGAAGAACCGGAGACACAGAGAGAAGAAGAAGGAGAAGAACCGGAGACAGAGAGAGAAGAAGAAGGAGACAGAACCGGAGACACAGAGAAGAAGGCAGAAGGAGAAGACACCGGAGACACAGAGAGAGGAGAAGGAGAAGAACCGGAGACACAGAGAGAGAAGAAGGAGAAGAACGGAGACACAGAGAGAAAGAAGGAGAAGAACCGGAGACACAGAGAGAGAAGAGGAGGAGAAGAACCGGACACAGAGAGAGGAAGAAGGAGAGAAGAACCGGAGGCGAGACAGACACAGAGAGAGGAAGAAGGAGAAGAACCGGAGACACAGAGAGGAGAAGGAGAAGAACCGGAGACACCAGAGAGAGAACCGAAGGAGAAGAACCGGGAGACACAGAGAGAGGAAGAAGGAGAAGAACCGGAGACACAGAGAGAGGAAGAAGGAGAAGAACCGGGAGACACAGAGAGAGGAAGAAGGAGAAGAACCGGAGACACAGAGAGAGAGGAAGAAGGAGAAGAACCGGAGACACAGAGAGAGAGAAGAAAGGGAAGAAGAACCGGAGAACACAGAGAGAGAGAAGAAGGAGAAGAACCGGAGACACAGAGAGAGAGGAAGAAGGAGAAGAACCGGAGACACAGAGAGAGAGAGGAAGAAGGAGAAAACCGGAGACACAGAGAGAGAGAGGAAGAAGGAGAAGAACCGGAGACAGAGAGAGAGACAGAGAGGAGAAGAAGAGAAAGAACCGGAGACACAGAGAGAGAGGAAGAAGGAGAAGAAACCGGAGAACACAGAGAGAGAGGAAGAAGGAGAAGAACCGGGAGACACAGAGAGAAGAAGGAGAAGAACCGGAGACACAGAGAGAGGAAGAAGGAGAAGAACCGAGAGACACAGAGAGAGGAAGAAGGAGAAGAAACCGAGACACAGAGAGAGAGGAAGTAGGAGAAGAACTGGAGACACAGAGAGAGAGGAAGAAGGAGAAGAACCGGAGACACAGAGAGAAGAAGGAGAAGAACCCGGAGACACAGAGAGGAGAGAAGGAAGAAGGAAGAAGGAGAAACCGAGACAGAGAGAGGAAGGAGAAGAGAAGAACCGGAGACACAGAGAGAGAGGAAGAAGGAGAAGAACCGGAGACACAGAGAGAGGAAGAAGGAGAAAGAAGAACGGAGACACAGAGAGAGGAAGAAGAAGAGAAGAACCGGAGACACAGAGAGAGAGGAAGAAGGAGAAGAACCGGAGACACAGAGAGAGAGGAGAAGGAGAAGAACTGGAGACACAGAGAGAGGAAGAAGGAGAAGAACCGGAGACACAGAGAGAAGAAGAAGGAGAAGAACCGGAGACACAGAGAGAGAGGAAGAAGGAGAAGAACCGGAGACACAGAGAGAGGAAGAAGGAGAAGAGACCGGAGACACAGAGAGAGAGGAAGAAGGAGAAGAAGAAGAAGAAGGAGACACAGAGAGAGAAGAAGAAGAGAAGAGAACAGGAGACACAGAGAGAGAGGAAGAAGGAGAAGAAACCAGAGACAGAGAGGGAGAGGAGAAGAACCGGAGACACAGAGAGAGAGGAGGAAGAAGGAGAAGAACCGGAGACAGAGAGAGAGAGGAAGAAGGAGAAGAACCAGAGACACAGAGAGAGGAAGAAGGAGAAGAACCGGAGACACAGAGAGAAGAAGGAGAAGAACCGGAGACACAAAGAGAGAGGAAGAAGGAGAAGAACCGGAGACACAGAGAGAGGAGAAGGAGAGAGAACCGGAGAGAACACACAGAGAGAGGAAGAAGGAGAAGAAGGGAAGACACAGAGAGAGAGAGAAGAAGGAGAAGAACCGGAGACACAGAGAGAGGAAGAAGGAGAAGAACCAGAGACACAGAGAGAAGAAGGAGAAGAACGGAGACACAGAGAGAAGAAGGAGAAGAACCGGAGACACAGAGAGAGAGGAAGAAGGAGAAGAACCGGAGACACAGAGAGAGGAAGAAGGAGAAGAACCGGAGACACAGAGAGAGGAAGAAGGAGAAGAACCGGAGACACAGAGAGAGAAGAAGAAGGAGAAGAAGGAGAAAACCGAGAGACAGAGAGAGGAAGAAGGAGAAGAACCGGAGACACAGAGAGAAGAAGGAGAAGACCAGGAGACACAGAGAGAAGAAGGAGAGAACCGGAGACACAGAGAGAGGAAGAAGGAGAAGAACCGGAGACACAGAGAGAAAGAAGGAGAAGAACCGGAGACACAGAGAGAGAAGAAGGAGAAGAACCGGAGACACAGAGAAGAAGGAGGAGAAGAACCGGAGACACAGAGAGAACGAGAAGAAGGAGAAGAACCGGAGACACAGAGAGAGAGGAAGAAGGAGAAGAACCGGAGAGACACAGAGAGAGGAGAGGAGAAGAAGGAGAAGAACCGGAGACAGAGAGAAGAAGGAGGAGAAGAACCGGAGACACAGAGAGAGGAAGAAGGAGAAGAACCGGAGACACAGAGAGAAGAAGGAGAAGAACCAGAGACACAGAGAGAAGAAGGAGAAGAACCGGAGACACAGAGAGAAGAAGGAGAAGGAGAAGAACCGGAGACACAGAGAGAGAAGAAGAAGGAGAAGAACCGGAGACACAGAGAGAGAAGAAGAAGGAGAAGAACCGGAGACACAGAGAGAAGACTTTGAAATATTCAAGTATTTTATCAAATCTAACATTATATCTTTGTTTCGAATGTCTTTTGGTCGTCTTGGTTTTGGAGAAACAGCTGTGAAGTGAAACGTGTCGATATCTTAGAGTTTAGGCCCAAGTATTTAGTAGAATCCACCAGTGTCGTGTCGTTTATAGCTTCTGATTTAACCTCAGTAATAACAGTTTTAATAGTTTTATTAGTCACCTTTGGGCTCGCTGCTGCCATCCAGGAGAGCACAGTGACCACGATATCCACGACCATGAAGTGGACGCCCTCTCCCCCGTTTCTCTCAGAAACGACGAGCTGAAGGAGCGGTCCCAACCAGAACTTGGCGTATGGGCGAAACACCTAAGAACAGTTAAAACGAGACGAGAAACACAACTGTATTTATATGAAAACAGTTTTCACATTTGATTAATTAAAGACAAGTCGTCCTGACCTGATTTATTCTCTTATATCAGCGTGGCCCTGTTTTTACACATTCACTTTGTGCTTTTGTTGGAACTTATTATTTATTTCATCTTATTATTATAGTTTTGTCGTTTTAAAAAAAATGTATTTTAATGTATTATGGAGCTAGTGAGACAAGTCATTTCTGATTCAAGTAAAACGGCAAACAAATCACGAAAATAAACCAGGACTAAACCAAAACTAAACCGGGACTGGTCTAGTCTTGGTTTGGTCCTGGTTTAGTCTTGGTTTGGTCCTGGTCTAGTCTTGGTTTGGTTCTGGTTTAGTCTTGGTTCGGTTCTGGTTTAGTCTTGGTTTGGTTCTGGTCTAGTCTTGGTTTGGTTCCGGTGTAGTCTTGGTTTGGTCCTGGTTTAGTCTTGGTTCGGTCCTGGTTTAGTCTTGGTTTGGTTCTGGTCTAGTCTTGGTTTGGTTCTGGTCTAGTCTTGGTTCGGTCCTGGTTTAGTCTTGGTTTGGTTCCGGTTTAATCTTGGTTTGGTTCTGGTCTAGTCTTGGGTTGGTTCTGGTTTAGTCTTGGTTTGGTTCTGGTTTAGTCTTGGTTTGGTCCTGGTTTCAGTCTCACTTTATTTGTCCCCAAGGGACAATTTAAAAACATCATGCAGTAAATAATAGAAAAGCTCAAACAAAAGTTAAGTCCCAGTTTTCATGTGAAAGTTTGAAACTACCAGGAACCAGGCCCAGACCAGGACTGAACAGAACCAAACCCAGAACCAGGCCCAGACCAGGACTGAACAGAACCAAACCCAGAACCAGGCCCAGACCAGGACTGAACAGAACCAAACCCAGAACCAGGCCCAGTCCAGGACCACTGAACAGAACCAAACCCAGAACCAGGCCCAGACCAGGACTGAACAGAACCAAACCCAGAACCAGGCCCAGTCCAGGACTGAACAGAACCAAACCCAGAACCAGGCCCAGACCAGGACTGAACAGAACCAAACCCAGAACCAGGCCCAGTCCAGGACACCAAAGTGTAAGTTGGGCTGAGATGGTGACATAACGACCTCCTCTGAGTTGATGATGAGTTTTGAGATGAACAGTCTGATGTTCAAAGGTGAGGCCGGGTTTGACAGTTTCCCCTGAAGAAACTTCATCCAAGGAGGAAGATCAGGAGGAACACTCCCCTGTAAAAGAAAAAATAACACACATTATTATCATTATTATCATTATTATTATCATTATTATCATTATTATCATTATTATCATTATTATCATTCTCAGAGGATAAGATCAAAGTCATTCAGAAATCACACCGGTTCAACTTTAGGGGTGATGTTGTATCTTTGCATGTGTCCGATCAGCGCCGTCATGGCCGACATACACTCGTGCTGGTTAAGTTCGTCCATTTCCAGGTCCACTGTTGCATCCTGGGAGGAAGTAGTGTCCTCTGTCTCCTGTAAGAAGCATTTACGCTTTAATGCACCTGAACCTTTATCGTGTTTGGGATTGTACAAGATTAGGCACAATATAAAAGACGATTACGACTGTTTCTGACCACAGGTGTGTGTGTGTGTGTGTGTGTGTGTGTGTGTGTGTGTGTGTGTGTGTGTGTGTGTGTGTGTGTGTGTGTGTGTGTGTGTGTGTGTGTGTGTGTGTGTGTGTGTGTGTGTGTGTGTGTGTGTGTGTGTGTGTGTGTGTGTGTGTGTGTGTGTGTGTGTGTGTGTGAGAGTGTGTGTGTGTATGTGTGTGTGTGTGTGTGTGTGTGTGTGTGTGTGTGTGTGTGTGTGTGTGTGTGTGTGTGTGTGAGTGTGTGTGTGTGTGAGTGTGTGTGTGTGTGTGTGTGTGTGTGTGTGTGTGTGTGTGAGTGTGTGTGTGTGTGTGTGTGAGTGTGTGTGTGTGTGTGTGTGTGTGTGTGTGTGTGTGTGTGAGTGTGTGTGGTGTGTGTGTGTGTGTGTGAGTGTGTGTGTGTGTGTGTGTGTGTGTGTGTGTGTGTGTGAGTGTGTGTGTGTGTGTGTGTGTGTGTGAGTGTGTGTGTGTGTGTGTGTGTGTGTGTGTGTGGTGTGTGTGTGGTGTGTGTGTGTGTGTCTGTGTGAGTGCGTTTGTGTGTGTGAGTGTGTGTGTGCGTGTGTGTGTGCGTGTGTGAGTGTGCGTGCGTTTGTGTCTGTGAGTGTGTGTGCGTTTGTGTGTGCGCGCGTGTGTGTGTGTGCGTGTGTGAGTGTGCGTGCGTTTGTGTCTGTGAGTGTGTGTGCGTTTGTGTGTGTGAGTGTGTGTGCGTTTGTGTGTGTGAGTGTGTGTGTGCGTGTGTGTGAGTGTGCGTGCGTTTGTGTCTGAGTGTGTGTGCGTTTGTGTGTGTGTGTGTGCGTGTGTGAGTGTGCGTGCGTTTGTGTCTGTGAGTGTGTGTGCGTTTGTGTCTGTGAGTGTGTGTGCGTTTGTGTCTGTGAGTGTGCGTGCGTTTGTGTCTGTGTGAGTGTGTGTGCGTTTGTGTGTGTGAGTGTGTGTGCGTGTGCGTTTGTGTGTGCGTGTGTGTGTGTGTGTGGTGTGTGTGTGTGTGCGTGCGTGTGTGTGCGTGTGTTTACACGTTTTAGGGTCAGAAAATACCTGATCTTTTTAGATCTGTTCAAACTTTTTATCACCTTTCTCAGTTCACACCACTTCAAAGTTACAAATAGAGTAAAGAGCTCTGCTCCCATCTGTGCTCCTCACAGCTCCACACTGGTCCACACTCCTCCACACTGGTCCACACTCCTCCACACTGGTCCACACTCCTCCACACTGGTCCACACTCCTCCACACTGGTCCACACTCCTCCACACTGGTCCACACTCCTCCACACACTCCTCCACACTGGTCCACACTCCTCCACACTGGTCCACACTCCTCCACACTGGTCCACACTCCTCCACATGGTCCACACTCCTCCACACTGGTCCACACTCCTCCACACTGGTCCACACTCCTCCACACACTCCTTCCACACTGGTCCACACTCCTCCACACTGGTCCACACTCCTCCACACTGGTCCACACTGGTCCACACTGGTCCACACACCCTCCACACTGGTCCACACTCCTCCACACTGGTCCACACTGGTCCACACTCCTCCACACTGGTCCACACTCCTCCACACTGGTCCACACTCCTCCACACTGGTCCACACTCCTCCACACTGGTCCACACTCCTCCACACTGGTCCCACACTCCTCCACACTGGTCCACACTCCTTCACACTGGTCCACACTGGTCCACACTGGTCCACACTGGTCACACTGGTCCACACTGGTCCACACTGGTCCTCACAGGTCCACACTGGTCCACACTCCTCCACACTCCTCCACACTGATCACACTCCTCCACACTCCTCCATACTGGTCCACACTCCTCCACACTGGTCCTCACTGGTCCAACACTCCTCCCACACTGGTCCACACAGCTCCACACTGATCCACACTCCTCCACACTCCTCCAAACTGGTCCACACTCCTCCACACTGCTCCACACTGCTCCACACTGGTCCACACTCCTCCACCCTGCTCCACACTCCTCCACCCTGCTCCACACTCCTTCACACTGGTCCACACTCCTCCACACTGGTCCACACTGCTCCACACTCCTTCACACTGGTCCACACTCCTCCACACTCGTCCACACTGGTCCACACTCGTCCACACTGGTCCACACTCCTCCACACTGGTCCACACTCCTCCACACTGGTCCACACTGGTCCACACTCCTCCACACTGGTCCACACTCCTCCACACTGGTCCACACTCCTCCACACTGGTCCACACTCCTCCACACTGCTCCACACTCCTCCACACTGGTCCACACTCCTCCACACTGGTCCACACTGGTCCACACTCCTCCACACTGGTCCACACTCCTCCACACTGGTCCACACTCCTCCATACTACTCCACACTGTCCACACTGTCCACACTCCTCCACACTGGTCCACACTCCTCCACACTGGTCACACTCCTCCACACTGGTCCACACTGGTCCACACTCCTCCACACTGGTCCACACTCCTCCACACTGGTCCACACTCCTCCACACTGGTCCACACTCTCCACACCCTGCTCCACACCTCCACACTGGTCCACACTCCTCCACACTGGTCCACACTGGTCCACACTCCTCCACACTGGTCCACACTGGTCCACACTCCTCCACACTGGTCCACACTGGTCCACACTCCTCCACACTGGTCCACACTCCTCCACACTGGTCCACACTCCTCCACACTGGTCCACACTCCTCCCACACTGGTCCACACTGGTCCACACTCCTCCACACTGGTCCACACTGGTCCACACTGGTCCACACTGGTCCACACTGGTCCACACTCCTCCCACACTGGTCCACACTGGTCCACACTCCTCCACACTGGTCCACACTCCTCCACACTGGTCCCACACTCCTCCACACTGGTCCACACTGTCCACACTGCTCCACACTCCTCCACACTGCTCCACACTACTCCACACTGGTCCACACTCCTCCACACTGGTCCACACTGGTCCACACTGGTCCACACTGGTCCACACTGGTCCACACTGGTCCACACTCCTCACACTCCCTCCACACTACTCACACTCCTCCACACTGGTCCCACACTGGTCCACACTGGTCCACACTGGTCCACACTCCTCCACACTGGTCCACACTCCTCCACACTGGTCCACACTCCTCCACACTGGTCCACACTACTCCACACTCCTCCACACTGGTCCACCACACTCCTCCCACACTGGTCCACACTCCTCCACACTGGTCCACACTCCTCCACACTGGTCCACACTGGTCCACACTCCTCCACACTGGTCCCACCCCTGGTGTAGAGTCCTGCTTAAATCTTACTTTCTTCACAGTCCTTCTGCGGCCCTCTGGGTTTTGGGAGCTGTAGGAAAAACTTTGCACTCCAGTTGAAAAGTCAAACTGGCTCATCTCTTCACTCAGACTGCTGTCCATCATGTACGACTGAGACGACAGGTACACGGGCCCCTCTGCCATTTAACACAAACAACTTTAACATCATTAAAGTACTTTTTGTTATAAATATACCGGGGGAGACGTGACTGTACCTCCATTTTCTTCATGGGCCTCCTGTCGTATCATCACATATTTCTTCTTTCTCTCGAGAGGCACCTGTGTTTGAAAAGTGAAAACAGATTATGTTGTTGTACAGGAGAGCTGACGGGGGCTCCAGGGTCTTAGGTCCCAGAACTGAACCTTATTTCTTTTCATTTATATTAAAGCGGGGCCCTTGTGAGGGTTCGAGCCCCGGGCCCCCACATTTCTGTGGATGGACCTGCTGCTGTGGTCACTTTGTAAAGGACACGTCAGTAAAGATGAGACGCCTGGAGAACACGGCTGGAGCTGCTGATGTTATTTTATTTGTCATTACTATTTTTATTTATTTTTCCTTTTCACTTCCAAACACCAAAGTAATTACCTCTTTGAACGTAATGATTATCATTTTAGCATAAACCAGAGGTTTAAAGTATCAGAATGAACATACAGTACCTCAACTTCAATAGGAAAGTGGTAGGTCCTTGAAACATCAATGAGATTTTCCAGGATAAACTGATGCTGGAGAAGATTTGAACAGTATTTTGACAATATTATTTAATAATATAATAGTAATAATAATAATATAATTTTCAGAGGGTTTATTTTACTTTTACCTTCTCTGGTTTCTCACTGAACAAAAATCCCTGGTAGAATTTGGCTTCGCTGAAACTGCGGCTGATGACGGCGATGGCGCAGTTATACGCAGCACAATGGAACTGTCTCCGAAGTTCAAGAAAAACTGAGACTCACCGCCATGTTCTCCGTGAAGGACTCAAACAAAAGACCTGAAGAATCAACAGTTCAACCAAATAAAGAGGCAGTATGGAACTTTCTGGTGGAGGCTTTGCTCCCTGCTCCTCTCCATGGAGATGTGACTGCTTTACCTGAAATATTCCACAGTATGGCTTTATATAAATCTATCTCCATTGAGACAAGCAGGTCATAGCACCAGGCAAAGGAACAGGTCAGATCTGTGGAGAGGCGAGCTCACTCACAGTAAAAATGCATGTTTGTTTTTCAATCTTGCTTCAATTGTAGGTGTTTTTATGGCTAAGTTTAAAGCCACACTGTGGTATTTTAATGGGAAAACAGTAAAATCTCCATGGAGTCAAGCAGGGGCTGAGTCAAACAGAAAAGTACATAATACACCTTTAATACCTGTATTTGGACTTAAATTCAAGCTGTTCTTACTTGATCAGGGCTTTAGACATCTCGTTGCCCTCAGTTTTTCCCGAGGGCCGCAGTACGCCTGGTTGATGCGTGATTCTTTGGAGTAAACGTCGTCTTTGGGGAGGCGAGAGTAGAGCAGCTCCATCACTTTGTAGAAGCCGATTTTCTTGAACAACTGAAGTTCAAATGTTGTTTCACAAGACTAAAGTAAATAATAAAGATTAGAAAATAAACCTCAGACTCTTGTGATCAGAATTACCTCTTGATCGAATGGTCGACTTAAAGTGGGCGTGGCAAAAGCTCTAGAAACTGTTAAATATCTGTATCTGCCCCAAACAGCTCTCAAGAATACAACTGCACACGAGCTCGTGCAGAAACTGTTTATGCAGAACAGTAACAGGAAATGCATATAAAAAGGCAGATACAAGTCATGGTTCCCCCCAAAGCTTCATCTAGCTCCTGACCTCAGCTCCTGACCTCAGCTCCTGACCTCCAGCTCGTGACCTCCAGCTCTTGACCTCCAGCTCCTGACCTCAGCTCATGACCTCCAGCTCATGACCTCAGCTCATGACCTCCAGCTCATGACCTCCAGCTCATGACCTCCTGCTCATGACCTCCAGCTCTTGACCTCCAGCTCCTGACCTCAGCTCGTGACCTCCAGCTCGTGACCTCCAGCTCATGACCCTCCAGCTCATGACCTCAGCTCATGACCTCCAGCTCATGACCTCCAGCTCATGACCTCCTGCTCATGACCTCCAGCTCCTGACCTCCTCCTCATGACCTCCAGCTCCTCACCTCCAGCTCGTGACCTCCAGCTCATGACCTCCAGCTCGTGACCTCCTCCTCATGACCTCCAGCTCCTCACCTCCAGCTCGTGACCTCCAGCTCATGACCTCCAGCTCATGACCTCCAGCTCGTGACCTCCAGCTCATGACCTCCAGCTCCTGACCTCCTCCTCATGACCTCCAGCTCATGACCTCCAGCTCCTGACCTCCTCCTCATGACCTCCAGCTCCTCACCTCCAGCTCCTGACCTCCAGCTCATGACCTCCAGCTCTTGACCTCTTGCTTGTGACCTCCAGCTCATGACCTCCTCCTCATGACCTTCAGCTCATGACCTTCAGCTCATGACCTCCAGCTCATGACCTCAGCTCATGACCTCCAGCTCCTAACCTCTTTATTTATAGTAAAACTTTCTCATTAACATATTAGATCTCAAACCCACCTTGGTGAAGCGGCTGAGCAGAAGTGTGATTATGTCTGAAACATTTCCCACAAAGAAGTCACTGAGGGCCTTGGTGCCGCAGTGAGAGGCCAGAGGCAGCAGGACCCTGACGGTCAAGGCCTGGACCATGGAGTTTGTGGGAACATCTCCGCTCTGGATCATCCTATACACGACGCAGAGGAGCTCCAACTGCTTTTCTGTGGCAGCCCTGATCAGTAAAACAAACATTAGCAACACAAAGACGTAACGGTGGGAACATGGTGTAACATCTGTGTCGTCTCAGTTGTCCAGGTCCACAGCAAAAGAAACGTTCACTTCTGTAACTGGACAAACGTTTTAGAGTGAGCTAGCTAAAGGCATTACTGGAACTGTTAAGTTAGGGCTCGTTGTTATGTTAGCCTGCATCATCAGCCTATAATACTCCCTACAACAGTACCATATCCAGACTGGACCGGACCAGACTGGACCGGACTGGACCAGACTGGACCGGACGACACCATCACTGTGCTGAGGGCTCATGTTTGAGCCGAGTCCTGCTCTGATGTAAACACAAATGTCTCCAGCCTCAGGTCTCTTCTGTTTAACTCTTCTTCTGTTTAACTCTTCTTCTGTTTAAAACTCTTCATCTGTTTAACTCTTCTTCTGTTTAACTCTTCTTCTGTTTAACTCTTCTGTTTAACTCTTCATCTGTTTACTCTTCATCTGTTTAACTCTTCTTCTGTTTAACTCTTTCTGTTTAACTCTTCTTCTGTTTTAACTCTTCTTCTGTTTAACTCTCTTCTGTTTAACTCTTCTTCTGTTTAACTCTTCTTCTGTTTAACTCTTCTTCTGTTTAACTCTTCTTCTGTTTAACTCTTCTTCTGTTTAACTCTTCTTCTGTTTAACTCTTCTTCTGTTTAACTCTTCTTCTGTTTAACTCTTCTTCTGTTTAAACTCTTCTTCTGTTTACACTCTTCTTCTGTTTAACTCTTCTTCTGTTTAACTCTTCTTCTCTTTTAACTCTTCTTCTGTTTAACTCTTCCTCTGTTTAACTCTTCTTCTGTTTAACTCTTCTTCTGTTTAAATCTTCTTCTGTTTAACTCTTCTTCTGTTTAACTCTTCTCTCTTCTGTTTAACTCTTCTTCTGTTTAACTCTTCTTCTGTTTAACTCTTCTTCTGTTTAAACTCTTCTTCTGTTTAACTCTTCTGTGTTTAACTCTTCTTCTTCTGTTAACTCTTCTTCTGTTTAACTCTTCTTCTGTTTAACTCTTCTTCTGTTTAACTCTTCTTCTGTTTAACTCTTCTGTTTAACTCTTCTTCTGTTTAACTCTTCTTCTGTTTAACTCTTCTTCTGTTTAACTCTTCTTCTGTTTAACTCTTCTTCTGTTTAACTCTTCTTCTGTTTAAATCTTCTTCTGTTTAACTCTTCTTCTGTTTAAATCTCTTCTTCTGTTTAACTCTTCTTCTGTTTAACTCTTCTTCTGTTTAACTCTTCTTCTGTTTAACTCTTCTTCTGTTTAACTCTTCTTCTGTTTAACTCTTCTTCTGTTTAACTCTTCTTCTGTTTAACTCTTCTTCTGTTTAACTCTTCTTCTGTTTAACTCTTCTTCTGTTTAACTCTTCTTCTGTTTAACTCTTCATCTGTTTAAAACTTCATCTGTTTAACTCTTCTTCGCATTTAGAACTCTTCTCTGTTAAACTCTTCTTCTGTTTAACTCTCCTTCTGATTAACTCTTCTTCTGTTTAACTCTCCTTCTGTTTAACTCTGACTCACCTTTTGGCTATTCTTTGGAAGCAGGTCTGAAACTGTTCCTCCATGATGTGCTTTTTGTCCCGACTTAAGATGGCCGCCATCAGTTTCAGCAGCAAAGGACTGTGGGAAAGCTCCAAAGCATCAAGTAACTAAAAGAGAAAATATATAAACACAAACATGAATATTCACAGCATCAGATCAGATCTCGTTAAACCAGGTGAGTCTATGTTAACATGACAAACTTTATCTTATATTTTTATTTACTTGTAGTTTAATGGAGGTGGAGGGCTCGTTTGGTTCATTCGCAGCATCAGATTAGATCTCGTTAGACCTTTGTCTCCACACACACATTATGTTTTTACTTAATAAAAGAGTTTAATGTCTCTGCTAAACTGTTAAATGTTCCCAGGGTCACAACAAACAAAAACCTCTTCTCTCAGAACAAATGAACTAAGGACTTAAGATTATAACTATAATAAAATCAGACCCATTATCCAAACATAAACTCAGTAAATGTTAAATCCGCCCTGTTCTTCAAACTGTTTGAGTTTAATCTTTAATCTCTCTTACAGTGGGACAAAATAGTTTTTTTATTCAGCACCAATTCAAGTTCTTCTCTTAAACAGATGAGAGGCCTGTGATTTTCATCATAGTTTTACTTTAACTACGAGACAGAGGAAAGAATCAGGAAATCTCACTGTAGGATTTTTTTTTTTTTTTTTTTATACTTTATTTTTGATTTTTTTTTTTTACATTTTGAAAACAAAACAGAGAGAAAAAGAAGAAGCAGACCACAGAACAAAACATTATAGAGCATCTAGAGGAACACAAGGAGTACAGTAACTTCAATAAAAGGACAATCAGACATAATCAGAAACCTATTGTTTTTGTTTTTCTTTAATGTATCCATACCACTTCTCCCATATTTTGAACATCTGTCAGCAGAAAGTCTTAACGAAAAAGTCAGTCTCTCTCATGTCATATATCTCATTGACGATTTGAATCCAGTCTGTAAGTGTGGGCGCGTCCTCACACAGCCACTTGCGAGTTATGGCCTTCTTCGCTCCAGCCAGTAAAATTGACAAAAGATATTTGTCAGATCTTTGCATGCCTTGTGGAATGTTACTCAGATAAATTTCGGTGAATCCCCACGTTTAAGCCAGGTTCAAACATATCTCGGATCACCTCTATCACCGTTGTCCAATAGGGGGCGATTTTGACACAGTCCCCAAAAAATATGAAAATGTCCAGCCCTGCCATTGCCGCAGTCTCTCCAACATCGAGCTTTATCTGGGTCGTTACAATGTTTACTCCTGATGATGGCGTTATAAAAAAACGTACCATATTTTTCCACATAATTCTCTCCAAAGACCAGAACAGGAGGTATTCATAGTAGTTTTACAGATATTCGACCAGTCATCCTCCGATATTCTAACCTCAGCCTCTTTTTCCCATGCCTCTTTAATATATATAGTAGAGATATTCTTTGCTGTTTGTAAACATTTATAAATTGTGGTTTATTTGTTTCTTGGGTGTGTTTGCCTTTGCTAGCTTCGATAAAGATTTTCACCAAGTCACTTCCATCCTCAGTAAATTTAATTTCCCTATTAAAATAATGCCTTAATTGAAAATATCTAAATAAGTCATGTTTGTCCAAATTATGTGCGTCTGACAGTTCCATGTAACTTTTCAAAAACACCATTATTTGATATAGCCCCAGTAACCAGTAATCCCCTGCCATAACCACCGTCGAAACACACTATCTGTCCGTGCTGGTAAGAACTCTGAATCGAAAGCTGGCCATCGCAGGAGTCTGGCATTTCGTTCGATGTTTTTGTTTTGGAGTATTTTACTCCATATTTGTATTGGTACTTTTATCCACGGAGGCAACAGATGTGAGTCTAGGTTCTTTCTGAGAAGAGGCTGATCACCAAGCATGGACTGGAGAGGCACATCGAAGCATGACTGGTCAATCTCCTTCCACTTAGCCTCACAGGAAGGATCACACCAACCTATCAAAACTCGTAGCTGAGCTGCTTTGTAGTATCCTTCCAAACTCGGCAGGGCTAGTCCACCCTCCTCCCTCCTTAACTGTAATATTTGAAACTTTATTCTCGGTTTTTTTGTTTGCCCAAATGAAGTTTGAAATCATTCTATTCCACTCATTGAATTGCTTGGAGGGTACCTGAACTGAGAGTGCTTGGAAAAGATAAAGAAACCTTGGCAACAGATTCATTTTTATTATATCGATCCTATTATACATATTCAATGGCAACATGACCATCGCTGTAGATCTGCTTTAATATCGGAGGTCAAGCTAGTATAATTTTCTTCAAAGATTGCTGATAGATCCTTTGGTATATTGTACTCCCAAATATTTGATGCTTTTATTTTCCCAGCAAAAATTTTGTCATCTTGCGAATCTCAGGAGAGGGTTGATAGTTAAAAGAGATTACTTGGGTTTTCTGCAGATTCAGCTTGTAACCAGAAAAGGTACCAAGTCCCGCAATAAAGACAGGAGATTGGGTAAACTGTCTTTGGGATTAGACAATGTCAAAAGGACATCATCTGCATATAAACAAGCTTTGTGTGTAGTGTCTCCTATAGTAATCCCTGAAATATCTTCATGTTCCCTTATGGCCTGAGCCAGGGGCTCAATAAAGAGTGCAAACAGGGGTGCGCTGAGGGGGCATCCCTGTCGACAGCCTCTTTCTAAATATACTGTGTCAGACAAGTCGCCATTGATTTTAATCCTGGCAGAAGGGGAATCATACAGGGATCTAATGCATCCAATTATTTTACTATTAAAACCAAACCGGCCCAGAGCCAAATAAAGATATTCCCAACCCACAGAATCAAATGCTTTTTCAGCGTCAAGACTAAGACTAACTGCTATAGATTCTATGTCTTTCATTTTATTAATGAGATGAAGAGCACGTCTAATATTGTCATGATCTGTATCTGTCTATTGCGGACAAATCCAGATTTGATCAGTGTCTGTCATTCTGGGACTATAACCTCAAGCCTCTGCGCCAATATTGTGGCAAATATTCGATAATCGATATTCAAGACAGATATTGGGCGGTAGGAGCTACATAAAGTTCTATCTTTGCCTGGTTTATAAATTACCGAAATCACTGCCCTCTTCCAAGATGGAGGTATCCCTCCACCCATTAAAACATGATTAAAACAAGTTTTAAGTGGCGAAATAATCAGATGTCGAAAATGTGTTTATACCACTCAGCTGGGTAACCATCTTCACCAGCCATTTTATCGCTTTTCAGTTTTTGAGATGGCTTTACTAATTTCCTCATCCGTTATTTCCCGATTTAGTCTCTCATTTTGTTCAGTTCCTATAGATGGCAAATCAAGTGAAGAGAGAAAATGGTTCACAGCCTCATATTTGCTGAGTGGGGTTGGGTATATAATTGCTCATAATATGCCACAAAGGAGTTCTGTATGTCTTTTAGATCATGACATACATTATTATTAAGGGTGCTCTTTTCATTTTGTGTATAAATCTGTCAGCTGTTGTTTACGTATCCTCCAAGCAAGAAGTTTCTTAGATTTTGGGCCATTTTCATAATAATTCTGCTTCATAAATTTTGACCCTCCTTTCGATTTGATCCTCATATAGCCTATTCAGAATTTGTTTCATTTCTTTAATCTTTATTAAGATAGCATCATCTTTGTTTTGCATATGTTCTTTTTCTAAACTCTTCAATTTGTCAGTTATGTTTTTCATGTAACTTTCCTTTTTCCCTTTTCTTAAAGGAGGACCACATAATCAATTTACCTCTAAGTACGGCTTTTAATGCGTCCCATACAACACTGGGGGATGTATCACTATTACTATTATGATCCATATATCTTTCATTTCCTTCTCCACAAAATTATGAAATGTGTCATCTTTCAGAAAGCTTGTATTCAACCTCCATAGAGTTTCTTTACGATGATTATCCAAATGGAGGGTCAAACACACCCCCGCCGCATGATCAGATACATCTCTAGTGCCTATTTTGCAATCAATAATTCTATGTCTGTCACACATCGACATGAAAAAATAATCCAGTCTTGAGTATACCCGATGAGAGTGTGAAAAAAAGGTATATCCCCTATCAGATTGATGTAAGTAAGTTTCTCCACACATCCCATCATTCCTAGTTCTTTAAGCATTTTCTTAACAAAAATTGCTTCAGGTTGGGATTTTTTAATTTTGCTAGAGGAGTCCATAAAAGGGTTAAGACAGACATTCCAATCACCACCGCATATAAGCACACCTGATACTTCGGCCACAATAATATCAAAAATCTTCTTAATCATGCTTTCATCTTTGTCTGGAGGTCTATACACATTTAACAGAGACACTTCTTTATTGTCTAGGTATCCTTTAACTAAAATATAGCGTCCTTCCTTGTCACTAACCTGAGATGTGTATTGAAAGTTCACTCTATTTGGTAATAGGATGGCAACTCCTCTGGAATGACCCTTCATAAATGATGAGTAGTACATATTATTAAACCCCATTTTACGTATCTTTTCATGTTCTGTGGCAGAAAGATGAGTTTTCCTGCCAAAATATTATATCATATTTTCTCTCTTCATTTTAGCAATGACTTTGGTCCTTTTAATGGGGCTATGTAAACCATTTACATTCAGAGTGATAGCTGTATACTGCTGTTTTAAAACCGCCATCAATAAAAATACACAAACCAACATAAATACCTCTAGATGCTCTGAAAAACACAAATGGGTCTGCAAAAAAAGGGAACAAGAACATACCAAAACATGGAACATATGTGACCTCCAAAAGTGAAGCAGAAGTCCACCTTCAAAGTTGGGAGGGAGATCCCTGGGGAACCAGGGAACCCCTCGTTGTGCTGCCACCCTCCATCCTCTGTCCATAGTGGTGGCGCATAGCGAGAAAGCAGTTTCCCCGACGGCCAATCAGAAGTAGTTATTCAGTTATCAGAGCGCAGGTGTAATATTGATTACACTCTTACCACGTAGAAGCTTGCTCGCAATCAGATAGCGCTTCTTTTAAACATCTTCAGTTTTTTCCTGGATAGTTCTCGTCACTCTTCTCTGTTCCTCCTTGTCACACGTGCAGATCTCCAGGTAGGGCTCCTCGGTCTGGGCGGAGCCGGGTCCGCTGCGCCCTCCGCTCCCGTCTGCAAAAGCCCTCTCCTCTCCAGGTCATTCGTGGCTTCCTCCACGCTGTTATAGACCACGATGTCATTGCCCCCCCGTCGTAAAACACACGGAGTCTAGCCGGGTATAGAGTTTGGAGGCGATATCCCTTTTCTTTGAGCATTTTCCTAACAGGGTTGTAGGCTTTACGCTTAAAGAGCAGATCACTGGGATAATCTTGGTCAAAGTATACACGCCTTCCATTAAACTGGATATTCCCTTTGCCCCATGCAGAGCGGAGGATCTTCTCCTTCATCTTGTACTCCAGAAAACATATTACGATAGATCTGGGGTTAGCGCTCGGCGGCGGCCTCGGACCCAGAGAGCGGTGGCAGCGCTGTATGGCTAAAGTAGCGTTAGCGAGGGAGAGCTCAGATTTAAGAAAATCCTCTATGAACACTTGAATATTGGTCCCCTCCGCCCCCTCAACAATCCCATGAATTCGGATATTATTTCTGCGGGAGCGGGCTTCTAGGTCTGATAGTTGTCTTTGGAGTTCCAGTTGTAACTGTAGAGTGTGCTCCAGAGCGTCTTTGACGTCAACATTGAACTCCTCCATGTCGGCTACTCTCTGCTCGGCTTCTCCGACTCTCTGTGTCACATGTTTCAAGTCCGCAGTGAAACCATCCATACGCTTTCCCATTTCTTCTCTGAAGCTACTTACTTCTGTCTTTAGATTGTCAATCTTATCATTAAATTCCTTCTTGATGTCATTTTGAACATTTCTCAGCTCCGCTATAATGTTAGCTTGAATAGCATCCATGGTCGCGTTTTCTGTTAGCTTATTAGCCGCGGCGGCCTCTGCGGGTAAAGAGTCCACTTCGTTTGTAGTATCTTGCAGATTTGCTCTTGTCTTTCTTTTATTAACCCCTGACATATTACTGATAACTTTTATTTCTAGTTATGATGCTTTCATTGTCAGGGGAATAGCGGGCCGTCGGGGAGCTGAGAAATTATGCTGCCGATTGCTCCCTCGCCATCCCGGAAGTCTCCTCACTGTAGGATTTTTAATGAATTTATTTATGAATTCTGGTGTAAAATAAGTATTTGTTCAGTAACAGAAGTTGGTCTCAACACTTTGTTCTTCCTTTGTTGCAGTGACTGAGGTCAGACGTTTTCTGTCTCAGGTTTTCTCTCTGTTGCTGTAGTTTGGTCCATTCCTCCTGCAGATCTCCTCTAGAGCAGTGATGTTCTGGGACTTTCACCTCCCTCCAGAGATTTTCTGTGGGGTTGAGATCTGGAGACGGGGCCACTCCAGGACCTTGAAATGCTTCTTCTGAAGCCGCTCCTTCGTCGTGTGTTTGGATCATTGTGTCGCTGAAAGACCCAGACACGTTTCATCTTCACTGCCCTCGCTGATGGAAGGAGGTTTTCACTCAGAATCTCACGATACATGTCTCTTTCATTCTGTCTTTACACGGATCAGTCGTCCTGGTCCCAGAAAAACAGCCCCAGAGCCTGATGTTTCCTCATGCTCCACAGTAGGTCTGGTCTTTGGATCAGCTCAGCATCTTTCTCCAAACACCATGATCTGATCTTCTGACATTGTCCCAGTCTCTTCTGGATCATCCAAATCCAAACTTGAGACGGGCCTGGACATGTCCTTCATCAGGGGGACACGTCTCTGCAGGATTTGAGTCCCTGGTCGTAGTGTGTTACTGATGGTGCCTTTGTTACTTTGGTCCCTCTGCAGGTCGTTCACTAGGTCCCCCCGTGTGGTTCTGGGAGTTTTGCTCCTCGTTCTTGTGTCATTTTGACCCCACGGGGTGAGATCTTGTGGAGCCCCAGATGGAGGGAGATTATCAGTGTCTTTCTTCCATTTTCTAATAATTCTCCACAGTTGATTTGTTCACACGAGCTGCTCACCTGTTGCAGATTGAGTCTTCAGCCTGGTGCAGGTCACAGTTTTGTTTGTGGTTCCTTTGACGTGTCTTTGGTCTTGTCCATAGTGGAGTTTGGAGTGTGACTGTTTGAGGTTGTGGACAGGTGTCTTTTATACTGAGAACGAGTCAAACAGGAGCCATTAATACAGGGAACGAGTGGAGGACAGAGGAACGGGTCTGTGAGAGACAAATCTTGCTTGTTTGTGATGTACACGCCCCCTGTGACACGCCCCCCCGTGACACGCCCCCTGTGACACGCCCCCCGTGACACCCCCCCGTGACACCCCCCCCCGTGACACGCCCCCCGTGACACGCCCCCCGTGACACGCCCCCCGTGACACGCCCCTGTGACACGCCCCCTGTGACACGCCCCCTGTGACGTCCGCTCTTCCTTCTCCAGTTTTATTTTCTTAACTGTTGATACTCGTATGATTCTGCAGCGTCGCGTCGTCATTTTGGTCCAAATGTAAAAAAAATGTGCTGCTGTAGTGTGATGTGCTCTGTCCACAGGGGGCGCTGTGCGGCGCTTTGTTGTGACGTTTACAGCGACGTCAGCTCCATTGGACACCACAGTTTTCTAATGTGAAAGTCAGTGGATTTGTTTCTTTTATGAAGTGGTTTTAGATGAATATTGTGATTTAAAAGTGTAAATTCTAAGAATGATCCACAGAGATGAGAACCATAGAGACACAAGCTCAATAGGACAGACTTAAATCTTATATTATTCCATATTTACCTTTCGCACACAGTCCATGTAGTTGTTGCGATGGAGAGATCCTTTGGCGAATTCGTCGGACTGCATCGGGAAATGTGAGGCCACCAGGGCATCCAGAGCTTTCTGTAACTCTGCCAGCGGCTCGTTTGGTAGAGTCGTGAAGAAGGGAAGCACCAACAAGGCCTGGCTCTAAACGGACATAAAATACTCTCACATTCACACAAATACAAACTGTCATTACTGTTCAAGTCACTCAAGTGTTTTAACCTTGAGGTTTAGAGGAAGGCTCATGTCCGTCAGGAGAGATGTGAACGTGGTGAACACTGGTCTGAACGCAGCGTGACCAGACGAGCAGACGGACGAGTCGATCTGGAAAAACACATTATTTTAACAAATATGAATGTTTTTTTGCTTACGGTTATAAAAAAAAAATAATAATAAAATAAAAATAAAAAAATAAATAAAATATATATATATATTATATATATATATATATATATATATATATGCAACTATAAAGGCACAATATTACCCCTTTAAACGCACCTGTAGGAGCTTGGACAGCAGGACCAGAGCAGCGGTTTTACTCTCAGGAGAGGCAGACGGGACGACAGTGTCTCCGTCCCACCAGGAGCTGAGATTGTCCCAATGTTTCAGAACCTCCTCCACCAGCTGTTTCCCCCGAGTCTGTCTCACAGAGCGCTCCCGAAAACTGTGGTCCAGCATCCCATTCAGCAACAAACTCACCTGCAAAACAAACAACAACTCACCTGCAACAAACAAACTCACCTGCAAAACAACAAACTCACCTGCAAAACAAACAACAAACTCACCTGCAACAAACAAACTCACCTGCAAAACAAACAACAGACTCACCTGCAACAAACAAACTCACCTGCAAAACAACAAACTCACCTGCAAAACAAACAACAACTCACCTGCAACAAACAAACTCACCTGCAAAACAACAAACTCACCTGCAAAACAAACAACAACTCACCTGCAACAAACAAACTCACCTGCAAAACAAACAACAGACTCACCTGCAAAAAAAACAAACTCACCTGCAAAACAACAAACTCACCTGCAAAACAACAAACTCACCTGCCTGCAAAACAACAACACTCACCTGCAACAAACAAACTCACCTGCAAAACAACAAACTCACCTGCAAAACAAACAACAAAATTCACCTGCAAAACAACAAACTAACCTGCAAAACAAACAACAAACTCACCTGCAAAACAACAAACTCATCTGCAAAACAAACAACAAACTCACCTGCAACAAACAATCTCACCTGCAAAACAAACAACAAACTCCCCTGCAACAAACAACAAACTCACCTGCAACAAACAAACTCATCTGCAAAACAAACAACAAACTCACCTGCAAAACAAACAAACTCACCTGCAAAACAACAGACTCACCTGCAAAACAAACAACAAACTCCCCTGCAACAAACAAACTCACCTGCAACAAACAACAAACTCCCCTGCAAAACAAACAAACTCACCTGCAACAAACAAACTCACCTGCAAAACAAACAACAGACTCACCTGCAAAACAAACAACAAACTCACCTGCAACAAACAAACTCACCTGCAAAACAACAAACTCACCTGCAAAACAACAAACTCACCTGCAAAACAAACAACAACTCACCTGCAACAAACAAACTCACCTGCAAAACAACAAACTCACCTGCAAAACAAACAACAAACTCACCTGCAACAAACAAACTCACCTGCAAAACAACAAACTCACCTGCAAAACAACAAACTCACCTGCAAAACAAACAACAAAATTCACCTGCAAAACAACAAACTCACCTGCAAAACAACAAACTCATCTGCAAAACAAACAACAAACTCACCTGCAACAAACAATCTCACCTGCAAAACAAACAACAAACTCACCAGCAACAAACAACAAACTCACCTGCAACAAACAAACTCATCTGCAAAACAAACAACAAACTCACCTGCAAAACAAACAAACTCACCTGCAACAAACAAACTCACCTGCAAAACAACAAACTCACCTGCAAAACAAACAACAAACTCACCTGCAACAAACCCACCTGCAAAACAACAAACTCACCTGCAACAAACAACAAACTCACCTGCAAAACAAACAACAAACTCCCCTGCAACAAACAAACTCACCTGCAACTAACAAACTCACCTGCAACAAACAACAAAACTCACCTGCCGCAAACAAACAAACTCACCTGCAACAAACAACAAACTCACCTGCAACAAACTCATCTGCAAAACACACAACAAACTCACCTGCAACAAACAAACTCACCTGCAACAAACAAACTCACCTGCTAAACAACAAACTCAGCTGCAAAACAACAAACTCAGCTGCAACAAACAAACTCACCTGCAACAAACAACAAACTCACCTGCAACAAACAAACTCATCTGCAAAACAAACAACAAACTCACCTGCAAAACAAACAAACTCACCTGCAAAACAACAGACTCACCTGCAAAACAAACAACAAACTCCCCTGCAACAAACAAACTCACCTGCAACAAACAACAAACTCCCCTGCAAAACAAACAAACTCACCTGCAACAAACAAACTCAGCTGCAAAACAACAAACTCACCTGCAACAAACAAACACTCATCTGCAAAAACACCTGCAACAAACTCACCTGCAACAAACAACAAACTCACCTGCAACAACAAACAAACACCTGCAAAACACAACTCACCTGCACAAACAAACTCACCTGCAAAACAAACAACAAACTCCCCTGCAACAAACAACAAACTCGCCTGCAACAAACAAACTCACCTGCAACAAACAAACTCACCTGCTAAACAACAAACTCACCTGCAACAAACAACAAACTCACCTGCAACAAACAAACTCATCTGCAAAACAAACAAACTCACCTGCAAAACAAACTCACCTGCAAAACAACAGACTCACCTGCAAAACAAACAACAAACTCACCTGCAACAAACAAACTCACCTGCAAAACAAACAACAAACTCCCCTGCAACAAACAAACTCACCTGCAAAACAACAAACTCACCTGCAAAACAACAAACTCACCTGCAACAAACACTCATCTGCAAAACACACAACAAACTCACCTGCAAAACAAACAAACTCACCTGCAAAACAACAAACTCACCTGCAAAACAAACAACAAACTCACCTGCAACAAACAAACTCACCTGCAAAACAAACAACAAACTCCCCTGCAACAAACAAACTCACCTGCAACAAACAACAAACTCCCCTGCAACAAACAAACTCGCCTGCAACAAACAAACTCACCTGCAAAACAACACTCACCTGCAAAACAAACAACAAACTCACCTGCAACAAACAAACTCACCTGCAAAACAAACAAACTAACCTGCAACAAACAACAAACTCCCCTGCAACAAACAAACTCACCTGCTAAACAACAAACTCAGCTGCAAAACAACAAACTCACCTGCAAAACAAACTCACCTGCAAAACAAACTCACCTGCAAAACAACAGACTCACCTGCAAAACAAACAACAAACTCCCCTGCAACAAACAACAAACTCCCCTGCAACAAACAACAAACTCACCTGCAAAACAACAGTTTAAACACAGAAGAGCAGTGTGTTTAAACACAGAAGAACAGTGTGTTTAAACACAGAAGAACAGTGTTTAAACACAGAAGAACAGTGTTTAAACACAGAACAGTGTGTTTAAACACAGAAGAACAGTGTGTTTAAACACAGAACAGTGTGTTTAAACACAGAAGAACAGTGTGTTTAAACACAGAAGAACAGTGTTTAAACACAGAAGAACAGTGTTTAAACACAGAACAGTGTTTAAACACAGAAGAACAGTGTGTTTAAACACAGAAGAACAGTGTGTTTAAACACAGAAGAACAGTGTGTTTAAACACAGAAGAACAGTGTTTAAACACAGAAGAACAGTGTTTAAACACAGAAGAACAGTGTGTTTAAACACAGAAGAACAGTGTTTAAACACAGAAGAACAGTGTTTAAACACAGAAGAACAGTGTTTAAATACAGAAGAACAGTGTGTTTAAACACAGAAGAACAGTGTTTAAACACAGAAGAACAGTGTTTTGTTTCATGACGATAATGTCCAAACTCGTCTAAACATTCTACAGAATTTAAAATGTAAAAAATGAAATACTCCCATTTAATTTCACCTTTGTTTATAATCTGAAACAAAGCGCGTACCACAGGTTGGGAAACACTGCTACACGTCCTGATTCTGATCATGACAAATATATGTATATATGTATATACACATATATGTAAATATATTTATACATATAACAGATCTGTCCTGTCATATATGATCTTTGAGAGACGTCTGACCTCGACGTTTCTCATCGAGGTCAATCTGAAATAATTCCATATTCAAAGCTAAAACAATAAAAATGCATTTTAATAGGTCAGATATCTGTAGTATTCAACATATTTATATTTATATATATTCATATACATATATGAAATCCAGCGTTACCATCGTGGGGTTCTGGGCGGCGGCCTTCGTGAGTCGAGGGACTGTGGAGCTCAGACTTCTCAGAAGCTCCGAGTTCACGGTCGTTTGGAAAAGAGAATAAAAATATTCTCCGTGAGAAAAATTCAAAACGTTGTAGCTTTGGCTCCCAGATACTGGCACCGAAAGAACGATGGTGTTCAACAGCAGGTCGACGAGCTGCTCGCTCTGCGGAAACAAGAACTTTAAACTATTACACGAGCTGCTCGCTCTGGAGACAAGAACTTTAAACTATTACACGAGCGGCCGACTCTGCGGAAACAAGAACTTTAAACTATTACACGAGCGCCTCACTCTGTGGAGACAAGAACTTTAAACTATTACACGAGCGCCTCACTCTGTGGAGACAAGAACTTTAAACTATTACACGAGCGCCTCACTCTGCGGAGACAAGAACTTTAAACTATTACACGAGCGCCTCACTCTGCGGAGACAAGAACTTTAAACTATTACACGAGCGCCTCACTCTGTGGAGACAAGAACTTTAAACTATTACACGAGCGCCTCACTCTGTGCGGAGACAAGAACTTTAAACTATTACACGAGCGCCTCACTCTGTGGAGACAAGAACTTTAAACTATTACACGAGCGCCTCACTCTGCGGAGACAAGAACTTTAAACTATTACACGAGCGCCTCACTCTGTGGAGACAAGAACTTTAAACTATTACACGAGCGCCTCACTCTGCGGAGATGAGGAGGAGGCAATCGTGTTTCTATAATAATAAGATTTAAATACAAATCTTACAGTCCATGTTTTCACTAACACACACGATACAGAAATGTTGTTCTGTTCCTTCTTTTTTCCATTTTACCAAAAATAAAACTCCATGATTTATATAAACACTTTGTACTTCAGTGTTTGTGAAACGTAAAAACTCGTCCAGCTCTGGGATCAGGACAAACTAGAGCCACGACGTGCGCCCCCTTGTGGTTCACTATTGCATAAGTATTTAAAGCTTATGGGGCGTCAGTGGCTCATGTGGTAGAGCGTTTGTCCACTGATTGAAGGTTGATGGTACGATTCCAGCTCCCACAGATACACTGGTGTAAGTGTTGAAAAGTGCTGTATAAACGTTTTAAGGGTTAAACTTTATATTAAGTCTTTGTCTCCAGTGGATGAGGGTTCGTCTAGTGTCTGACAGGAAGACTCAGACACTAGGTCAGTGTTCTAAAGAAGACTTTTAGGAGCGTCTGTGGCGGACATATTGTTGTGTTGCTGTTGAATCTATTGTAATGTTGTTTTTTGTATTTTAAGGTCCTGAGGAGGACTTTGTGACTTGCTCGTGTTGTAAAGGTGTTTAAATGATGTGATCTTAAAACCTTTACCTGTCGACTCAGACAAAAGCCGAGCTGAAGCAGACCATCTGCCAGTCTCTTTGTGTTAACGTCCAGAGACGGGAGAGAGCTCCTGTCTTCACCTGGAGCGATGCCTTTGTACACGGCCGTGAGGAGCCTGGACCCCAGCGATTCTGCATAAACTGCATCCTAAAAATAATAAACACGACATTATAATTTATACATTTGTACAAGTCAGAGTCTCAAAAATCACTTCATCACAGACACTGTATGTAAATGTGAGTGCCTGTGAGTACCTGTATGTACCCGTGAGTACCTGTGAGTACCTGTATGTACCCGTGAGTACCCGTGAGTACCTTTGAGTACCTGTGAGTACCCATATATACCCGTGAGTACCTGTATATACCCATGAGTACCTGTATGTACCCGTGAGTACCTGTATGTACCCGTGAGTACCTGTAAGTACCCGTGAGTACCTTTGAGTACCCATGAGTACCTGTATGTACCCGTGAGTACCTGTGAGTACCCGTATGTACCCGTGAGTACCCATATATACCTGTGAGTACCCGTATATACCCGTGAGTACCTGTATGTACCCGTGAGTACCTGTATGTACTCGTGAGTACCTGTATGTACCCGTGAGTACCTGTATGTACCCGTGAGTGCCTGTATGTACCTGTGAGTACCTGTATGTACCTGTGAGTACCTGTATGTACCTGTGAGTACCTGTATGTACCCACGTGTATGTTGCTCGTGTTTTGCCCTCGGACCCGCAACTTCTGCACCAGAACAGACACAGACAAGTGTCGTTGTGACAGAGCGCCCCCTTGTGACCACCAAACACCAAAACTAGCATCTAAACGTTTTATTGAAACCAGAAACATGAGGCGGTCTGGCGCCGTAAAGACGATTATAATCAATCGCGATTTTGTAAAAATGCCACTAAAGATTTATCGCGAGCTGTTTTTATCACGATTAACGATATTTCGTATATCGTCCCCATCCCTAGTGAGTACCTGTGAGTACCTGTATGTAAATGTGTGTACCTGTGAGTACCTGTATGTAAATAGGAGTACCTGTGAGTACCTGTATGTAAATGTGAGTACCTGTGAGTACCTGTATGTAAATGTGTGTACCTGTGAGTACCTGTATGTAAATGTGAGTACCTGTGAGTACCTGTATGTAAATAGGAGTACCTGTGAGTACCTGTATGTAAATGTGAGTACCTGTGAGTACCTGTATGTAAATGTGAGTACCTGTGAGTACCTGTATGTAAACGTGTGTACCTGTGAGTACCTGTATGTAAATGTGAGCACCTGTGAGTACCCGTGAGCACCTGTGAGTACCCGTGAGTACCCGTGAGCACCTGTGAGTACCCGTGAGCACCCGTGAGCACCTGTGAGTACCCGTGAGTACCTGTAGGATGGAGTGGAGGAATTCTGCTCTGTTTATTTGTTTACACGACGACAGAAGAGTTTCCATCTGCTCCTGATGTTTTAGTTTCTCTGAGTCGTAGAAATTTACAGCACAAAGATCCTCCAGCCTGAGACAGAGAGAGGGTTATTTACTACTACTACTACTACGAGTACTACTACTACTACTACAACAGATCCTCCAGCCTGAGACAGAGAGAGGGTTATTTACTACTACTACTACGAGTACTACTACTACTACTACTACTACTACAGATCCTCCAGCCTGAGACGGAGAGAGGGTTATTTACTACTACTACTACTACGAGTACTACTACTACTACTACAACAGATCCTCCAGCCTGAGACAGAGAGAGGGTTATTTACTACTACTACTACGAGTACTACTACTACTACTACTACTACTACAGATCCTCCAGCCTGAGACAGAGAGAGGGTTATTTACTACTACTACTACGAGTACTACTACTACTACTACTACTACTACTACTACTACAGATCCTCCAGCCTGAGACAGAGA
>JAIEZT010000219.1:20000-40000 GCA_019594935.1 Periophthalmus modestus | reverse complement strand
TCAGTCTGTAAAATATATAATATATAAATATGAACTGTTTAGTGTTTGGCCTCTGCATCAGCACCTTGATGAACGGGAAAAATATACACGTATCTACACATAAATATATACATATACACACATAAATGTGACTAAACCTAACTCTCCCGTGTTAAATGTGGCTAAACCTAACTCTCCCAGTGTTAAATGTGACTAAACCTAATTCTCCCGTGTTAAATGTGGCTAAACCTAACTCTCCCAGTGTAAATGTGGCTAAACCTAACTCTCCCGTGTTAAATGTGGCTAAACCTAACTCTCCCAGTGTTAAATGTGACTAAACCTAATTCTCCCAGTGTTTACATGTGTTAATGTGATTTAATGTGACTAAACCTAACTCTCCCAGTGTTAAATGTGATTAAATGTGACTAAACCTAACTCTCCCAGTGTTACATGTGACTAAACCTAACTCTCCCAGTGTTAAATGTGACTAAATGTGACTAAACCTAACTCTCCCAGTGTTAAATGTGATTAAATGTGACTAAACCTAACTCTCCCAGTGTTACATGTGACTAAACCTAACTCTCCCAGTGTTAAATTTGACTAAAACTAACTCTCCCCGTGTTAAATGTGATTAAATGTGACTAAACCTAACTCTCCCAGTGTTAAATGTGACTGAACCTAACTCTCCCAGTGTTAATGTGACTAAACCTAATTCTACCAGTGTTACATGTGTTAAATGTGATTTAAAGTGACTAAACCTAACTCTCCCAGTGTTAAATGTGACTAAACCTAACTCTCCCAGTGTTAAATGTGATTAAATGTGACTAAACCCTAACTCTCCCAGTGTTACATGTGACTAAACCTAACTCTCCCAGTGTTAAATGTGACTAAACCTAACTCTCCCGTGTTAAATGTGGCTAAACCTAACTCTCCCAGTGTTAAATGTGACTAAACCTAATTCTCCCAGTGTTACATGTTGTTAATGTGATTTAATGTGACTAAACCTAACTCTCCCAGTGTTAAATGTGATTAAATGTGACTAAACCTAACTCTCCCAGTGTTACATGTGACTAAACCTAACTCTCCCAGTGTTAAATGTGACTAAATGTGACTAAACCTAACTCTCCCAGTGTTAAATGTGATTAAATGTGACTAACCTAACTCTCCCAGTGTTACATGTGACTAAACCTAACTCTCCCAGTGTTAAATGTGACTAAAACTAACTCTCCCAGTGTTAAATGTGATTAAATGTGACTAAACCTAACTCTCCCAGTGTTAAATGTGACTGAACCTAACTCTCCCAGTGTTAAATGTGACTAAACCTAATTCTACCAGTGTTACATGTGTTAAATGTGATTTAAAGTGACTAAACCTAACTCTCCCAGTGTTAAATGTGACTAAACCTAACTCTCCCAGTGTTAAATGTGATTAAATGTGACTAAACCTAACTCTCCCAGTGTTACATGTGACTAAACCTAACTCTCCCAGTGTTAAATGTGACTAAACCTAACTCTCCCAGTGTTAAATGTGATAAAATGTGACTAAACCTAACTTTCCCAGTGTTAAATGTGACTAAAACTAACTCTCCCAGTGTTAAATGTGATTAAATGTGACTAAACCTAACTCTCCCAGTGTTAAATGTGATTAAATGTGACTAAACCTAACTCTCCCAGTGTTACATGTGTTAAATGTGACTAAATGTGACTAAACCTAACTCTCCCAGTGTTACATGTGACTAAACCTAATTCCCCCAGTGTTAAATGTGACTAAACCTAACTCTCCCAGTGTTAAATGTGATTAAATGTGACTAAACCTAACTCTCCCAGTGTTAAATGTGACTAAAACTAACTCTCCCAGTGTTAAATGTGATTAAATGTGACTAAACCTAACTCTCCCAGTGTTAAATGTGATTAAATGTGACTAAACCTGGGGGGCGCTAGTGAGCAGGCGATGGAGTAGGTTGGAAGTTTAGTGTGCTCTGCACGAATTTGCAAAAAAAGCCGTTTTATTTGGCGTTTGACTGTAACTTTAACATATGTGTACTACCTAAAAACTCTGATACAACATTTGAGCTTCCATTCACGGGTGTAAATGGCGAAATAATCTGCGCAAATACAAGTATACGGGCAAGACCGCTACTACTGCTGCTAGCACACGAGCTCCGCTGCATCTAACATCGCACCTAGCACCGCACCTAGCATCGCACCTAGCATGCCGTCGGAGGAGCTAACGAAGCCAGCGGAGCGGAGTGGCCAACCCCGCGCCAGCCGCGCTGGATCTCAAAACTGAAATACTATCCTCTATCAAGACCGAGATGGCTGCACTCTTTCAAAGTGAGCTTGCAAAGATCATCGCAAAGGAGTTTGGTGATGTTAAAACGGAGGTGATGCAGATAGTCAGGTCTGAAATAGCTAGCAGCACTACGATTCTGCGCTCCCAGTTAGACACAATCCAATCTACGGTGTCTGATATGGAGCAGGGACTTTCGGGATGTTCTGACCAAATCGTAACATTACGAGACTCCGTCCAGCAACTGGAGAAAAAAAAGTGGCGGCTCTTCAGGATAAGTGTTTGGACATGGAGGGACGAATGCGCAGATCAAATATTCGTATACTGAATGTAGCCGAAGAATCCCCGAGTACACCAGTATCAGTATCTAAATTGCTCAGAGAGATACTGAAAATGGATAAGGATGTTCTGATTGACAGATCCCACCGCACCGCGCCGTCGAATCGAGTAAAGGGTAAGCCCAGAGCGATCATAGCCAAACTACACTACTATCAAGATTGTCTCGACATCCTCCGCCGTGCCCGGGATGCTGGTCCTCTCCTCCACAATGGTTCCACCATCCTCATCTTCCCCGACTACCCGCCGAGTGTGGCTCATGCCAGATCGGCCTTTAATGACGTCAGAAAACTCCTACGCGGACGGGACAACGTGCGCTACGGGATCCTCCACCCGGCTCTGCTGCGGATCACCCATGATGGTATCGAAAAGCGCTTTCGGGATGCAGCGGAGGCCATGGCATATGTGAGGAATAACATTCTGTGAGGGAACTCCTTTGCTTTCTCTCCTTTGCCGTACCCTATTGGTTTCACGCAGTATCAGTCAACAATAATTATATGCATATTATATATATAATGGCAAATTCAACTGAACGCCAGTCGAATACTGAACTAGTAATTTCTGAAACGGTTTTTTTTTCTAATTTTAATTTTGTACCTCATCTTGTTTACACCTTTTAGTGCAGAGCAAACTGTTAGGCTAGAGCTCTTACAAACACATAATGTGTGGATTTTGTTGTAAAGGGTTAGTTTATTATCACCATGTTCCTGTTGTGACAGTTGGGGTGGGGTACCTGTTGCACCTAATGTGAAATTGTTATTATTCGTTTTGCATATTTTTGTGACAGTGACGGGATTTTCTTTTTGTAAATTCTATTATATTATCAGATTGAATGGTTTAATAATATTTTATCTCAAAACATATGGCTAGTCACTTATCGAATACCCAAATTGATATTTGCCAGGTCAATCTTGTTAGCTGGAATGTTAAGTCCCTAAATCACCCAGTAAAACGTAGAAGGGTGCTTACGCATTTGAAGCAATTAGATGTGGACATCGCATTTCTCCAAGAAACCCATTTAGATACATTCGGCCATTCAAAACTTAGAGGAGGATGGGTGGGACAATTATTTCATTCAAATTTTCATTCTAAATCTAGAGGTACAGCTATTCTCAT
Organism: Periophthalmus modestus; assembly: GCA_019594935.1. Taxonomy (NCBI): domain Eukaryota; kingdom Metazoa; phylum Chordata; class Actinopteri; order Gobiiformes; family Gobiidae; genus Periophthalmus; species Periophthalmus modestus. The sequence continues at coordinate 36,280 of JAIEZT010000219.1, read as the reverse complement.
CAAAAAGTCAATTTCTTTTACCATGACAAAAGTAGAAGCTGATTCAGCCGGGAGATATATAATAGTAGTGGGCAGACTAAATAATACCCCTGTTGTCCTAGCGAACATATACGCTCCTAACTGGGATGATGGTGCCTTCTTTACCGGAATTTTTCTCTCGATACCAAACATAGACACACATCATCTCATTCTCGGAGGCGATATAAACTGTGTGTTATCTCCCTCATTAGATCGAAGTTCACCTAAAACTATCCAACCAGCTCGGTCAACACAAGTGGTTAACCAGCTTCTTAAAACCTATGGAATGACTGATGTTTGGAGATTTCAGAATCCTGGTCGCAGAGGGTACTCTTTCTATTCGCCAGTGCATAAAACATTCTCACGGATTGATTATTTTTTTCTTGACAGCAAGTTACTACCATTAGTTAATAAGTGCGAATATAAAGCAATAGTTATTTCAGATCATGCACCATTGTTAATGAGCCTAAATATGCCAACTCTAGGCAAACGATACCGACCATGGAGATTTAATACTTTATTACTTTCAGATGGAGAGTTTGTCAAATTTATTTCAAATGAAATAAATGAATACATACTACGTAATAGTACTCCAGGCATATCCTGTGGTTTAATCTGGGGAAATCACTAAAAGCTTACCTTAGAGGCCAAATTATATCTTATAGTGCCAAAATTAAAAAAGATCAACATGAGCAGGTTAAAAAGATTGAGGGGGACATTTTGCGGCTAGATGAAGCATTAGCCAACTCTCCTTCACCTGATTTGGTTAAACAACGCGTAGTTCTCCACACTGAATTCAATCTGTTGACAACAAAGCAAACTGAAAACCTTTTAAATAAATGTCGACATAAAATAGAACATGGCGAAAAAAAAAAAAATAGGTAAAATGTTAGCCCACCAACTGCGTCAACAGCAGGTTGATCAAGCTATTCTTGCTATTAATGGAGAACATGGAGCTAGGTTAACAGATCCTTTGGAGATTAACTGTAGGTTCAGTGAGTATTACACACAACTATATACTTCTGAGTCCAATGGGAATGAATTACTTTTTGACAGTTTTTTCAGTAAGCTTAGTCTGCCTACTATTGCTGAGGAATCAGTTCAAGAAATGGAAAGACCCTTCTCGAAAGAAGATTTTTTTAAGGCAGTTGCATCCATGCAAAGCGGGAAATCACCGGGACCAGACGGCTTTCCCAGTGAATTTTTCAAAACATTTTCTAATGACCTGGCCCCTATCCTGCTTTCTGTCTATGAAGAGTCATCAATTTCTGGCTCACTCCCAGAAACTATGAGACAGGCTGTTATATCTCTGATTTACAAAAAAGATAAAAATAAATTGGAATGTGGCTCTTACCGACCCATTTCTCTACTAAATGTAGATAGTAAGATTTTTGCCAAAATTATAGCATGTCGTTTGGAGACTATTCTACCTTCCATCATCTGTGATGATCAGACGGGGTTTATTAGGAATCGCTATTCATTCCATAACATTCGCAGACTCCTAAACATCCTCCACCATCCCACTCCACCCGACACATCAGAAGTAGTTTTATCACTTGATGCTGAGAAAGCATTTGATCGGGTGGAGTGGGACTATTTGTTCTATACGCTTAAAAAATTTGGCTTTGGGTTAAAGTTTATTTCATGGATACACACTTTATATTTCTCCCCTGTTGCTGCTGTCCGCACAAATGATAATCTGTCACCCTTTTTTAAGCTAGGACGCGGAACAAGGCAAGGCTGCCCCCTATCTCCTTTGTTATTTTCTTTGGCCATTGAACCTTTGGCGATTGCAATACGTAGTGACGCTTCTATTAAAGGTATTCAGAGAGGGGATTTTGAACATAAAGTGTCTCTATATGCAGACGACACCCTTTTGTATGTGTCGGACCCATTGCGAAGTCTGCCAAATTTACTTACTCTACTGAATGACTTTGGGAAAATATCAGGCTACAAAGTGAATATGCAAAAGAGTGAATTAATGCCCATAAATTCAATAACATCACAGTCTCTTTTGAGGTCAATGCCATTTAAACTAAGTAAGGATAAATTTAAGTATCTAGGAGTGTGGATTACTAATAATTACAAACACCTATACAAAGCAAATTTTGTTCCATTATTAGATTGCATAAAACGTGACTTTGAACGATGGAATACATTACCATTATACCTGGGGGGCAGGATAAATGTTATTAAAATGAATGTTTTACCCCAAATTTCTATATCTTTTTCAATCGGTTCCTATTTTTTTAACGAAAACCTTTTTCTTAAACTTAGATAAAATGGTGTCGTCATTTATATGGAATGGGAAAAATGCGCGTATCCGCAAAAATATTTTACAGTACCATAGAAATCAGGGAGGACTATCACTACCTAACTTCCAATATTATTACTGGGCTGCCAATATTCGTGCAATGTTGCAGTGGTCAGAGTCTGTATGTAAAAGAGACTCCAAATGGTTGAACCTTGAAAAAATGTCATGTCAAACTGCCTCTTTGCACTCACTGCTTTGCTCAGAGCTACCTTTATCTCAATCATTAGATACATTTTCTTTAAACCCAGTGGTTAAACATTCATTCAAAATCTGGGCACAATTTAGGAGAAATTTTGGTCTTAAAAATATGTCAATACATGCCCCAACTGTGAAAAACCACATGTTTACTCCATCTGTTATTGATGACTCTTTTACACTATGGGCTACAAATGGTCTAAGGACACTGAAGAATCTGTTTATTGAAGGTCTTTTTGCCTCATTTGAAAGATTGAAAACAAAGTACCATATCCCTGACTCTCATTTCTTCAGGTATCTTCAACTTCGCAGCTTTGTGTCTGCCTCATTTAACTGTTTCCCCTCAAGGCCACCGGACTCTCTTCTTGAAAATATTTTGGACTTAAACCCACACTCTAAAGGAATCATTGGTAAAGTCTACGCCGCACTCAACTCATATAATGTAGAGCCTCTGTCTCGTGTTAAAATGAAATGGGAAGAGGAACTGGATATAAAACTCTCTGATGATGTTTGGCAATCGGTCTTAGATAATATTCACGAGTCTTCAATCTGCTTAAGACAAAGAGTTATACAATTTAAAGTTGTCCATAGACTACATTGGTCCAAAGTAAAGCTAGCTAAGATCAAGCCGGAACTTGATGGTAATTGTGATCGCTGCGAAACTGAGCCAGGGACACTGTCACATATGTTTTGGTCTTGTTCAAAGCTGAGAAACTTTTGGCAGTCCATTTTTAAATTTCTTTCTGAAGCATTAGGGCCTGGATTTGAACCTGAAGCCACAATCGCAATATTTGGTATTTCACTAAAATGTATTCACCTTCATAAGAATTATAAAAATATAATGGCTTTTGCTACACTCTTGGCTAGAAGATTGATACTGCTCAAGTGGAAAGATAAACAACCCCCAACTTTTAGATTGTGGCTTGACGACCTTGTACACCATTTAACATTAGAGAAGATCAGATTTTCTATAAGAGGCTGCACCAATAAGTTTTTCAGTACTTGGCAACCTGTTTTGAGTAAGATTAGAGATATTGATCCCTCACTCATCTCACAGTAGTAATGACACTACTGCTTTAGTGGGTAGTGTCATATGTATGTTCTTTGTATATATATATATTGTTTTATGGTGCAACAGGGTGGGTTTGTTCTGGGGTTTGGATGTTATAGGGGAAAAAAAGTGAGAAAAGAATTGTGATGTTTTAAAATTGTTTTTCTAATTGAATGCTTAATAAAAATACTTTGAACAAAAAAAAAAAAATGTGACTAAACCTAACTCTCCCAGTGTTACATGTGTTAAATGTGACTAAATGTGACTAAACCTAACTCTCCCAGTGTTAAATGTGACTAAACCTAACTCTCCCAGTGTTACATGTGTTAAATGTGATTAAATGTGACTAAACTTAACTCTCCCAGTGTTAAATGTGACTAAACTTAACTCTCCCAGTGTTAAATGTGACTAAATGTGACTAAACTGAACTCTCCCAGTGTTAAATGTGACTAAATGTGACTAAACTGAACTCTCCCAGTGTTAAATGTGACTAAATGTGACTAAACTTAACTCTCCCAGTGTTAAATGTGACTAAATGTGACTAAACTTAACTCTCCCAGTGTTAAATGTGACTAAATGTGACTAAACTGAACTCTCCCAGTGTTAAATGTTGCTTTTTAATAAAAACTCGGTGTTACCTTCCAGAACTCACAATCTCCTTTGACAAGAATCACAGAGACAAACTCCAACAGTCGAACGATTATGGTGCATTTACTGTAGTTATACTGGTCAACCTCTAGGGGGCTGAAGTGAGACGCCTTTTCACTGACTGGGAAACAGCTCTCGGCCGTTGCCAGATCTCGGGTTGCCAGTTCAGACAGAAAAAAACCAACAGACTTCAGGAAGATCGACTTGTCTTTAGCAGCTGTAACAAAGTAAAAAGGAAAAGTGTAACTTAACCATTTACCATAGACTTAAAAATGTGAAAAAACAGAACTAGAATGCTAACGCACATCCTGATTCTCGGGCAATAAAATACTTTCTAATTCGGCGCAGAGCTCAAGAGCCGCACACATAATACATCTGTACTGACGCGAGACAAACTTCTGACCATATAAAAAACAGCTTTTAGCTTGTTAAAAGGTAGAAAAAGTCCAGACTGACCAAGCAGGTGCTGAGGCCTGATGATGTGCAGGCGAATAAACGTGTTGTAACAGTCCAGAGCGGCCAGCAGCAGGTCGTTCCACTGCAGAGTCGCCCTGACGCTGAAGGGGGCGCTCAAGTCTCTGAGGGTGGGCTGAGAGAGAAGACCTCCGCCTTCGAAATGTGAAACTAAAAACTCTGGTCCGTGCTGCTTTACCATCATATCCACCCACTGAGCAGCAGACGCCTTCTCTGTAAGTTCAAAAGGCGAAAAATATGCAATATACAATATGCAATATGCTTTATACATAAACATGGAGGAGGAGGAGTTTCAAACAGGACTCAACCAGCTCAAACAGGACCAAATTATCATCATAATAATGATAATAATAAGTATGTTTCTTTCTAGTAAAGTAAATTTTTATTTCAAACCTGGGAGAAGAGGAACAAACTCATAGAAGAGCATCATGCATTTGTGTCTGCAATCAGTCTGAGGTCGACCGCACTGCCCCAGGAGCCACAGGACGACATGAGACAAGCACAGCTCCTCATCCGGACTAAAGCCTCTAGAGACAAAACATGAGACAAAACATGAGACAAAACATGAGACAAAACATGAGACAAGCACAGCTCCTCATCCGGACTAAAGCCTCTAGAGACAAAACATGAGACAAAACATGAGACAAGCACAGCTCCTCATCCGGACTAAAGCCTCTAGAGACAAAACATGAGACAAAACATGAGACAAAACATGAGACAAGCACAGCTCCTCATCCGGACTAAAGCCTCTAGAGACAAAACAGAAGAGACAAAACACAACATGGACACGCTTTGGACTGATCTTAAATATTCATACATAAATGTGTTTACTGTGATAATGAGCTGATGTGGGCGACAGTGGCTCAGTGGTTGAGCGTTGGTCCCAACCCGAAGGTCGGAGGATCGAGTCCCGCTCGGACCAAGTTCTGTCGTTGTGTCCTTAGGCAAGACACTTCACCCACATTGTCTAGTATGAAAGTGGTGCGTGAATGATCGGTGGCGGTCGGAGGGGCCGATGGCGCAAACTGGCAGCCTCGCTTCCGTCAGTCGGCCCCAGTGTGGAGTGAATGAATAATGACTCAGTGTAGCGCTTTGAGAGGCTTTGATAAAGCGCATTAAGTGTAAGGCATTATTATTATTATTATATAAAGAGCCGACCTCGGGACACGCCTCTTTGGACCTCTGGACACGCCTCTTTGGATTGATCTTATATATTCTTATTTAAATGTGTTCACTGTGATAATGAGCTGATATAACGAGCCGACCTCGGGACACGCCTCTTTGGATTGATCTTATATATTCATATATAAATGTGTTCACTGTGATAATGAGCTGATATAACGAGCCGACCTCGGGACACGCCTCTTTGGATTGCGTTGGTTCAGGTTTGGGGCTTTTTGAGCGATGACTCTTTTCAGATGGTCTATGGAGCTGCAGCACTGTTGTATCGTTCCTGTAAACGCACAACAACAGAATTATAACATTAAACGTGATACATTACAGCATTAATATTTAAATACAAAATAAAAATACCAAGGGAGCGTTCGTCCGAGTGTGCGAGCGCCAAACTCTCTATAAACACCACGAGAATCTCAAAGACAAACTGCTCCACCAAAGAGTGTTCTTCTCTGAAACAACAAACCATGATTAGACACGAAGGTCAAAGGTCAACATGCACGCCTGTAAAGTATGAAGGTCAAAGGTCAACATGCTCAACTGTAAAGACACGAAGGTCAAAGGTCAGGTGGGTCGTTTAGTCGATTATTTGTTTTATTTAGATTATAAGGCAGCAGCCTGGTTCTTAGCAGGAACTAAGCAGAGACGCATCACCCCAGAGCTGGAGTCTCTTCACGGCTTCTGTCGAGCTTAGAGTTAAATTTAAAGTTCTGACATATAAAGTCTTAAAGGGCACGGCCTTGTCGTATCTGCAGATGTCATAGAACCAGATCATCAAACAGACACTCCGCTCTCAACATGCTGGACTGTGGTTTTAGAGTCTAAAGCTCAGCAGGAGGTGGAGCTTTCACTCACCAACCTCCTGTTTCATGGAATCAGCTCCTGCCCAAGTTAAAGAGGCTCCACAGTCTCTACGTTAAGACCAGGCTTAAAACTCATGACCAGTTAGAAGCAGAAATAAACCCTGCAGTTTTGGTTAAGCTTCGGGGGACGTACGGTGACCTGAGCACTTCTGTTTTCCTACAACAGCTTCACTCTTTCACCTGGAGTTCGTTCATTGCTCTTCATATATTGTTCCCTGTTAAATTAATTCTCATGTTGAGCGCCACGAGGCGACTGCTGCTGTTGTGATTTTGAGCTTTACAAAAATAAATTGAATTGAATAGGGGACATCAGAAAAGAGAAGTGAGGATCAGGGTTAATTTTGTATTTCATAAAAAAATCTCATTAAACTCATGATTTATAAGTTTAACCTTTATATAAATACACAGTTTCCAGTACTTTTTTCTGCATAAATAGTGCATGTACTCCCCCTGCTGGTGTCGTCTTGTAAGTGCAGTTTGGGCCAGATACAGAGATACAACAGGCCTCAGGATCGTCTGGAGTATTACTTCTCAATTTTTCAGATTTCAATAGATTTAAAGAGAGTACAATTTGAAAATAAATATTAAGAATCATCTTTGATAATTACACTTTAAATCTGCATGTGTGGCAGATTCAAATGTTTTTCTCATTGTTGCTTAGTTTGGTGGAACTAAGTGACAGAGAGTGAGACGTCACCACAGCATCAGCTCCACATGAAGCTCATTGAGGCTCAAGCAGGTTTAGAGACAGAGAGGATCATAGCAACCGAAGAGCCAATCAGGAGCGAAGCTGTTGAAGAAAACACCCCACACCGTTGGTTTAGTGGAAGCTTAGCAACGCTGTCAATCAAACCTGTCGCTAACGCTAACAGGAGCGACGTCGGGGACAGAAGGACCTGATGTGTCTGTTATTAATGTTCATATGTTGATTTACAGACACAGACGTGAAATAAAAACCCAGGATCATGTAGAGGGTTAATACGAACATTTAAGACTAAAATGAGTCTGACAGCAGCAGGGACAGAGAGAGGGGGCAGATTTTATATAAACTGAATTAGAGCCAGAGTTGATGGAGCAGGAAGTGCAACACGATCACTTCCTGTTTGGAACGTGTATTAGAAAAGTCTTCTACTATGTCTATGGAGCGTACATCATCACCTTTTCTACACAGATGTTCCTCACATCACCTTTTCTACACAGATGTTCCTCACATCACCTGTTCTACAGATGTTCCTCTCATCACCTGTTCTACAGATGTTCCTCACATCACCTGTTCTACAGATGTTCCTCACATCACCTGTTCTACAGATGTTCCTCACATCACCTGTTCTACAGATGTTCCTCACATCACCTGTTCTACAGATGTTCCTCTCATCACCTGTTCTACAGATGTTCCTCTCATCACCTGTTCTACAGATGTTCCTCACATCACCTGTTCTACAGATGTTCCTCACATCACTGTTCTACAGATGTTCCTCACATCACCTGTTCTACAGATGTTCCTCACATCACCTGTTCTACAGATGTTCCTCACATCACCTGTTCTACAGATGTTCCTCACATCACCTTTTCTACACAGATGTTCCTCACATCACCTGTTCTACAGACGTTCCTCACCTGAACAGTCTGTAGATGCTGTTAAAGGCCAGTGCTGCTCCGAGCCTCTTGAAGCCGCTGGGATGTAGGGCCAGGCTGTAGATCCTCTTCAACAGAGACTTGATGTTTGTCGGACTTTTCTCCTGTTGTTTGGGCGTCGTTTGTTTGATCGACCATTTCACGAACTCCTCAATGCAACGGGCACAGAAGTCTCTCAGAGTGCTGTCCGCTGGGTCCACCACGCCGTCCTGAAAGAGCAGTGTGAGAGAGCTGTCGAAATCGTACTACTACTACTACTACTACTACTACTACTACTACTACTGTTGCATCTACTGGATGATTTAAAATGTGAACTTTGAACAAAATTTAATTATTATGATTGTGATCAATATGTATTTATGACATCGCTCATTGATACTGTGATTATGACATCACTGATACTGTGATTATGACATCACTGATGCTGTGATTATGACATCACTGATACTGTGATTGCGACATCACTCATTGGTCCTGTGATTATGACATCACTGATACTGTGATTATGACATCACTGATACTGTGATTATGACATCACTGATACTGTGATTATGACATCACTGATACTGTGATTGCGACATCACTCATTGATCCTGTGATTATGACATCACTCATTGGTCCTGTGATTATGACATCACTCATTGGTCCTGTGATTATGACATCACTCATTGGTCCTGTGATTATGACATTACCGATACTGTGATTATGACATCACTGATACTGTGATTGCGACATCACTCATTGGTCCTGTGATTATGACATCACCGATACTGTGATTATGACATCACTGATACTGTGATTATGACATCACTCATTGGTCCTGTGATTATGACATCACTGATACTGTGATTGCGACATCACTGATACTGTGATTGCGACATCACTCATTGGTCCTGTGATTATGACATCACTGATCCTGTGATTATGACATCACTGATACTGTGATTGCGACATCACTGATACTGTGATTGCGACATCACTCATTGGTCCTGTGATTATGACATCACTCATTGGTCCTGTGATTATGACATCACCGATACTGTGATTATGACATCACTGATACTGTGATTGCGACATCACTCATTGGTCCTGTGATTATGACATCACTGATACTGTGATTGCGACATCACTCATTGGTCCTGTGATTATGACATCACTGATATTGTGATTATGACATCACTCATTGGTCCATACCAAAATGGCTTCCAGAACAGCGACTGTGTCTTGACTCTCAAACTTCTTGTTGTTGGTGAACCAGTGGATGAGCTGCATGACGAGAGGCTCGAACAGCTGCCTCGTGACCTAAACAGAGACGATTTAACACTTCATTTAAATTATTGCATTTTTAGAGACAGAATTAGTAAAATAAACAGAGTGAAACCTGGTCCACGTCACAGGCCAGCCGCAGCAGCACAGGGAACAGCCTCTTGTGCAGTTTGTACATCGGTGGTAAAGTATTTTCCCCTTCGGCCATTTGGGCACTTTTACCGACCATGAAGATGACCACAGTGTGGAGCAGTTCACACGCCGCCACCTGGAACATCAGGACATCAGAACATCAGAACATCAGAACATCAGAACATCAGAACATCAGAACATCAGGACATACACGAATCAGTGAGCGAGAACAACAGGAGAAAATGAAGAGAACTACCAGAAGTGAATAATGAGACTGATGAACAGTGAGGAACAACTATGGACCAAACCCAAAAAAAATCAGGCACAGCACCTTTAAAAACTCTATTCTGCACTTTTGGAAAATGACATGACATTTGTTTGATACAAATGAGTTGTACAGTCAGAGTCGGGGTCAGAGTCGGGGTCAGAGTTAGGGTCAGAGTTGGGGTCAGGGTCAGAGTTGGGGTCAGAGTCAGGGTCAGAGTTGGGGTCAGGGTCAGAGTTGGGGTCAGAGTCAGGGTCAGAGTTGGGGTCAGGGTCAGAGTTGGGGTCAGAGTCAGGGTCAGAGTCGGGGTCAGAGTTGGGGTCAGGTTTAGGGTCAGAGTTGGGGTCAGGGTCAGAGTCAGGGTCAGAGTTAGGGTCAGGGTCAGAGTCGGGGTCAGGTTTAGGGTCAGAGTTAGGGTCAGAGTCTGGGTCAGGTTTAGGGTCAGAGTTAGGGTCAGAGTTGGGGTCAGGGTCAGAGTTAGGGTCAGGGTCAGAGTCGGGGTCAGGTTTAGGGTCAGAGTTAGGGTCGGGGTCAGAGTTGGGGTCAGGTTAAGGGTCAGAGTTAGGGTCAGAGTCAGGGTCAGAGTCGGGGTCAGGTTTAGGGTCAGAGTTGGGGTCAGGGTCAGAGTTGGGGTCAGGGTCAGAGGGTAGGGTCAGAGTCGGGGTCAGGTTTAGGGTCAGTTAGGGTCAGGGTCAGAGTCAGGGTCAGGTTTAGGGTCAGTTAGGGTCGGGGTCAGAGTTGGGGTCAGGTTTAGGATTTGCAGACAAACCTTTGTCTGCCGGTCACTCGTGGTCAGAGCCAGTTCACTGATACGAGGGAGAAACGGGTCCAGGTAAATCACTGGTTTCATGTCCGAAAAAGGCACCGCAAAATTCAGCCTCTTCTCCGTGTCCCAGGCCACGAACCTCTTCATCATCTCCTCTGACGACACGACTAAAAACAGAACGAACTCTTAAAACATGACTAAAAACAGAACGAACTCTTAAAACATGACTAAACAGAACGCACACGCTTAAAACACGACTAAAAACAGAACACACACGCTTAAAACACGACTAAAAACAGAACGCACTCTTAAAACATTACTAAACAGAACACACACGTTTAAAACACGACTAAAAACAGAACGCACTCTTAAAACATTACTAAACAAAACACACACGCTTAAAACACGACTAAAAACAGAACGCACTCTTAAAACATTACTAAACAAAACACACACGCTTAAAACACGACTCAAAACAGAACACACACGCTTAAAACACGACTAAAAACAGAACGCACTCTTAAAACATTACTAAACAGAACACACACGTTTAAAACACGACTAAAAACAGAACACACACGCTTAAAACACGACTAAAAACAGAACGAACTCTTAAAAAATGACTAAACAAAACACACACGCTTAAAACACGACTAAAAACAGAACGCACTCTTAAAACATGACTAAACAGAACGCACACGCTTAAAACACGACTAAGAACAGAACGCACTCTTAAAACATGACTAAACAGACCACACACGCTTAAAACACGACTAAAAACAGAACACACACGCTTAAAACACGACTAAAAACAGAACGCACTCTTAAAACATGACTAAACTAACACAAACACACACACTTAAAAACATGACTAAAAACAGAACACACACGCTTAAAACACGACTAAGAACAGAACGAACTCTTAAAACATGACTAAACAAAGCACACACGCTTAAAACACGACTAAAAACAGAACGCACTCTTAAAACATGACTAAACAGAACACACACGCTTAAAACATGACTAAAAACAGAACACACACGCTTAAAACACGACTAAGAACAGAACGAACTCTTAAAACATGACTAAGCAGAACACACACGTTTATAACACGACTAAAAACAGAACACACACGCTTAAAACACGACTAAAAACAGAACACACACGTTTAAAACATGACTAAAAACAGAACACACTCTTAAAACACGACTAAAAACAGAACACACGTTTAAAACATGACTAAAAACAGAACACACACGCTTAAAACACAACTAAAAACAGAACGCACTCTTAAAACATGACTAAACAGAACACACACGTTTTAAAACACGACTAAAACAGAAAACACACACGCTTAAAACACGACGACTAAAACAGAACGCACTCTTAAAACATGACTAAACAGAACACACACTTAAAACACACAACTAAAAACAGAACGAACTCTTAACACATGACTAAACAGAACACACACGCTTAAAACACGACTAAAAACAGAACGAACTCTTAAAACATGACTAAACAAAACACACACGCTTAAAACATGACTAAAAACAGAACACACACGCTTAAAACACGACTAAAAACAGAACGAACTCTTAAAACATGACTAAACAGAACACACACGCTTAAAACACAACTAAAAACAGAACGAACTCTTAACACATGACTAAAAACAGAACACACACGCTTAAAACACAACTAAAAACAGAACGAACTCTTAACACATGACTAAACAGAACACACACACTTAAAACACGACTAAAAACAGAACGCACTCTTAAAACATGACTAAACAGAACACACACGCTTAAAACACGACTAAAAACAGAACGCACTCTTAAAACATGACTAAACAGAACACACACACTTAAAACACGACTAAAAACAGAACGAACTCTTAAAAAATGACTAAACAAAACACACACGCTTAAAACACGACTAAAAACAGAACGCACTCTTAAAACATGACTAAACAACACAACACACACGCTTAAAACACTTAAAACAAAACGCACTCTTAAAACATGACTAAACAGACACACGCTTTAAAACACGACTAAAAAACAGAACACACACGCTTAAAACACGACTAAAAACAGAACGAACTCTTAAAACACGACTAAACAAAACACACGCTTTAAAACACACGACTAAAAACAGAACGCACTCTTAAAACATGACTAAACAGACCACACACGCTTAAAACACGACTAAAAACAGAACACACACGCTTAAAACACGACTAAAAACAGAACGAACTCTTAAAACACGACTAAACAAAACACACACGCTTAAAACACGACTAAAAACAGAACGCACTCTTAAAACATGACTAAGCAGAACACACACGTTTATAACACGACTAAAAACAGAACACACACGCTTAAAACACGACTAAAAACAGAACACACACGTTTAAAACACGACTAAAAACAGAACACACGTTTAAAACACGACTAAAAACAGAACACACTCTTAAAACACGACTAAAAACAGAACACACGTTTAAAACATGACTAAAAACAGAACACACACGCTTAAAACACAACTAAAAACAGAACGCACTCTTAAAACATGACTAAACAGAACACACACGTTTAAAACACGACTAAAAACAGAACACACACGCTTAAAACACGACTAAAAACAGAACGCACTCTTAAAACATGACTAAACAGAACGCACTCTTAAAACATGACTAAAAACAGAACACACACGCTTAAAACACGACTAAAAACAGAACGAACTCTTAAAACATGACTAAACAGAACACACACGCTTAAAACACAACTAAAAACAGAACGAACTCTTAACACATGACTAAACAGAACACACACGCTTAAAACACGACTAAAAACAGAACGAACTCTTAAAACATGACTAAACAGAACACACACGCTTAAAACATGACTAAAAACAGAACACACACGCTTAAAACACAACTAAAAACAGAACGAACTCTTTACACATGACTAAAAACAGAACACACACGCTTAAAACACAACTAAAAACAGAACGAACTCTTAAAACATGACTAAACAGAACGCACACGCTTAAAACACAACTAAGAACAGAATGCACACACTTAAAACACGACTAAAAACAGAACGCACTCTTAAAACACGACTAAAAACAGAACGCACTCTTAAAACACGACTAAAAACAGAACGCACTCTTAAAACACGACTAAAAACAGAACGTACTCTTAAAATATGACTAAACAGAACACACACGTTTAAAACATGACTAAAAACAGAACGCACACGCTTAAAACAACTAAAAACAGAACGCACACGCTTAAAACACGACTAAGAACAGAACGCACACGCTTAAAACATGACTAAAAAACAGAACGCACACACTTAAAAACATGACTAAAAACAGAACGCACACACTTAAAACATGACTAAGAACAGAACGCACACACTTAAAACATGACTAAGAACAGAACGCACACACTTAAAAAATGACTAAGAACAGAACGCACACACTTAAAACATGACTAAAAACAGAAACGCACACACTTAAAACATGACTAAGAACAGAACGCACACACTTAAAACATGACTAAGAACAGAACGCACACACTTAAAAACATGACTAAAAACAGAACGCACACACTTAAAACATGACTAAGAACAGAACGCACACACTTAAAACATGACTAAAAACAGAACGCACACACTTAAAACATGACTAAAAACAGAACGCACACACTTAAAACATGACTAAGAACAGAACGCACACACTTAAAACATGACTAAGAACAGAACGCACACACTTAAAACATGACTAAAAACAGAACGCACACACTTAAAACATGACTAAAAACAGAACGCACACACTTAAAACATGACTAAAAACAGAACGCATACACTTAAAACATGACTAAAAACAGAACGCACACACTTAAAACACTCGTATTTAAATAAAGACAAAAGGTTCTAAAGGTTTTTACCGGTGACGAGGTTCCTGTTGAGTTTTCCGCCCAAACGTCCGAGCAGCTTGACGACTCGGAGCCTCACGGTCACCAGCGGAGCTTCGTCCTGTCCACAGGAGATCACTTATTAAAGACCTGTGTCTGAGTCTGAATTCTTTAATCCAAGTATTTTATTCTCATGTTGAACCAGTCAGACAATTGTCTCCACATGGTTCTCATCTAGTCCATCTTTGGTGGTGGCTTCCTTATGGTTCTCATTATTATTTTTAAAATGTGAAGACCAGAGAGTCTCAAACTTTTCACACCAAAAATAACCAGAGAAAATACTAAACCAGGTTTATAACAGAAACGAAACAGAACAGGACTTTTTCTGAACTAGCACAAACTAAACAAACATCAGGATCAAATAAATAAATAAATATATATTTAGTTAATATTTCAACTGCAGATGAGTCCAAGTGCCACCAGAGGGAGCTCTGGTACAGAAAACACACGTCAGACGTTTGGCCTCAGTTTACACAAAGAAGACGTCAAACACATGACGATATGTGGAACTATGCAGTGAAGGAAAATCGTTTGTAAGGCGACAATAAACTAAATAAACATGGAAAAATGGTTAACAAAATTGTAAAATTCAAATCCTAAAAGTAGTGTCCCTTTGCTCTGTTGAAAAATATTTATTTGCTTCTTTCCTACGTAAATGCACATATCTTCAAACATCTGAGGTCTTCTGTTTTTTATAAAATGAAGAAAGTGGTAAAAATAAAGAAAAACCTGACTGTATATTGTAGTATATTTTGTCTGTTTTAAACTGAACAGAGTAACAGACGGCCACAGTTCGTTTTACCGCCGCTCGCTGTTTGGATTCTTTGAGCAGTCGGGTCATCACTCGGCCGTATCCTTTGTCACTTTGTCCAGACACAAGAGACATGACCTCCCAGCCGCCGTCGTCTTCACCTTAAAATACAAAAATCACAGGTTTTAGTTCAATCATTTAAGTCTCTTCTGTCACATAACGGACTTACTGTCACTGGAGGTGCTTTTGAGGTACCCGTCCAGCAGGGGGAGTATGGTTGCGTAGCAGGGCTGCATCGTGTCCAGTGGGATGTGACTGGACCAGTCCTCGAGAGCGTCCAGCGCCGTGTTCGCCAAAGGCACGTGGCTCAGCCCGAGCTTCAGAGCTGCCTGTAAACGCAGATATTTAAAGTGTTTCTGATCAAACGTCCAACAAAAACACCTCAACATCAAAGCTGCACTACGGAACTTTACTATACGTCGTCTCCATGGAGACGTTATTGCTTTGCCTGAGATGTTCCACAGTAAAAGAAAAAACTATTATAACTCCATCCTCAGACCAATATCTAACAAAACAAGTGATAGCCAGTATGCTAATAGCCAGTGTGCTAATAGCCAGTACGCTAATAGCCAGTGTGCTAATAGCCAGTACGCTAATAGCCAGTACGCTAATAGCCAGTATGCTAATAGCCAGTGTGCTAATAGCCAGTATGCTAATAGCCAGTATGCTAATAGCCAG
>JAIEZT010000219.1:0-15000 GCA_019594935.1 Periophthalmus modestus | reverse complement strand
AACATGTTCACTACGAGGGAAACATGTTCACTACGAGGGAAACATGAGGGAAACATGTTCACTACGAGGGAAACATGTTCACTACGAGGGAAAACATGTTCACTACGAGGGGAAACATGTTCACTACGACACGAGAGAAAACATGTTCACTAGAGAAAACATGCTCACTACTAGGGAAAAACCTGAGGGAAACATGTTCACTACGAGGGAAACATGTTCACTACGAGGGGGAAACATGAGGGAAACATGTTCACTACGAGGGAAACATGTTCACTACGAGGGAAACATGTTCACTACGAGAGAAACATGTTCACTACGAGGGAAACATGTTCACTACGAGGGAAACATGTTCACTACGAGGGAGACATGTTCACTACGAGAGAAACATGAGGGAAACATGTTCACTACGAGGGAAACATGTTCACTACGAGGGAAACATGTTCACTACAAGGGAAACATGTTCACTACAAGGGAAACATGTTCACTACGAGAGAAACATGTTCACTATGAGGGAGACATGAGGGAAACATGTTCACTACGAGGGAAACATGTTCACTACGAGGGAAACATGTTCACTACGAGGGAACATGTTCACTATGAGGGAGACATGAGGGAAACATGTTCACTACGAGGGAAACATGTTCACTACGAGGGAAACATGTTCACTACAAGGGAAACATGTTCACTACGAGGGAAACATGTTCACTACGAGGGAAACATGTTCACTACGAGGGAAACATGTTCACTATGAGGGAGACATGAGGGAAACATGTTCACTACGAGGGAGACATGTTCACTACGAGGGAAACATGAGGGAAACATGTTCACTACGAGGGAAACATGTTCACTACGAGCAAAACATGTTCACTACGAGGGAAACATGTTCACTACGAGGGAAACATGTTCACTATGAGGGAAACATGTTCACTACGAGGGAAACATGTTCACTATGAGGGAAACATGTTCACTACGAGAGAAACATGTTCACTACGAGGGAAAACATGTTCACTACGAGGGAAAAACATGTTCACTATGAGGGAAACATGAGGGAGACATGTTCACTATGAGGGAAACATGTTCACTATGAGGGAAACATGTTCACTACGAGGGAGACATGTTCACTATGAGGGAAACATGAGGAAAACATGTTCACTATGAGGGAAACATGTTCACTATGAGGGAAACATGAGGGAGACATGTTCACTATGAGGGAAACATGTTCACTATGAGGGAAACATGTTCACTACGAGGGAGACATGTTCACTACGAGGGAGACATGTTCACTACGAGGGAAACATGAGGGAAACATGTTCACTACGAGGGAAACATGTTCACTACGAGGGAAACATGTTCACTACGAGGGAAACATGTTCACTACGAGGGAAACATGAGGGAGACATGTTCACTATGAGGGAAACATGAGGGAGACATGTTCACTACGAGGGAAAACATGAGGGAGACATGTTCACTACGAGGGAAAACATGAGGGAGACATGTTCACTACGAGGGAAACATGAGGGAGACATGTTCACTACGAGGGAAACATGAGGGAGACATGTTCACTACGAGGGAAACATGAGGGAGACATGTTCACTATGAGGGAAACATGTTCACTACGAGGGAAACATGAGGGAGACATGTTCACTATGAGGGAAACATGAGGGAGACATGTTCACTACGAGGGAAACATGAGGGAGACATGTTCACTATGAGAGACTCACAGAGACAAAAACCTGAGACAGATACAGATACACTAGTGTGAGGGCAGTTCAGTTACGGGAGGTGTTGCGGCAGGTGTTAGGTCAAGTGGTGTGCAGGTGATGGGGCAGGTGTTATGGCAGGTGATGGGGCAGGTGTTGGGGCAGGTGTTGGGGGCAGGTGATAGGGCTGGTGATAGGGGAGGTGTGTTGGCAGAGGTGTTGGGGCAGGTGATGGGGCAGGTGCTGGGGCAGGTGATAGGGGAGGTGATGGGGCAGGTGTTACGGCAGGTGATGGGGCAGATGTTACGGCAGGTGATGGGAGGGTGATGGGGCAGGTGATGGGGTAGGTGATAGGGGAGGTGCTGGGGCAGGTGTTACGGCAGGTGATGGGGTAGGTGATGGGGCAGGTGATGGGGCAGGTGATGGGGCAGGTGTTGGGGCAGGTGATGGGGCAGATGTTATGGCAGGTGATGGGGTAGGTGTTATGGCAGGTGATGGGGCAGGTGTTACGGCAGGTGATGGGGCAGATGTTACGGCAGGTGATGGGGCAGGTGTCGGGGGGCAGGTGTCGGGGCAGGTGTCGGGGGTTAGGTGGCAGGTGACATGTCTGTACCTTGTCCAGATGTATGAGGACACTGGCGATGGAGTCCAGGAAGCTGGGCAGCTGGTAGAACGAGTCGTCTTCTCCGTCGCTCTCTGTGAGGTACATCTGTTTGCAGCGCTGGATCAACTCCGTGTACATCAGGTCCACGTCCTGAGGACACACCTTCTTACACGGCTGCAGGACGGTCAACGACAAGAAGAAACACAAAGGTTCATGAGGTTCATTGACATAGAGCGGACTCAACTGTCTCAGGACGAGACGAGAGACTCGGTCGAGAACGAGACTTTCACATGACATATGTTTACATGTTTGTATGTTTACATGTTTGTATGTTTACATGATGTTTGTATGTTTACATGTTTGTATGTTTACATGTTTGTATGTTTACATGATGTTTGTATGTTTACATGTTTGTATGTTTACATGATGTTTGTATGTTTACATGATGTTTGTATGTTTACATGTTTGTATGTTTACATGTTTGTATGTTTACATGATGTTTGTATGTTTACATGTTTGTATGTTTACATGATGTTTGTATGTTTACATGTTTGTATGTTTACATGTTTGTATGTTTACATGATGTTTGTATGTTTACATGATGTTTGTATGTTTACATGTTTGTATGTTTACATGTTTGTATGTTTACATGATGTTTGTATGTTTACATGATGTTTGTATGTTTACATGTTTGTATGTTTACATGATGTTTGTATGTTTACATGATGTTTGTATGTTTACATGATGTTTGTATGTTTACATGTTTGTATGTTTACATGTTTGTATGTTTACATGTTTATATGTTTACATGTTTGTATGTTTACATGATGTTTGTATGTTTACATGATGTTTGTATGTTTACATGATGTTTGTATGTTTACATGATGTTTGTATGTTGTTTACATGTTTGTATGTTTACATGATGTTTGTATGTTTACATGATGTTTGTATGTTTACATGATGTTTGTATGTTTACATGTTTGTATGTTTACATGTTTGTATGTTTACATGTTTGTATGTTTACATGTTTTGTATGTTTACATGATGTTTGTATGTTTACATGATGTTTGTATGTTTTACATGTTTGTATGTTTACATGTTTGTATGTTTACATGTTGTGTATGTTTACATGTTTATATGTTTACATGTTTATATGTTTACATGTTTGTATGTTTACATGATGTTTGTATGTTTACATGATGTTTGTATGTTTACATGTTTGTATGTTTACATGATGTTTGTATGTTTACATGTTTGTATGTTTACATGTTTATATGTTTACATGTTTATATGTTTACATGTTTGTATGTTTACATGATGTTTGTATGTTTACATGTTTGTATGTTTACATGATGTTTGTATGTTTACATGTTTACATGTTTGTATGTTTACATGTTTGTATGTTTACATAATTGATGTTTTTCATGTTTACATGGTCAGGTCATTTTATTTAAGCAGATATTTCCAAGTGATACTTTTGAGTATAAATTAAGTACTGGCAAAATTTGGACTATATCAAACTACTACTATTACTACGTTCATTCATTCATAGGTGTTACATGAGGGAATGTGAAGCTCCAAACAGAAAGTACATTAGACCATCGTCGTCTGTGAGGTTTTAATGCACAAACTAAAAGAATAGAATTTGAGTTTTAATGTGAAATAAAGATTCAAAACTCTTACAGCTGCGAAAAGTCCATATCCTCGAATGGCGATGGACAGCTCCTTATGTGTCGACTCCATCGTTTTTATGATGCCACAAAACTTCTTCATAAAGAACTTCAGTTTCCCTTTGTGCTCCTCGATATCATCAGCCACCAACATGGCAACCTAGAAAATACAGGCGCGGTTAAGTATTTAGACTGAGATCTTCATTTAATCGATGACATTTACTCCACCTGTTTGAGAAATGCTTCGAGGGCGTAGTAGCTGTTCTTCTTCATGTCTCCGTTTATGTGACCACACAGTCTGGACATCACCTCAAAGATGTTTTTATAATGTTCCATGAGACAGGAGCTGAACTGAGCCGCATGTTTCCCAAACAGTCTCAACCCAGCTAAAAAAAAAACAAATAACACCATGAAATACTGCAGAGGGAGGGTCTAAGACAGGGGGCGCTGTGGGACACTTCTCCACTGACTGTTAACTATGAGTGTGGCTTAATCTGTCAGGCTCAGTCCTGGTTTAGACCCGGTTCAGTCCTGGTTTAGTCCTGGTTTAGACCCGGTTCAGTCCTGGTTTAGTCCTGGTTCAGACCCGGTTCAGTCCTGGTTTAGTCCTGGTTTAGACCCGGTTCAGTCCTGGTTTAGTCCTGGTTCAGTCCTGGTTTAGTCCTGGTTTAGACCCGGTTCAGTCCTGGTTTAGACCCGGTTCAGTCCTGGTTTAGTCCTAGTTTAGACCCGGTTCAGTCCTGGTTTAGACCCGGTTCAGTCCTGGTTTAGTCCTGGTTCAGTCCGGGTTTAGACCCGGTTCAGTCCTGGTTTAGTCCTGGTTTAGACCTGGTTCAGTCCTGGTTTAGACCCGGTTCAGTCCTGGTTCAGTCCTGGTTTAGACCCGGTTCAGTCCTGGTTTAGTCCTGGTTCAGTCCGGGTTTAGACCCGGTTCAGTCCTGGTTTAGTCCCGGTTCAGTGCTGGTTTAGTCCTGGTTCAGTCCTGCTTTAGACCCGGTTCAGTCCTGGTTTAGTCCTGGTTCAGTCCTGGTTCAGTCCTGGTTCAGTCCTGGTTCAGTCCTGGTTTAGACCCGGTTCAGTCCTGGTTTAGTCCTGGTTCAGTCCTGGTTTAGTCCTGGTTCAGTCCTGCTTTAGACCCGGTTCAGTCCTGGTTTAGTCCTGGTTCAGTCCTGGTTCAGTCCGGGTTTAGACCCGGTTCAGCCCGGGTTTAGTCCTGGTTCAGTCCTGGTTTAGACCCGGTTCAGTCCTGGTTTAGACCCGGTTCAGTCCTGGTTTAGTCCTGGTTTAGACCCGGTTCAGTACTGGTTTAGTCCTGGTTTAGACCCGGTTCAGTACTGGTTTAGTCCTGGTTTAGACCCGGTTCAGTACTGGTTTAGACCCGGTTCAGTCCTGGTTTAGTCCTGGTTTAGACCCGGTTCAGTACTGGTTTAGACCCGGTTCAGTCCTGGTTTAGTCCTGGTTTAGACCCGGTTCAGTACTGGTTTAGACCCGGTTCAGTACTGGTTTAGACCCGGTTCAGTCCTGGTTTAGTCCTGGTTTAGACCCGGTTCAGTACTGGTTTAGACCTGGTTTAGACCCGGTTCAGTTCTGGTTCAGTCCTGGTTTAGACCCGGTTCAGTCCTGGTTCAGTCCTGGTTTAGACCCGGTTCAGTTCTGGTTTAGTCCTGGTTTATCAATTAATGACTTACCGAATGTGACGGCATATCTGGTCATCTCCATCTAAACAAGAATTGCAATGAATTATATGCAAAGATTTTTTTAAAAATGTAATATGAATTTTTTTTAATTTTTTTAAAATATGTAGTAAGTGAAACAGCGACACTATAATAATAATAATTAGTAAATAAATAAATGCGGTTTACCTGAGGCCTGATCGCTTTCAGGGCAAACTGAAAGATTTCTTTGCATGTCGTTGGGTCTGTGAAGAAGAAAATCGATCCAGTTTTCTTCATGTTTTTGTACAGGTCAATATGGCATGGTATCGAAGTGGTATCGAAGTGGTATCGAAGTGGTATCGAAGTGGTATCGAAGTGGTATCGAAGTGGTATCGAAGTGGTATCGATATGGTATCGATATGGTATCGACAGTGACGTGCTGTTACAAACATATAAACCAGGTGTCGGCAAGTAAATTTGATCCCGGGTAAATTTCTCTCCCTGGGGCCAGAATAAAAAAAATATTTCAAAATAAAAGTTCTGAAGTCCGTATGAATTAGCTCTAATAGTATGAAATAAAAAGCTGATTTTGTATTGTTTTTTTATCATTATTCTGTTTCCTCAGTTTTCAGTGGATTGAATCATTAAATTTCTTTCTATTTTGTCCGTCTGTTTGAAAAGTCGAGTCTTTGTCCCGTCGTCTGGAGCAAACCCTTTAGCTCCTTTAGCTCCTTTAGCTCCTTTAGCGTTGCTCCTTTAATTCTAACCTCCTGCTTCGACCCAAAGTCCAGTTTAGAAAACTGAGCTTTAATATGTATCTTCCTCCATTTAAAAAGTAGAACAGACAGAAGAAAATAGTGAATTGCTAAACTTGACTTGCTAACTCTAAACTGTATCTTGCTGTCACTATTCTGCAGGAGTTACAAGAATCCCTGGGCTCAGGAGCGCCCCCTAACACGAGGCAGGGTAACTGCCCCGGCCTCACACGGCGCCTTTTCACAGCCTTTAGGCAGCAGAGCGCAGAGTTGAGCTACAGCAGTCAGTCCATGTGAGGCACAGACGGCCGGTGCCTCACCGGCTCTTCAGGATTTCAATGGTAAAAGGAAAAAATTCAGCGATGTTGAGTAAAAAAAACAGAATTTAAATTGCAAAGTTAAACATAAAATAACTTTATAGTACAAATCATTGGTTAAATAAAACCATTTCATTAATTTTTTCTCTGTGATGACTCCTCTGCACGTCACTGAGTATCGATATCGATAACATGAATCTGAATGATCGTGAGCACAGGTCACACTGACCTTCGTCCATCGTCTTGGTGAAGTTCACCATTAAAGCCGTTAATCCTCTGAGGCATCCGGCGACAACAAAGAGTTTGGGTTCTCTCGTGGAAGACGTCATCTGAAACATGCCATAAACACGCCATAAACACGCCACTGACACGCCACTGACACCCCACTGACACGCCACTGACACCCCACTGACACGCCACTGACACGCCACTGACAGGCCACTGACACCCCACTGACACCCCACTGACACGCCACTGACACGCCACTGACACGCCACTGACACGCCACTGACACCCCACTGACACGCCACTGACACACCACTAACACGACACTGACACGCCACTGACACCCCACTGACAGGCCACTGACAGGCCACTGACACCCCACTGACAGGCCACTGACACGCCACTGACAGGCCACTGACACCCCACTGACACGCCACTGACAGGCCACTGACAGGCCACTGACACACCACTAACGCGACACTAACACGCCACTGACACGCCACTAACACGCCACTGACACCCCACTGACACGCCACTGACACGCCACTGACACACCACTAACACGACACTAACACGCCACTGACACCCACTGACACCCCACTGACACGCCACTGACACCCCACTGACACGCCACTGACACGCCACTGACACGCCACTGACACGTCACTAACACGCCACTGACACGCCACTGACACCCCACTGACACCCCACTGACACCCCACTGACACGCCACTGACACCCCACTGACACCCCCCCACTGACACGCCACTGACACCCCACTGACACGACACTGACACCCCACTGACACGCCACTGACACACCACTAACGCGACACTGACACGCCACTGACACGCCACTGACACGCCACTGACACACCACTGACACACCACTAACGCGACACTGACACGCCACTGACACCCCACTGAAACGCCACTGACACCCCCACTGACACGCCACTGACACACCACTAACGCGACACTAACGCGACACTAACACGCCACTGACACACCACTAACGCGACACTGACACGCCACTGACACCCCACTGACACCCCACTGACACGCCACTGACAGGCCACTGACACGCCACTGACAGGCCACTGACACCCCACTGACACGCCACTGACAGGCCACTGACAGGCCACTGACACACCACTAACGCGACACTAACACGCCACTGACACGCCACTAACACGCCACTGACACCCCACTGACACGCCACTGACACGCCACTGACACACCACTAACACGACACTAACACGCCACTGACACCCCACTGACACCCCACTGACACGCCACTGACACCCCACTGACACGCCACTGACACGCCACTGACACCCCACTGACACGTCACTAACACGCCACTGACACGCCACTGACACCCCACTGACACCCCACTGACACCCCACTGACACGCCACTGACACCCCACTGACACCCCACTGACACGCCACTGACACCCCACTGACACGACACTGACACCCACTGACACGCCACTGACACGCCACTGACACACCACTAACGCGACACTGACACGCCACTGACACGCCACTGACACGCCACTGACACACCACTAACGCGACACTGACACGCCACTGACACCCCACTGACACGCCACTGACACCCCACTGACACGCCACTGACACACCACTAACGCGACACTAACGCGACACTAACACGCCACTGACACACCACTAACGCGACACTGACACGCCACTGACACCCCACTGACACACCCACTGACACGCCACTGACACACCCCACTGACACACCACTAACGCGACACTAACACGCCACTGACACACCACTAACACACCACTGACACGCCACTAACACCCCACTGACACCCCACTGACACGCCACTGACACGCCACTGACACCCCCACTGACACCCCACTGACACCCCACTGACATGCCAGACAGACACCCCACTGACACGCCACTGACACACCACTAACGCGACACTAACACGCCACTGACACGCCACTGACACGCCACTGACACCCCCACTGACACGCCACTAACACGCCACTAACACCCCATGACACCCCACTGACACGCCACTAACACCCCACTGACACGCCACTAACACGCCACTGACACGCCACTGACACCCCACTAACACGCCACTAACACCCCACTGACACCCCACTGACACGCCACTAACACCCCACTGACACGCCACTGACACCCCACTGACACGCCCCACTGACACACCACTGACAGGCCACTGACAGGCCACTGACACCCCACTGACACGCCACTGACACGCCACTGACACGCCACTGACACGCCACTGACACGCCACTGACACCCCACTGACACGCCACTGACACACCACTAACACGACACTGACACGCCACTGACACCCCACTGACAGGCCACTGACAGGCCACTGACACCCCACTGACACCCCACTGACAGGCCACTGACACGCCACTGACAGGCCACTGACACCCCACTGACACGCCACTGACAGGCCACTGACAGGCCACTGACACACCACTAACGCGACACTAACACGCCACTGACACGCCACTAACACGCCACTGACACCCCACTGACACGCCACTGACACGCCACTGACACACCACTAACACGACACTAACACGCCACTGACACCCCACTGACACCCCACTGACACGCCACTGACACCCCACTGACACGCCACTGACACGCCACTGACACCCCACTGACACGTCACTGACACGCCACTGACACGCCACTGACACCCCACTGACACGCCACTGACACCCCACTGACACCCCACTGACACGCCACTGACACCCCACTGACACGACACTGACACCCCACTGACACGCCACTGACACGCCACTGACACACCACTAACGCGACACGACACACGCCACTGACACCCCACTGACACGCCACTGACACGCCACTGACACACCACTGACACACCACTAACGCGACACTGACACGCCACTGACACCCCACTGACACGCCACTGACACCCCACTGACACGCCACTGACACGCCACTGACACCCCACTGACACGCCACTGACACGCCACTGACACCCCACTGACACCCCACTGACACGCCACTGACACGCCACTGACACGCCACTGACACGCCACTGACACGCCACTGACACGCCACTAACGCGACACTGACACGCCACTGACACGCCACTGACACGCCACTGACACACCACTGACACACCACTAACGCGACACTGACACGCCACTGACACCCCACTGACACGCCACTGACACCCCACTGACACGCCACTGACACACCACTAACGCGACACTAACGCGACACTAACACGCCACTGACACACCACTAACACGACACTGACACGCCACTGACACCCCACTGACACCCCACTGACACGCCACTGACACCCCACTGACACACCACTAACGCGACACTAACACGCCACTGACACACCACTAACACACCACTGACACGCCACTAACACCCCACTGACACCCCACTGACACGCCACTGACACGCCACTGACACCCCACTGACACCCCACTGACACCCCACTGACATGCCAGACACCCCACTGACACGCCACTGACACACCACTAACGCGACACTAACACGCCACTGACACGCCACTGACACCCCACTGACACCCCACTGACACGCCACTAACACGCCACTAACACCCCACTGACACCCCACTGACACGCCACTAACACCCCACTGACACGCCACTAACACGCCACTGACACGCCACTGACACGCCACTAACACGCCACTAACACGCCACTAACACCCCACTGACACCCCACTGACACGCCACTAACACCCCACTGACACGCCACTAACACGCCACTGACACGCCACTGACACCCCACTGACACGCCACTGACACCCCACTGACACCCCACTGACACCCCACTGACACGCCACTAACACCCCACTGACACGCCACTAACACCCCACTGACACCCCACTAACACGCCACTAACACGCCATTTAATTTATAATCTGAAACACAGGCGGGAGCAGACCACAACTACTGACTGAGGAGTTGTTGCATTTCATCATGGTGTCTGCCTTTCAGAACATTAGTATGTTTTTATATATATTTTTAAATATTTTTATACTTTATTTGCGCGAGTCTCACTGAGCTCACCTGCTCCTTCAGCACGCCCAGATAAGCCTTGTAGAGTTTGTCTGAGTTGTTCACCATTTCGTTCGGGTGGATCTCCGCCAGAACTCCCAGTAACTCGTAGATTTTCCCGAGCACTAGAGACACACAAAATAAACTCATCTTAATCTTAATCCTTTTTCATTTGAATAAATGTAAAATTTACCTGAATCTGGGAGTTTGTTTTTCTGACATAACTCGCTGTAAAATTTATTAAAAATCTCTGTGACTCTGAAGTCAGCGGCGACGGTGGAGGCTCTCGTGGTCTGAAGGACCTGTCAACGTGAAACGAGCTTTAGACGAGCATCACTTCCTGTTTGTAGCGCGGTGGCTAGCAGGTTAGCATTAGCAGGTCATTTATTATTAGCAGGTTAGCATTAGCAGGTCATTTATTATTAGCAGGTTAGCATTAGCAGGTCATTTATTATTAGCAGGTTAGCATTAGCAGGTCATTTATTATTAGCAGGTTAGCATTAGCAGGTCATTTATATTATTAGCAGTTAGCATTAGCAGGTCATTTATTATTATTAGCAGGTTAGCATTAGCAGGTCATTTATTATTAGCAGGTTAGCATTAGCAGGTCATTTATTATTAGCAGGTTAGCATTAGCAGGTCATTTATTATTAGCAGGTTAGCTCTGTCATTTATATAAAGTCTGTGGAAATTCACCATTTGAAAAAAACAAAAACATGAGAGAACCAAACCTTGATGAGCAGGTCGAGCACTGGAGCCCTGCATTTGGCCACTTTATCTTTGGTGTAAATGACCAAACACGAGTCCTGAGGACACAGAAGGATTTATTTTATCTTTGGTGTAAATGACCAAACACGACAGAAGGATTCAGTAAAAGTCACTTCTCTGTAGGAGAATCAAAGCCTCACTCTGATGTCTGTGGCGTACGTCGTCTCCCAGCCGCGGAGTCGCGGAGAAACTTTGTCCAAAAACTTGTCCAAGAAAATCAAAACGTCGACTCGAGCGTCACGGAGCTGAAGAATTCAACAAGTTACTCTCAACTTTCCCTTTTTGTGCTGTTCATTTGTTTTTAGACTTTACCTCGTCTGATCCCAGGGATTTTTTGAGAAAGCAAAGCAGCCCAAAATCTTTGGAGAACAACAATGAGCTCTGCAAAGCTGTAAAATAATAATTATATAATAATTATGATATAAAAATAATACAAACACATCACGTTACATCACACGCTCACGAGTTACATCGTTTTAAATTTAAAGTCATGGTTTTTTTTATACTGATGGTCAAATGTCATGAAAGGAAACAAAGTACAAGAACTAAAGTACTTTACTTTTTAGGTACTTGTAACTTTACTTAAGTACTAAAGTACTGAAGTAAAGTTACACATACTTAAACATTCTACTGAAGTAAAGTACTTCACTTAAGAACCTGTGTCTTTACTTAAGTACATTTTACAGGAGACTGAAAAATAATAAAGAAATGGATTTGTATCGACTGTGACACTTGTGTGAAATACTTTTACTTTTTACTCTTAAAGTACAGTTTTAAACAGGTTCTTAAATACTTTTACTTGAGTAGATTTTTTCATGCAACTTTTGACCTCTGTATCTGAACTTTCACTGAAGTAAATGTCAAAAAACACAAAAGCTCCTCAGAGGAAAAACATCCTGTTCAGCTGCACAATAATAATGTGTCGTTATTTTAAACTGATCCAAGAAAACGCAGGTGCTCAGGGTCACGTGGTTTTTATTTTACACGAGGTCTGGAGTTTGTTTTATTTTACACGAGGTCTGGAGTTTGTTTTATTTACACATGAGGTCTGGAGTTTGTTTTATTTTACACATGAGGTCTGGAGTTTGTTTTATTTTACACATGAGGTCTGGAGTTTGTTTTATTTTACACGAGGTCTGGAGTTTGTTTTATTTTACACGAGGTCTGGAGTTTGTTTTATTTTACACGAGGTCTGGAGTTTTGTTTTATTTTACACGAGGTCTGGAGTTTGTTTATTTTACACATGAGGTCTGGAGTTTGTTTTATTTTACACGAGGTCTGGAGTTTGTTTTATTTTACACGAGGTCTGGAGTTTGTTTTATTTTACACGAGGTCTGGAGTTTGTTTTATTTTACACGAGGTCTGGAGTTTGTTTATTTTACACGAGGTCTGGAGTTTGTTTTTATTTTACACGAGGTCTGGAGTTTGTTTTTTTTTACACGAGGTCTGGAGTTTGTGTGTTATTTTACACACGAGGTCTGGAGTTTGTTTTATTTTACACGAGGTCTGGAGTTTGTTTTATTTTACACGAGGTCTGGAGTTTGTTTTATTTTACACGAGGTCTGGAGTTTGTTTTATTTTACACGAGGCCTGGAGTTTGTTTTATTTTACACATGAGGTCTGGAGTTTGTTTTATTTTACACGAGGCGGCTGACGAGTACCGTCAGGCTAAATGTGCCGTGGCTCGTGTGGTCGCTGATGCACGACCTCAAAGAGATTCTGACAAACCGTTCGACGCCTCAGGAGGAGGAAGCAGAGCTTCACCAACACTGTTCACAGTGTGTGGAGCTGCTGACCTCAACTGGGGATGTTGTTGGACGGTGGAAAGAATACTTTGAGGATCTCCTCAATCCACAAGGGATTGCGGTCGTCTGGACAGACTGATAAAGAAATGTGCATGCGTGATCGGGAGGAGGGTGGACTCTGTGGGAGCTGTGCTGGAGAAGAGGATGAGGACTTTAATGCAGGGCATCATGAACAATCCCAGACATCCCCTGCATGACACGGTGTCTGCGCAGAGGAGCACACGGACTGACAGGTTCCTCTCACTGCGCTGCAGGACAGAGCGCTTCAAGAGGTCGTTTGTCCCTTCAGCTCTCAGGCTGTTAAACAGAGCTGCCTGATATGAACTGTTATTTTTAATTGTTTTTAATATTTTATAGTTTTTACTGTTTTTTTTACTTACTATTATTATGTGTGTTTGTGCAAGTGTGTGTTTGCTGCCGGACACCTGAATTTCTCCCTTGGAGATTAATAAAGTGCTTATCTATCTATCTATCTATCCCACTGTCACGTCTTCAGAGGAGGAAGCAGAGACTGGGGACCCGGAGGTGGACTCGTCCATCACCCTGACTGAGGTCACTGAGGTGGCTGAAGCTCCTCATGGTCCCGGGGTTGGATGAGATGTGTCCCGAGTACCTCAAGTCTCTGGATGTTGTGGGTCTTGTCTGACACGTCTCTGTAACATCTCGTGGTGGGACAGTACCTCTGGACTGTCAGACCGGGGGGTGGTCCCTCTGTATAAGAAGGGGGACCGGAGGGTGTGTTTAAACTACAGTGGAATCACACTCCTCAGCCTTCAGTGAGGTCTATTTCAGGGTCCGATAGTCGAACCTCAGATCCAGGAGGAGCAGTGTGGTTTTCGTCCTGGTCGTGGAACACTGGACCAGCTCTACACTCTCCATCAGGTCCTCGAGGCTCATGGGAGTTTGCCACAGTCCACATGTGTTTTGTGGATCTGGAGAAAACATTCGACCGTGTCCCCCGTGGTGTCCTTTGGGGGTGCTCTGGGAGTATGGGGTCGGGGCCCTTTGCTAAGGTCTGTCCGGTCCCTGTGTGACCGGAGCAGGAGCTGTGTTCTCTGCAGTGAGTCAGACTTGTTCCCGGTGCATGTTGGACTCCACCAGGGCTGCACTTTGTCACCGGTTCTGTTCATTATATTTATGGACAGAATTTCTAGGCGCAGTCAGGGGCTGGAGGGGGTCTGGTTCAGGGGCTGGAGGGGATCTGGTTCAGGGGCCGGAGGGGGTCTGGTTCAGGGCCGGGGAGGGGGGGGTCTGGTTCAGGGCCGGAGGGGGTCTGGTTCAGGGGCCGGAGGGGGGGGTCTGGTTCAGGGGCTGGAGGGGGTCTGGTTCGGGAACCACAGGATCTCATCTCTGCTGTTTGCAGATGATGTTTGTCCTGATGCTTCTTGGAGCCAGAAC
>JAIEZT010000218.1:0-81361 GCA_019594935.1 Periophthalmus modestus | reverse complement strand
AACACGAGGCTTGGGGGAAACACCGAGCAGGAACAGGCGGTTTTTTCGCAACACGAGCTGGGAACACGAGGCTGGAAACACGAGATGGGAACCACACCACGATGGCTGGAACTTGGAACCAAAAACACGGAGGAAGGAGGAACCACGACTGGAACACGAGGAGATGGAAGCACGAGCTGGGTGGGGGGGTGTGGAACACGAGCTGGAAACACGAAGCTGGAACACACGAGCTTGGAAAACGAGCAGGAGGAGGAGAGAGCAGGAGGACACGAGCTGGAACACGAGATGGAAACCACGAGCTGGAACACGAGCAGGACACGAACTGAAACCACCGAGCTTGGACCACGGCT
The DNA here is from genome assembly GCA_019594935.1 of Periophthalmus modestus. NCBI lineage: Eukaryota > Metazoa > Chordata > Actinopteri > Gobiiformes > Gobiidae > Periophthalmus > Periophthalmus modestus. The sequence continues at coordinate 81,011 of JAIEZT010000218.1, read as the reverse complement.
GGTGTGGAACCAGCGTAGCAGGAAACACGAGCAGGAAACACGAGCTTGCGAACACGAGCCTGGAACAGCTGGAACACGAGCTGAACACGAGCTGAACCACGAGCTAGAACCACAAGTGGGTGGACCACGGACCAAGAACAGGACCACAAAAAGACAAACAGGTTTCCTTAGCACCACGGTGCATGGTGAGACAAACAGCTTTCGTACGATCTGGCCAGAGCAAGACCTAGAGAGAGCGTGCTGGGTCATGGTACCTCTTATTCCGTTAGGTTAGGTATGGTGTTGATTGCACCCTGATGAAGTCAGGAGGGGGTGTATTTTTTGTTGTTAGGAGGAGGCGCCAGGGACCTCCACTTCCCAGTCCAAGGCTCAGGGACAGGGTGAGGCGAGGAGCAGAAGCACACACAGGAGGCAGGGGGGAGGGACCGAACAGAGCCAGAAAAACAGGCCCAGAAAACGACATACAGGCAGACAGACCGAACAGGATCATGACAGTGTCAAACTTCAAATGGGACCAGGGCCAAATGAACCAAAAAAAAAAAAAATAGCTACACGCCGACGAGGCCGACTGATCGAAAGTTCATTGAAAAAAATGTTAAAATGACCGGCACACCGCACATACGCCGCACATGAGTCTAGCGCACCTAATTGAACCAACTGAAAAAAAATCTAACAAAATATACTACTGTATGATCAGTTAATGAAAGCAAATAGTTTATTAGTCTGGATCTGTCAGTATTGTATTTATCATACAGGGCACAAAAAAAAAGATAACAAACTTCCTTTATATACAAATCCCCATACATGCACATTAAATGAATGGAAAAAGTTTGGAGTGGGGATTATCAAGGCACCAATTCAGTATATTTTCTCAGGGGAAAAGGAAATGACCAACCAAAAGTAGGTTAAATTACTTCAAAGAAATAAAGATTCAGAAAAATTTCGATCAGTCACCTCACCTCTAAAATATTTTTTTTTAAAACAGAATTGGATTGAAAAACACTAATGAAGTGTGCAAAACCTATGGGGATGAGGAGGAGGAAGGAAAAGGGAAAGGAAAAAAAGAGAAGGAAGGAAAAAGACAAAAACCACTTTTCGTGCTCCACAGAGTCAGTTTGGTTTTAAATCACGGTCTGCACATCCAGAGACACGACCCCGACATTGCCGCCAGCTGCAGGAGGGTTCATCACATTCAGACAGACTCGTGATGCACCGAAGAAAAACAATTTCACACACAAAAAACAAACGTTGTCTCAAGGTTTGTTGTGTCTTTGCCTTTCCAGAACACAGACACCTCTCCTCACGCAGCTCAATACATCAGCAGCACCTGTCCCAGGGGTATCCATCGCCCTCAGTTGGACACAAATCAACCAGCTCAATTTTCTAAACTCGCAAAGTTAACGCAGCGTGATGGTCTCGGGACATGTTTCATTTGCAAGGCTTTACCACAGAACTCCGTTGTCCCCATTTTCCACCCAAATGCACCGGCTCGATGTTTCGAGGTCTGAGGGTCGAAGAGTACCCGCCGCCCGAATTGCAACGTGTGAAACAGAGCATTTTGGGCAAATTGGGACGGGTAGGGCAAAATTGGGACAGGCCATCGAACATGGTTGTTGATACAATGAGAGATGTCACCTCTACCTGTGACGTTTCTCCTGATCTTCTACCGTTGTCCCTCGCACCAGTCCACTCCTGTGTTCCTAACGCCAATCCAGCGGTCCCTCCGGTCCACTACCGCGTCAACGGTCTTCACTCCCGAGTCTCGGTCCGTTCCTTGTTACCCGGTCAGGCAGATTAAAGACCTCGTGTATTCTTCACCTTCTGTAGCCTTTGTTCCATGTCCATATTCTTGTTCTTTGTCCACGGGTTCGTTTCATGATGCAGTCTCAGAGTATACTCTTTCAGTACACCACACTGTCTCCACACAGAGACACACAGGGTTTCCAGAATCCTCCGGAACTGTTTAATCCGACTCCCACCGGGTTTGAAACCCCGGTTCTCAGTGTCCCACCTTCTGTTTTTTGCCAATTTTTGATGTGGTATCTGGAAAAGTTGACTTTTGTGTTATGCTAATGACGCTGATATGAACTAATGAAATGAAGTCGCCTCCCGCGCAGTGTGCAACCGGTGCATGTGGGAAATGTAGTATTGGGCGTGTTAAACACCTGCGGGTGATGCGGGCTGCGGTCTTGTGTCTTACACATGTGCCATAGACACTACGACAGAGGAGGGGGTGTGTATGGCCTCTTCCGAACTTGACGCGCCAAAAACAACAGCAGAGCGCAGGGATTTGTAGTAAAGCTGTAGGTGTGAATGCGGTTATGTTGTTACAGCGCGCCACCGTATAATATCGGCGGGCCCGCTCTATATAATTTGGAAATTGCCTCGTGGACCAAATATTAATACACTGCGGGCCAATTTTGGCCAGTCACGGATCGATTACCACACGTAGTTTCCTGACTGCGGGTTAGTGCGACTTAATCCATAGGAGCACTGAGCTTGTGGCGCATGCTACTGCAACTCCCAGAGCAGGTTAAATGCACAGGACTGTGGAGACTCTTTTAGAAGCTTTAAAACATGCGAATATGATGCTTAGCTTTGGGGTGGACACTGATAAGATTATTGTGGCTTTTTTTTTTTTTGCCCCGCGCTCTGTGGTGAAAGTTTGTTAAATCTGCATTTAAATTTAAAATAAGCATTTAAATATGTTTGCACTGAGGTGGGAGAAGACAGCAATTTTCATCTGCGAATTCGTATTGTGTGTATATGCACATTGGACAATAAAGAGAAATTATATTGAATTGAATTTTTACGCGGCACTAGTGCAGTGACAAAAAAGGCTGGAGGTCTACACAGAACCGTGAATACGTTCCCTCTGGATCAGGTGGAGAGCATGGTGTGACGATAGCAGCCTCTGGGCCGAACTACAGAGTCACCAGTCAGTAAAAGTGCTTGGATTGAGTAGCCTGAGTTGTATGGAGGTTTATGGCATCTTAAATGCTTACTTTTCTGGCTTCTTTGGGGACAGCCTTTTACTAGAAGTTATTTGCTCTTGTACTGTAAACAGAGTGGAGAAGCCTTACAGTTCTTATTCACACTATGTGGTATCGGGGCAAGAATCAGTATCGGATAAAAAAAAAATGGGTATCAGACAACATGAATCTTTTCCCTGTCTTAGGGGCACTCACAGTACGATGGGGGGAGCAATCCAGTGTCAGACTGTTTCCCTTCAGAGTGAGCACAGGAGCTGTTTTTGAAAACCGGAGGGAGTGAAGAGGTGGGGCTTTCGGCCGGGGAGCCGCTGTGTTACATGGAACGAATAAGGACAATCAGTGATGTAATTTTAACCTCGACTACGGGGGCATTAACTATGGGGAAAAAGCGAACTGTTTAGTGCCTTGTTTAGTACTTGGTTCAGCTCCACTGTATTTTCGTCCTTGTTGAGCTCTACTTGGTTTCAGTTCTTTATTTTTTTGTTTCAGTTATGCGTCTAGTTTTCTTTTTTTCACCGGTTATTTCAGTTCAAGCCAGTTTTTTGTTTTTTTTTTTTTTCAGTCCAGTTTTAGTTCCCGGTTTAGTCAGTTTTTTTTCTTTCCCTTGTTGATTCAGTCCTGGTTCAGTCTTGGTTAGAAACCGGTTTCAGTCCTGTGCGTCAAGGTTTAGTACCCTGGTCAGTTCCAGGTTCCAGGACACGTTCAGTCCCGGTTTAGACTGATTCCAGTCTTTTCAGTCCCGTTTAGCCAGTTTCGTCCGTCAGTTGGTTAGTCCTGGTTTGTTTAGTCCGGGTCAGTCCGGTTCAGTCGGTGTTCAGAGTCCGGTTCAGTCCTGAGTTTAGCCCGGTTCAGTCCTGGTGTTAGTACAGGTTCAGTCCCGGTTGCGTTCCCGATTCAGTTCATGAACTCACGGGCTGGACGGTGAGGGATGCGACGGGCGGTTTCGGGCAGAACTGTCATGGCCGCTGGGTGTACTGGGCGTTGCAGATGTAGTCGGGGTCTGGAGTCGGTCTTCAGGAGGTTTGAGAAGTACAGGTTTCCGTCCAGACCAGGCTGTGACTCTCTCACTGAGCTTATGTGGACCATATCTGAAGAAGACAACACCACAAGACAATGGGCAATACTACATATTCCAAACCAAACAATAAACCTCAAATTCAAACAATAAACCTACAGTGCTTATGACAGGTTTTCATGCTTTTCTAATTTGACTTGGTTGATGGGGGATAGAGCCTGTGCTAAATATTTATCATAATTTTTTATCAGTTAAGGGCAGTTTGTGGAAGAAAAAGGTTTGAGAAGAAAAAAGCATAAATAATACAGGAAGTAGCGCTGAACTTCTAAATTGAGACGTCATCAAATTCTTCTTTTTTATGCAAAAAGATACAGATGCCATTTACGACTATTTTTTTCTAATTTAAACGCTAATTTAAACAAAAAGATGTTTCATTATTTTATTTAACCTAATCATAACGGTCTCAGAAGCTAAGCCTGGATCGTGCTTGGATGGGAGACCACTGGGAAAATCAGGACACTGCAGTAGGACGCTAGTGGCAAAAAACTGCAGTTGTGCCCTTAAGCAAGACACTCACCCACACTGCATACTAATATGAAAATCGAGGGGCTGATGGTGCAGATTAGCAGCCTCATTTCCGTCAGTCTGCCCCAGGAGACACTGGGGTAATTAGTAACTATGAATGAATGAATTAATGAACTGGTTTATTTTGGGAAATTTACAAAATTGTAGAGTTACGATACACAAACAAATAAAGAATAATAACATAAACTGTAAGTCCTGAACAGCCTATGTAAATCCAGTGGTTAAGTAAAAAGTCATTAGAAAAACACGATAAATATATTTACTCTGTCACTATGTCCCTGTCAAATAAATACACACAAATACAACTCGTTACAGGTGGAGGATATTTTATAAAAAACAGATAATGTTACTATTGTTGTTCTGGAGAGATTTGCAAAATTATATAGACGTCTAACTCTATAATTAAACAATTAAAAATGAAGCTATAAAAGAGTAAATTAAAAGACAAGTTCTCCACAGAAAACAATAAGTTATACTACAACTACTACTACTACAAATACTACTACTACCACTACAACTACTACTACCACTACTAAACTTACTACTACTACCACTACACCATACTAACAACACTACCACTACAACTACTACTAACACTACTACAACCTACTACTAACTACTACAGACTCCACTACTACCACTACAAACACTACCACTACAACTAATACTACCAACTACTACAAAATATACTACTACAACTACTACAACAACTACTAATACTACTACTACTACAACACTACTTACTAACATTACAACCACTACTAAAACAACTACCACTACAACTACAACAACTACAACAACTAACACTACAATACTAAAACTAATTACTACACGTGCAAACTACAACCAATAACTAACGCACCGACTCCTCATACTATACCACAACTACTATTACTACTACATATACGTAAAACTACACAACGAAACTACAATGGACACTACAATCATACTTAACTATTACTATTAACACTACACCGCAGACCTACACAAAAACATACTGCAGCTTATAAAATCTACTTACTACCACTGTAAACACTAGCCCAAGGAAGCTTACAGATACGGGAAACTACTACCAACTACAACCACTACCAATTCACAACTTACTACGATTACCACTTAATACTACTTGTTAACCTATTACTACAATACTAGGTACTACTTACCCCCGGATACTACCCGATAATACTGAGTACGCCGATGCATTAGATTTATTATAGACGCTTTCAAGACAAAATTCCGAATTAGCATTAGTATTTCTCCACACTGGTTTTAATCCGCCTTCACTCTGTTTGGATTAAAATAGTTTCCACAGATCGTGGAATAACACTCCGACTTTTACAATAAACCAACGTGCCCCAAATCCTTCTCCTGTTGAGTGATTTTAAGGGAGTAGCATTTTTGTGGTAAAACCACAATGAAAATACTTATGGACATTACCAACACTCACAGATAGATTTGTGATAATCAAAAACGGGTTGCCCAAACTTATGGCATGCAGGCAGCATGTACATACACAGCCCAAAGGACGATACAGCTTGGAGCGGAAAACGCGCCAAAAAGGCTACGAAGTTAAAGAAGACGAAGAGAACCGCAATGAATGCTTACAGTCTGAATGCGGAAAACAATACAAAACCACGCCGTATTGCATGAATCGCTAACCAAACGCATAATAATTTAATTAACCATTTAGCGCACATTAGCTTGAACTTTAAGCGCGAAGATACAGAAAAAACAAAAGTGCTCCAAATGAGTCCAAAAGCAGGGACCGAACAGGTTATATAAGTCCCAACACTCACAGAATGAGGTGTTAAACGGGGCCAAACGATCAGTCCAGGGTCATAAACACGATAGCAGATAGAGACGATATCTGTCCAAGTCTGAAACTAATACTAGCAGTCCCAAGCTTCTGTAACGGAACATAACCGGACATTAACGCCAAAAACTAGATAGAATAATTTTTTGTCCACCCCCCCAAGAACAGGTTGTAGTGTGATAATGCTACTACTTATACTGCAGCAACAGTTGCCCTGGGACAGCATAGTCAGATTGTGACGGTCCCCCGCCACCCCCTCATCACTCTGCACGTTCATTACTGCGACGTGTTTTAGCCCCAGTTTTATCCGCAGGGTCGGCCCACTAAAAAATACTTTTGAATATTTGATTTTTTAACTTTTCCTTCACATTTTCACTCACACCAGCTTCAGTCTGTGAGCACAACCAAGATTATTTAGCCCAGGACCTTTAAAGTCTCCCTTTAAAGTCACATTATGACTCTAAATGGTATTGGTACACAAGTGTAGTAGCGCCCTCGTGGTGGTCATGAGTGTGGACAATAACGAAGATGTGAAACTATATATTTAATAATTTCACATAAAAGTCGCACCCTGGACAAACTATGAAAAAAAATGTGCGACTTGTAGTCCAGAAAATACGGTACTCAAGCTGCAAATGATAAATGAGACATGGAGACTGTGACTGTGACGACTTTACTCCAGATGTGTGTGTATTTGTATATAAATGATATCTCTCTGTTCTTAAACCTCGTGTCGTTTCAGGTGTTTGTGCTGCGCTGGATCTATGCGTCATGTGGGCATATATCTCTGACATCGTCGAGGACATTCTCCACAACAACCTGGTGAGTCGAGGGGCCCCGGGACGTTTCATCGATAACCCACGTCTGCCCTGTTTTTAGTTCAGGAAGTTAAAGACGCTGGACATGATTTTTTCACGTCTTAAAAACATGAAAAAAACAGAACGAGTTCATTTTAAAAAGTTTCACAGTTACTCCTCATGACTTTATTCGTTCAGACAGGGCCGGATCAGTGTAATAGGCAGAGTGAGTGAGCAGCTGCTTAGGGCCCCAAGGCCACCAGGGGGCCCCCAAGAGCACAATGCATTTTATATGAGAATAATATATCAAGTTTATCAAAAAAAACATAAGAAAAAAAAATAGTAGAAAATTTCCCCAAACACCAAAAAGTGACTTGAAGATGCAAAAAAACAGTTGATTTTGTTAAACGTTTGAATTTTGTCTTTTTTTTTTTTTTTTGCGTTTTTCCCTATCCATTCGTTCACACAGATGCACCGGGGGCCCCAGAGACTAATTCAGCTTAGGGCCCCTGAAAACTAGAAGCCGGCCCTGTCAGGATGTAAGACGGATCGAGGAAGCACCTAGAAAAAATCAAAACAAATAAATTAGAAAATTTTCCCAAAAACACCCAAAAAGAGCAAAAAAAAAGTTGACTAAACTGTTGAATTTTGTAATTTTTTTTGCATTTTCCCCTATCCATCCATCACACACAGATGCACCGGGGGCCCCAGAGACTAATTGAGCTTAGGGCCCCCTGAAAACTAGAGCCGGGCCCTGCATTCAGAACATCCTAATGATTCACCATGATGAGTTTATAAGCACTTTTTCACAACTTTCAGAGGCTGATACTTGGAAAAAATCTGGTACAGTGGCCTTTAATTTAAGTCATTTTTATATTTTAAAAAAGACAAAAAAAATCAAATCAAATTGAAACATTTTTGTCCCAGCAGAAGGTTTTTTCTGATGCTTCATGTGTTTCTGTGGTTGCTTGTCTCCATGGCGATGTTATGTCTTTGCCTCTGAAATGTTCCAGAGTTTTGCATTAACTTTATCTATCTCCACTGAGACTTTACTTGGCCGAGTTACACGTCAGATCAGCGGAAAAGCGAGTCCCCTCACAGAAAGAATGAATGATTTTTAGATACGTTTAAGGCAATAAGAACAGCTGTGATGTGACCTGCATGTGAACAAGGATGAAGATAAATGTAATGCCATACTGCGGGGACATGCCAGGGAAAAGTATGAAACCGCTCTGTGGATCCGAGAAGGTGAAAAGTTACCCAGTGCACTTTAAAAAAACTTTGAAAATATTTGTAATTTTGAGTAGCTCTAGATCTGAAATGAGACTGACCTGAACCAGGGAATTAACCCAAAAAGACGACAAAAAAATGAACAGATTTGTCTCTAAAAACACAAAATACTCACATTTACAGAATCCACGTGGCCCACCAGGGGGCGTCTGTACACGGGCCACAGTTTGAGAAACGCTGTCATGAAGTACTTTTTTTTTGTTTTGTGATCCCGATTTTAAGTATAATCTCAAACTACAGCTACAGGTCTGATTACATTTCCCCCTTTTGACCCCCAATGGGCCACATAGACAAAAAAAAATAGTTAAAAATAATAATGATAGTAATAGTAGTAAATCCACATTCATTTCAATATAATTAATCGAGTTTAATTTACCCTGGATTATACATCGAGTGAAAAATAAAACACCCTCACTGTGATTTTTCGCTCTGACAGAATCTCGTCCTGTTTGTCCTGTGATCTGGGGACTGTCCTGAAGTGACACGATTCTGGGGAAATGTCTGTGTCTCTGTGTAAATGAAAAGGTTACGAGTAAAACTCTGCACTCAGAGCTTATTCTGCTAAATGAAATCTCCACCAACTCACTCTGACAATCAATGACGGCGTGTTTCACTATCAGGCCTCACAGCCGCCGAAAAAACTGTAATGTGCCTCTGGAAACACGTCAACCTCTGACGGTAAAAGGACACGTCTCACCCAGAAATAATCCAGCTGGACTTTTCTGCTGCCATATATTATGTTTTTGGGTGGTTTTTGTTATTTTTTATGCGGTTAGGTGGATGCTTCTGTCAAACTACATTCATGAAAGATGCACATTTGTGCACATCAGCTCTTTTATATATATCACATAATGAACATGTTTAATGTGATTGCTCATGTCTCTGGATGGAGGAAAATCTGGATTTACTGTAGGAAGGAATTAAAACCTGGACAGAATTATTTTATGATTATTTACTTTTTATATCATTTATATTTATTATTATTATTATATTATAATATTATTACTACTATTATAATATTATTATTACTATATTATATATTACTATTATTATTATCTATTATTAAATTATTATTATTATATTATTATTATTATTACTATTATTATTATTATTATTAATATTATTATTACTATTATTATTATTACTATTATAATTATTCTACTATTATTATTTACTATATTATATATTATTTATTATACTATTATTATTATTACTATTACTATTATTATTATTATTATTATTATTATATATTACTATTATTATTACACTGTATTATTTCTGTGTTTATTTGTATTTATTTGTGCTTTTGTCACGTTCAGGAGAGAGATGATGCCTCTTCTGTCCCTGATTTTCTCGGCTCTGTTCATCCTGTTGGGACGGTGGTGGTCCAGGCTTTCAGGTACAAAACACTTTTAAACAAACATAAAAAACATGATTTAATGTGTCGCATTTACACCGTCAGAGAAAAATCAGACAAATACTGGACCAGACACATGTTACATTAGAAGTGTCAGGACTTGAGCTGATTCAGAGACAGGAGCCTGTGAAGAACCAGGCTCAAAGTTCCTCCTCAGTGTCTCCTCCTTCGTCCTGAAATGGGACAGACAAGTTTGAAGATGATTTTTTCCCCAGTTGTAGCTACTTCAAAACTTTATCGAAATAAAACAGTTAAAATGTAATAACATTCATACATTCATAAACCACAGAACACTGATTATTTGAACATAAAGTGTGATATTACAGTTTAACGGTTCTGTATTTGTGCAGGTTTAATCGATCTGTGACTAAACCCCTTTACCACCAGTAGAGGGCGCTGTTTCCCTTCATTTTATTATTGTATTTTTCTAAGTATAAGTCTTTTCTCTCAGTGCAGCACCACATCAAACTGTATCTTGATTTACTGATGTGAAGGTAAATGACACGTGACCACCAGGGGCGCTGACCTATGGACCGCACCAGAACAGAACTGATGAAGATTAGAAGATAGACACAATAAAAAGACTCTCCTCTGTCATTTTCTGAGTTTTTTTTTCAGAGTTTCTTCTTTGTTCTTTCTCTGTGAAACTTTAAACTCTCCTGACTTTATGTTTCAGACTCTTGATCCTCTTACACCAGAAACAAACTTTCTTATAACATAAATTGTGTGTTTTAGTGACTCCAGTGAAGACAAACAGATCAAGATAAAGCCCAAGGAGGCGCCAGCGAACAGCGCCACCTCCAGGCAAGAAAAATCCTGTATTTATAAAATCCTGAACCATTTTGGAGAAAGAATAATATAAAAAACTATCTATGTATCTGCAGTGAAGAGGTTATATCAGCTCCACAGGTTGTAGTAATAATAATGATGTATTTTATTTCTTTCATGACTCTTCAGGTCACGTCGAGTAAGAAACAATAAAATCACAAAAAATACAAAGTAAAAAGAGTAAAAGACGCAGAAAAGACGTGATGTTTGAGTTTGTGGTTCAGGTCTGAAGAGGAGGCTTTAAAATGAGTTTTGAAACATAGACTGTTTATGTAAATGGGGGGCGTAGCTAACCTGCTAGCTAAACAGCTCCAAACAGGAAGTGATCATGGGCGCACTTCTGGCTCCAATTCACTTTCTATGAAAAACTGTGTCTCTCTCTGTCCCTGCCGCTGTCAGACTCAATTTTGGTCTTAAATGTTCGTATTAACCCTCCGCCTGATCCTGGGGTTTTTTGTTTCACTTTTGTGTCTGTAAATGTCGTAATGTGTCGGGGAAAAGGACCAAAGATGCAGAACTCGGGGCAAGTTCACAGTGTTTAGTGACACAAAACAAGCAAAATGACGGTAGATGACGGGAGGAGGTGCAGAGGTGCAGAGACGGAGACGAGGGAACAGTAGCGGTACCGGGAAACAGGGTGGAGGCGGGAGTCCAGAGGTACACGAGCAGGTACATGAGAAGGAAAAACGACAGGTACAAGAACAGATCATCTGCCCCGAGTGTTAGTGATGTTACGTCTGTGTCTTCGGAGTGTGTGTCGAGGATTCAGTAAAAACTCAGGTGAAGTGCGGTTGGGGGCGTGGTTTGGTGACGTTGGAACCTTCCTGAAGCACCACGTGACTGATTCAGACGTGTTTTGCTGGTTTGGTGTGAACCTCGTTTGAAATATCAGACACAGAGTCGACCCGTGTCTTGTGTTTGGTCAGTTTCCTGTTTTTCTGATCGCAGCCGTGTTCCAAAGAAGAACTTCGTGGAGGTGACGGAGCTCACAGACGTCACGTACATCAGTAACTTGGTGCGTTTGAGACCGGGCCATCTGAACATCGTCCTGGTTCTGTCCGACGCCTCCAAGAACATCCTCCTCAGCAAGTTCGCCAAAGAGGTGCACTCCTTCTCCGGGTGAGGCCCAAACGCGTCTTTCTCCTGTGTTCTAGCGCTGGTCCCTCGACAAAAACCTGCTTAAAGAGGTTCTAGAGTCATCCGTGCATGTTTGAGTAATCTAGAGATCTCTCCCAGGCGCTATTCAAACCCTCCTTACAGTTTAGCTGTGAGATTCTGTACGAGGCCCCGCCCACAAGCCTCATCACCCATTCTCCCACACGACAATTCTCCAACAAACATGATACAAACCTCTTTAATAAGGAAAATACCTCCTCTTTAATACCCCATAGAAGTAAATACCTCCTCTTTAATACCCCACAGAAGTAAATACCTCCTCTTTAATACCCCACAGAAGTAAAATACCTCCTCTTTAATACCCACAAGTAAACACCTCCTCTTTAATAAAAACACCTCCTCTTTAACAGATTAACCTGTGTTTTTAAACTCAGGAGTGAGACGTTACATTTCTCCTTCCTGAACATCGACAAACACATGACGTGGATGAGAGCTCTGCTGGACCAGGCCCAAGACCCAATACCCCTGGACCTGGAAGAAGGACCGGGACCAGAGACCGGACAGAGACCGGACCAGAGGACCCGACCACAGACCGGACCACAGACCGGACCAGAGACCGGAACCAGAGACCGGACTACAGTGGGATCGTGATGGCTCTGAATGGCCCTAAGAAGTATCTGTGCCTGTTCAAACCTGTGTACACCGGGGAGGAGAGCAGGTGAGCAGTACCTCCTGTAGAAACTGTAGAAACCTGTTAAGTGTCCTGCCCAAGGACACAACAACAGCATTCATCTGTGGGAGCTGGAATCGCACCGAAACCTGTGGGTCAGTGGATCTGTCCACTCAACCAATGATGTTTATGTCGACAGAGGGATTTGAAACCACAACCTTTAGATTAGTGGACAAAAAACTCTACCAACTGAGCCCACTGTCGCCCCCGTGTGTTTTATTTTTGAAACTACAACATTTTTAAACAATTTTTTCAAATATTCCCAAAAAAATTAAAGGGATGTGGGTGAGGAAAGCCTCAAATGCAGAACAACTCAAACATGCATCACTATAAGTCATAAAAATCTATTTGACATTATATTTGTCTCTAAGGCCCACTTAGTCATGATTTTTACTTACTAAATCCACCAGCAGAGGGTGCAAGAACTCCACCTGCTGGTGCCCCAGAGAGTGAAGCAGAAGCTGCTGCTGGAGTTGGTTTAATGTGTAATCAAAGCCTAAAGGGTCAGAGTGAGTCACGTCTATAAAACTAAATTTTACACTTTCATTTGTCCAAAAATTGTGTAAAAAACATTTTACTTTTTTTCTGATGTTCTGGTGTTAATTTTTATTCCTGCTCCGTCTTCAGTAAATCTGCGGAGGACGAGGGCGGTTCTGTGAGATCCAAGTCTCGGGACGACCACAGAAAGTCCAGTCGCTCTCGGACCCAGTGGACGCTTCAGCTGCACCACAAACTGGACCGACTCGGGCTGTGGATGGAGAGGCTGCTGGAGGAACTCTGCCCAGATACTACCTCCCTGCTGGCCCGGGATCGACACTATCACCCTCCAAGTAGAGCCACCATCCAGGGGTAAAGACGGCACCATCAGCCCCAAGTAGAGCCACACATCCAGGGGTAAAGACGGCACCATCAGCCCCAAGTAGAGCCACCACATCCAGGGGTCCAGACGGCACCATCAGCCCAAATAGAGCCACACATCCTGGGTTAAAGACGGCACCATCAGCCCCAAGTAGAGCCACACATCCAGGGGTCCAGACGGCACCATCAGCCCCAAATAGAGCCACAACATCCTGGGGTAAAGACGGCACCATCAGCCCCAAGTAGAGCCACACATCCAGGAGTAAAGACGGCACCACCCCAAGTAGAAAACACACATCCAGGGGTAAAGACGGCACCATCAGCCCCAAGTAGAGCCACACATCCAGGGGTAAAGACGGCACCATCAGCCCCAAGTAGAGCCACCACATCCAGGGGTAAAGACGGCACCATCAGCCCCAAGTAGAGCCACACATCCAGGGGTAAAGACGGCACCTCCTAAACAGCAGAAGAGATGAGTAGCCAAAAACTGTGCTCAACTAAGAGTAACATTACTTAAAAATAATATTACTGAAGTAGAAGTACAAGTATTTGGAAAAGTACTACTCAAGGGGAGGTAACATCTGATTTATAATTTAAAGTTAATGTATTTGAAAGGACTAAATACAAAATGAGCCAAATTAAACATTTCTGAAGGAGAAACATAAATGTTCAACTCATTTCATATTGTTACATAAAACTCAAGTCAAGTAGGACTAAAGGTATACTGCTAGAAAAGTACTCTGAAAAGTACAAATTCTTTACAGTTACTGGGTACTACCCACCTCTGCTAAACAGAGCCACACACCCTGAGCAGGAGACGACTACGACGGGCAGATATTCAGACCGAAACAAGCGACGAAACAAAGCACCGACATATTTAACATCGTCTGATTTAAATCATGAGGAGCTTGGTTTCAGTTGTTAAACTGTTTATGGTCATGACTGAGTCTGTTATGTGAAACAGAAGTGAAAAAGGATTAAAATCACAAACTTATCATGTGAAAATGACTCTCGGAGCAAGACACAAAACACAACCTCTCCAAATCTGCAGGTGAATTTCCAAAAAAGGCAAAGACTTTCACCTCCACTCCCCGACAGGCGCCTGAAGACCCTCCACTCCCCAAGATGACACCTTTCCTGAAGAACCTCCACCTCCACCTCCCCCGACAGGCGCCTGTCCACCTCCCCGACAGGCGCCTGAAAACCTCCATACAGGCGCCTGAAGAACCTCCACATGACTTTTCCTCTTGTGTCAAACAAAATGTATAACGTTTACAGTGTGCTTCTCTTGTTGATTCTCAGTTTGCTGTTTTCTTTTTTTCCTCGTCAGCTGCCATGTTTGTTTTGATATAAATGGATAATGCGACTCTCTGATTGGTTAATGCGCCTGTTTCTTCTCTCAGTAAAAGTGCATGTTTTTGATTTCTTGCAAATAAAAAATAATAATAAAAAATAACTTATATTGAATAAACACCACAGACACGGGGGTGGAGGAGGTGTTTTACTTCTGTGGGATATTAATATGTCTGATCCACCCGGGTCGTAACAACCTGGCTCCGCCCAGAGTCTTCGTGACACCCTCCAGCGCACATCACTGTGGATAAATAAAAAGTAAATCCTCATTTACTGTGGGATCACTGCTGGTGACGAGCCTCCATCCACAGAATGTGAGACTGAAGCATCAACACAGACATTTATACAAACTCCACACTTCAGTTTATCTGACTCCAGATGCCACAGAGTTTGGCTCTTACACTGTTCTGTCTCTGCCCCGTTTGGATCTAATATTTACAGTAAATTCAAACAGTTTCTTGACAAACAACACATCCTCTTCCACAAAAGTAGTAATTTATTCCAAATCCGTGTGGTTCCTCAACGAAACAAACGTCCAAGTCTCTTCTTCAGTTCTGGTCAGATTTACTGCTGGACTCTGACTTATATCTGTCTGAAGGAGGAGCTAACGACACTGAAACTGTAAACTTCTATTGTCTCCAGTTTCAGCTGAAACGGCCCTGTTCAGCCTTTAACGACTCGGTTATTGTTCTTTGTTCTGGGTCTGAGGATGGAGGTGTAGATGGAGGTGTAGATGGAGGTGTAGATGGAGGAGAGATTATGTCTCAGGCTCCTGTTTAAAGAAGGATTCTCTTTCCCAACAAAAATATCTCCTCTCAGACCATTTCTTTTCTCAGGCTCAGATCTGAACCTCACTCTCTTCAGTGTTTAGTCTTTGAGATGTAGATGAGCCGCAGACTGTGGTCCTGAGCTGCTCTCTCTCGTGTTGGTGCATCGTCTTGTGGAGTGTTTAGTTTCTCCAGTGTGACGCTCACTTCACTCTTCACTTCACTGAATCGACACATTACTTTGCAAAAACATAAGCAGGATTAAAATATTGTATCTTATATTTCACATTCACAACAGTCTAACTGAGCAGGCATACTTACACTTTTTTAAACTTTTATGAAGAATTCTTATCGAGCTTTAAAATGTCCCATGTACAAGAGAAAAACACTCATCCGTCATAAAAAAGCACCGAGTCCCCGCCAAAATAAAACTAGTCACAGATGAAGTTTTAAGAATGAGATGTGGTTAAATGTTTTGACTTGTTCCTAAAACATTTGACAGATCAAACTAATAATTTCACAAAGACGTAGTTAATGTAACATAATGAGATATTTCCATAACCAACTTTACAAAAGTACATGACAGTTATTGTTTGGTGAATAAAAATGAAAGACTCCAATTAACTGTAGGATTCTAAAGCCGACGTTGTTCTCCCACACGACAATCCTCCAAAATATACACGATACTAAACTTTACACAGCAACGTGACAAACCTGGTGCAGTTTTTCAGTAGTTTTATCAGCGGGAGGCACTGACTGTGTTTAAAGCTCTGAAGGGGGAGCACAGAGCGACGGGAGACTCAGAAACAGAAGAGAAACTTATTCAACTTTATATTAATATAGTGAAGTGAATATTGCAGAATTATCAAAACAATAAAAGGTACCATGGTAACAACTAAAAACACTGATGGTTAATACCCATAAGTGAAGTACTCCCTCTTTACATAAATGTCTATATACAGGATCCCAGGACTTTATATGCTGCAGATATAATACACACAGATTCACTCCACTTACTCGTGAAATAAATCACTTCTGTCTCATACATTTCCATGTTCTGCTTCTTTTCTCCATTTTAACACGGGAGAGGATGTTCTGGATGTTCTGGATGTTCTGGATGTTCTGGATGTTCTGGATGTTCTGGATGTTCTGGATGTTCTGGATGTTCTGGATGTTCTGGATGTTTTGTGCTTCTGTCCATATCCACCGCTCCAGTGTTTTTCACTTGAGAATAAACCGCTTCATCTGGAAATATTGTCTGATTCCACTGTTGAAAAAGACGAGATTTGTTTTAAGCTGAAAACAATCTGCATTTATTTTGTGGTGAGAAAACTCCTCGTGCCAATATTACCTTTAGTTTTATGTTTTCTTTTTGTTTGGAGGTTTACGTGAGAATACAGCACCTCCTCTGCAGAGAGAACAAAACTCAGGACAACGCAGACCAACTCTGAACTTCTACTTGGAATAATAGGAATGAAAGTACAATTTGTGAGGAGAGTAAGTAAAAATGTACTCAAGTAAGAGGATTGTTACTTCAAAAATAATATTCAAGTTCAGATCATTTCATATTGTCAACATAAAGCTTTTGTCACTTGTACAGTTTGGGAAAAGTACTCTGAAAAGTACTCTTTCTTTAAAAAGGTACTTGAGTAAAAGTAACTGAGTACTACCGTCCTGTGGATATTACAGTAATGTTAATGTGTTGTATAGTTCACTGCAGGGGTCTCAAACTCAAAGTATCTGGGGGCCACAGGAGGTGGAGTCTGGAGGAGGCTCAGGTATTCCACAAAAAAAAAAAGTGTTAAAATCTTCTCAAAAGTCATGGCTGTTTTCGACCTACATGAGGAAATATGCCAGTTCTGGTGGATTTTATGGATATACATCGTTATTTGTTGAATCTTTTGTGACGGGAGGACACAGTGTGAGCGATATTGTGATGACACACTAACATTAAACTTTCATATTGTCCTGCGGGCCACAAAATATCGTTTCGCGGGCCGCAATTGGCCCCCGGGCCGCGAGTTTGAGACTCCTGGTTTACTGTTTTATGGTATATTTGATCATTTTTGTTATGATATAAACGGTACCTCCTGCTGCTGAACGTGTTCGTACTTCTGAATAAACACAGGCTGCTTCTTCTCCTCTTTTTTTCTTCACTGAGTTTGGCAAAAAAACAAAAAAAACCCAAAAACATTACATATTAGTTTCACTTCCTTAAAGAAAAAAATAAAAAAAAAATCCTTTACACTCACCATTTCTATTTTTAAATTCAATCTGTGAATAGGTGATTTCTATAAAAAACAAAATGTGGTTAATGGTGCGTTTGACGTCTTCTGTGCATCGTTTCTCGTGGATACATCAGTTTTTTATTTTCTAAAGTTGATACTGACCCTCAGAGGTTAAAGCGTGAGTCACATGACCTCCAGCAGGCGCCTGATTGGTTGAACTGGACCTACAAATTATAACACTGAATAATACTTAAAGTGACAGGTTAGACGACTCATTTATCATCATATTCAAGATTTGCTTGTTCCTCTTCTGATTCTATTTCTCTTTTTTTAAGTTTCTCGTTTCACTTCCTGGTGGGACGTGTGCAGCAGATGTGACACGTAGAGCTAATTTCATAACTGTTGCCCGTCTGTGTGATTCCTCAGTCGTCCAGGTCTGATCCAGAGTAAAAGAAATATATAAAATCTGTCACAGGACAAGAAGATTTAAGAGTGAAGACGTTTTTGTGCTGCTTCTTCAGCTCTGCTCAGATCACTGCTGGACACGGCCTTATATCTGTGTGAAGAGGATGGAGTTATATCCATCATCCAGCTCCAATCTACACCTCCATCGTCAGACCCCAATACACACAGAAAACAAGAAGACGAACCAGGACGCTGATATGTGTGAAAGCACTCACCAGGGGCCTGAACGATGAAGTACGACTGAGGCACAGTTCACACTTAGCTCCTCCTTCAGATACAAGGCCGTGTCCAGCTGTAAATCTGAGCACGACTGGACAAGAGACTTGGACGAGCAGAGAAACGTCTTCACTCCTACGACTTTTTGTCCAGTGACAGATTTTATATTTTTACTATAACTGTTTCCTAGCAACCATGATGAAAACAAGGGGCAAAACGAGTCTGAATTGTAAAATAGTCATTATTAGACTAATAGAAATAAATATCACCTGATAACGTAGGTAGAGGTGTGTTCTCTTTTAGAAACCCCCAAATACTTCTTATTTTTGTACTTTTCTTCTGTTTCTTTTATTATTTATTTAAAGGGACAACGCACATTAATAAACACCAGTAAAAAAAAACACGTGTAAATTGCTGAAGTCACAGATCATTTTCATTCTCAGTCCCTCAACATCTAAAACGAGACAAGAGACAGAACGACACAAACAACAAACAACTCCACAGATCACAAAGAATCACACTCAAACGTCTAAAGTGTCTGTAAAGTGCTTCAGTCTTTTTAAAGTGCTGTAGTATTCAATAAATGAGTTAATTTAGTCTAAAACCAGTTCAGTCACATGTGTTAGTGTCTCCTGCCTCAGAGACACTTTACAGAGAGTCTCAGGTCTGAAAACATTCACACATCGACAAACTGAGTCATAATCTGAAAATCTGTCATATTCAACTGTGTCACTGACCTTTTAATGCACAAATCTGAAAAACACAAAATTCAATTAAAATAAATATCAGTATTATTTGTGTAACTTTATTTGTACCTTTGTTGTTTCTGTAGAGCCACAGAATCAGAAGCAGGATCAAAATGAAAACTAACACACAAGATCCAACCAGCACGAGCACATGAACCGGAAAGATCCTCTCTGACACTGACGAAACAGTTAGACATTTATTATTTCCATTTATAAAACAATTATCAGTCAACTTATTTTATGAAATACAATCATGTCATTTCATCTCACTGTGTAAGATAATATATGTGGGAAGGTGGCCCGTTTCATTATTTTATGCATGTTTTTTTTTTTGGTTTGCCTTGTTGCATGTTGTGATTTTTGACCTGTTTTGGGTGTGGTCCCTCCCTTTGCACAGCACCAATGTCCTGCCCTCCTGATAAATGGACTGACTGAGACAAACGGAAAAGGAGAACGAGAGACAGAGGACGGAAGAGGAGCCCGGGCAGGAGAGGCCCGAGGAAAGATCAGTGATAAGAGGAGCCAGGGACAAACCTGGAGCGACGCAGCGGCCGGAGGAGGTGAGAGACCGGAGGAGGCGAGAGACCGGAGGAGGCGAGAGACCGGAGGAGGCGAGAGACTGGAGGAGGCGAGAGGCCGGAGGAGGCGAGAGACCGGAGGAGGCGAGAGACCGGAGGAGGCGAGAGACCGGAGGAGGCGAGAGACCGGAGGAGGCGAGAGACCGGAGGAGGCGAGAGACCGGAGGAGGCGAGAGACCGGAGGAGGCGAGAGACCGGAGGAGGCGAGAGGCCGGAGGAGGCGAGAGGCCGGAGGAGGCGAGAGACCGGAAGACAGCAGAGTTCTACCACGGCGTGTATAACTACTACTGGACGGTGTCGTCCAGTGGGCGACGCCTGGGGTGGGCTTCTGAGTAACACCATTTAGACACCCTACTGGCCTTTGTTTTGTGCCCCCCTGGGTCTGCACGGCGCTGGAGCCCGGAGGAGCCCGGAGGAGCCCGGAGGAGCCAAGAGGAGCCCGGAGGAGCCAAGAGGAAACTGAGAACCCCACGCAACCTTCAGCCCTCCCATCCCAGCATGTTATGAAGTGTTTTATCACGTTTTTATCTTTTGTAATAAATATTTAAAACTCTGGCTAAGTCACTGCTCACCCCTGTGGTCTACCTTGGGGCCCTAGACTCCTCAAACCGAGGTGGCGTTGCTGGGATAAAATTGGGGCATTGTGGGAGGTCCATGTAAGAAGGGGGGCCCCTCTCTCACATATAGAAGGTAAATGATCCGAGTCTTTTTGTGCGGGTTTTAGATCAGTTTCTCGAAGCTACAGCTACATCTCAAAATAGAACATAAAAAACGTCTAAAGGAAAGTCACTTTTGTACACACGATCGTTCTGATTGTAGCACTACTTTAACTTCAGTCATTTATTTTAATTTCACTTTCCATGACCTTCAAAACACAAATACCGACTTTCATAAACATAAAAGTTTTTAATATTGTAAAGGTCATGCTACCTTTGATGACACATCTGTATTTGTCTGATATTTAAACATTTATTTGTGCACGACTCCGCCGATTCCTCACAGAGGATGAAAGGAGCAGGAAGAGCAGATCGGCACTTTTCATAGAACAAGAACTCGTCAGGCGCCAGTGTGAAAAGGGACTATTGCAATATTTGGTTTAAACTATAGACGTTAAACTTTAGACCAATTATAAGTTATACATATTAGCTATTATAAGTTTAATTTCTCAAGTCTGTCCCACCCAATCGCACAACCTGGTCCACTGTAGCTGTGATAATCCTGAAAACAAATGCAACAAAAATAAATTTTACTCACGTTTGACACACAGCCAACTCTCTGGAGAAGTCAGGACGTTTTGTGCAGAGTCGTGAAGCTCACATCTGTATGAACCCTGATCAGACTCGGACACTGCAGAGATGTTGTATTGTCTGGAAGATCCATTTTGCATCAGTTGTTCATCTTTATAGAAAAGGACAAAGGAGAAAGCAGCAGAATGTCCCGGTTTACAGGTGAGAGAGACGCCATGTCCCTCAGGCACAGGGAGCGCCGGGATCAACAGGATCACAGCATCTGTCAAGAGAAAAATAATAATTCAAACATAAATCCAATAAAAACACAACCACCAACTAACTGTAACCGCCCATGACCACAGCCTCGTCTGTGTTTGTGCCTGTGGCTCAGTACAACAGACTTCTGCAGGTGTAGACCTACCATGAACAGTGATGTTGACTGCATCAGACATTTGTCCAGTCCCAGACTCACACCAGAACACTGCTCTGGTCTCTGGAGGTGCAGAAACTTCACATGTGTGTGTGTGTTCTGTTGTGTGGGAGCGACACTGCTGTAAGGACTTTGTGGTCAGGGAAAACATCTGGACTCTCCACTCTTCATCTGACGAGCCACAGCTCACTGACACTTTGTCCATGGTGAGGTGTTGTGAGCTGTTAGGAAGCACGTCTGGAGCCACTCTGGAACCAGCACCTAACAGAACATCTCAAATGACTGAGTATATAGTGTATAATAATGAAGAAGAATCAGAGACAGAAGTGCTACCTGCAGACCACACAAACTGCGGTGGACTGTATTCAGTGTAGAAGTCTCTCCCTCGTGCAGCTCGACACACAAAGCCGGTTGTGCTGCTCAGACCATGAACACTGAAGGAGGCATGTGCAGTCCCTGAGGTGTCACCACTGAGCACTTCATATGAGTACAGGCCTGATGGAAGAGGAACAGCCTGGTACCAGTAAAACCTCCATCCTGCAGAGGGCGATGTAACGTCACAATTCAGAGAGACAGAGGCACCGGGACTGAACCAGGACGGAGACGCAGAGACGACAGGGACGACTTCATCTGCAGGGTCAGATTAAAGTCAATTATATCACTCTTAAATGTAAAGTACAGCTGAGGAGTCTGACCATGTTCTAGTCAAATAGTCAAATGGATTCTTTATTTTACTAAATCAGTGAGGTTTTGTGAAAAAATATTAACTTAAAATATAAACCTAAATTGCTCAGAAATCTTTTTTCTTTTGTTGGAGTGGCCTTTACACTTCTGTGGGGGACATCCTGACACATAACACGTCTAAATGACCATGTTGCCTTTCACTGTTTTGTGACATGTGTTAATTTGTGGATTCACTGACACAACTGTTGTATTTGAAACACAACATACATTTTGAAATAATTCTTTATGTGAACATAGCTATGTCCATGTTGGACTCACCGATCACGTGCAGCTTGGTCTCCTGGCTCCACTGTGTTCTCTGATATGCTCCTGTCCCTCTGCAGCTGTAGTCTCCACTGTCAGACTCAGACACATTGGACAGTGCATATTCTCTGGTTGTTGTAGGTAAGTCAGCTCCTGTCTTCTTCCATTCATAAGTCCACTGAGAGTTTCCCTCATCCTCCACCTCACACCTGAGAGACAGGCTCTCTCCAACAAACACCTCAGTCCAGTCAGGCTCAGGCTGCACCACTGCTCTGTTTGACACTGTAAAGTTTGATCATAAAACTGTTATTCAACTAATTATGACACATTGACACTGTCAAGTGACTCCATGCTCCTGTAGCTTGTTTCTGGCAGTAACTCCCTGTTTACACGTCAATGGAAAACATTTCATTCCTGTTCAATTTGATCTGTATTTTTTATATATTTAGATGTAAATGATGAGGTGTGAACAGCTCCTACTGACAAACTGCACCACACCACAACAGTAATGTTACCTTGTATTTACAAGTTTGGGATCACTTTTACATCTTGTGCTTTTCTGAGGCATTACTGCTGGACTTTAAAATAAATATGAGCTTTTTTTCTGACAGTTTCTAGTGTAAATATAAATGTTTGATGCCTAAAAACATATTTTATGATTGTGGTCAGCTGCACACTGTCTGCAGACAGACAATCACTGCACAGATCTGACTCTCACCCAGTTTTTATGAGCTCAGCCTCACATTTCCAGAGGACGAACTCATCCAGTGTTTTCAGTGAGACTCAAAAACACATAGCTCTGTGTCATAGAAAAGGCCAATCCGATATCAAACAGTGAAGATCTGTGAAAACTTGTGTCTGAGTAAACACGTCTTCAGTCAGAGCTGTTCCCGTGACATTTTGTTTGGACTTTGTAAAGTTTCCCTTTGTCACTAGTTGTGTGTTTGTTGAGCTGCAGAGCCTCCACATCATGAGGCCTTGAGCATCACTTAATTGGTGATAAGAGCATGTTCCTTGGACATGTTTCTTTATTGGCCTTGGAAAAAGGAAGGATCTCTTTGAGAACATGTCAGTGTCAGTGCTGAGATACACAGTGTAGAAATAACTGCACTCACCAGTTTCCCAAATGGTGACAGTGTTACTTTCCGGTGTGAGACTGTGACTTTCAAATGTGAACAGTTATTCTTATTATTATCATTATTATTTATTACAAGAGAGAAAACACTGTGTGATCATATAGTTGAGGAGACAGGTGTAAACCTTGTAAAACAGGGGAGCTGCTGCAATTTGTGTCTAAAGTGAAAAGGATAACTCTGGTGAACTTGCTGTTCAAAGTTTTCATGACCCCGTCAGACACTTCTTAAACCAAACTATGTGAAAATGTTGGGAAGTCGACCAAACGTGAATTTATACTTCCACACTGAAGAGCTACAGGAGCAGAGGCACAAACTCTTACACTCACTGAACACTCTCATTTACATCAGTTTTATGGCAGAAATAATACAACACTTCCCAATGGTAAATCACACAAAAACACCACAAACTGCACAAGATATTTTTTCAGTTTATACTCACACTTTAGAGCATGGATGTTTCTCTACTGGTCTGTGACACTTTCAGCTGCAGTTAGACTTAAACTCACATATAACTTTGGTTCATTGGCTGAAACTTGAACATTGTGTCTCTCGTCTGTGGCACGAGGCACAGCTCAGTCTGGTCTGTTTGGTTTTACCCTGGTCGACCCTCAGCTCTCTCCAAATCTGATCCCCATGACCAAACACCACCATTATATTATTACAACAACTACACACTCATGATCAGTGTGTTTTTACTCACCAGTCTCCAAAATGTCGATCATATCAGTTTCTTTAGTGGTGATCAGTGTATCCACCCCTCTGCAGGAGTACACTCCTCCACGAGTTACACTTATTACACGTTTGTTTTCATTTAATATTTCAAAGTCAGAAGCATGATGTGAAGAGCGTCTGAGCCACTGACGGTTTTCAAAGTCCTCTACAGAACAAAACAGATCCACACTGCCCTGGTCTGGGATAATCCTGCTGGACGCCCGTATCCAGATAGAGCGACTCCGCCCTGCACAGAGAAAAGTCATTCACACAACAGGAATCCATTATATACTTATCCATTAAAGACTATTATGTTCATTTATTGAATAAAAACAGACTCTTAAAAACAAACTTATAAACTGTTTCTGGTACTTACTTCTACCCCACAGTCCTCTCTGACCATATATTATGTCATTGCTCCGACATGTGTAACGTCCATAATCTGCAGCAGACACTGAGCTGATCGTCAGCTCCACTCTGGTGTTTGTCCTTCTGATCTGATGAGACACATCTTCTGTCACCAGTCTGTCGTCTTTGTAGAGGCTCATCTTGTCCATGTCTGTGTGTGACCCCACACACCGCACAGTCACAGAGTCTCCGAGGTCCAGGGTTTTGGATGGAGCTTCCACAGTCAGGCCTGTGCAGAGCCATGTATCGGGTCAGGTATTAGTGAGGTCTGAAAGTTTTATTACAGAAAATACTCTAAACCAGATCAACTCTCCTTCATGAAATACTTCTGTGTTTGTAAACTTCATGTTTATAAAACTTTCTTAGTTCTGACCATTTCAACTGAAGCTTCTTTTATTTTTGTGATTTTGTTTTTATTGTTTCTTAAAGAGGCCAAGTTTAATTAAATATGATAAAGCATTGTACATGTTTTCTTAATTCTATTTCATATGTCCATAATATAACCTTCTTACTATCTCACATTTTATCTTCTCTTAAATAGTTTTTAAATAGTTTTCTCATTTATCCCACACTGAGTGACCCAGTTGTCCCAAACTTTTATTTTAAATGTGATTTGTTCCATTTCTTTCGTCTTAATCTGATTTTTACATTCCTCTATAGTTGGGCTGTTTTTTGTAGCACTTTTCCTTCATATCCAGACGTCTGAGTCAGTCCCAACAGTTTTACAGTTTTGTGTTAGTTTTTGTTCAAAGTAGTTTCAATAAACATTTGATTTTGTTCCATATATTTTCCTAAAATGATTTTAGTTTTTTTACTGATGATATTGACCTGAAGCTTCTGCTGAATCAAAACATGAATAAAACAGGAACATGACGTAGTTACCTTGGGTTGTTTCACAGAGGACAGCCATGAGATCTGAAATGAGAAGAGCAAACAATGGACAAAGGCCTGAGTCTGGATTTATTAAAGTGAATGTACTCACAGGAGCAGAGCAGAGACCAGACCCAAGGAGAGTCCATCCTTAAACCAGCACGGCTCTGCAATGAGACTCTTCAGACTCTCAAAGCTACACTCACAAGAGGAAGTCACACTCTTTTTAAAATTAAATGTTCAAAAGTCCCCTACACATCCTTCCTTTTCACACCTTTATATCTGACACTTTAAACTGTCAGAGAATGTGAAGGTTATAGTGACATTATAAAGTGAAATAAGGTCCACACTTTGAAATTAGTCTCACATCAAAACAAATACAATAGTTGAACCTTTCATAACTGAACTCGGACATATATTTTTAACTTCCACTTATGGCCTAGAGCTACAGGCATTTTCTCGACTCTGACCTGGTCAAAATGACCCAATGTGGACAAATAAAGTCTATGCAAGTTGTGCAGGGCCCCACAGATGAGAGGGGCCCCGCCTCACGAGTCCTCATAGTTTTATCTTTCATGTCAGTCTATCGACGTGTAGTTATGACAAAACGAGACTCTGCTTTGCTCCTCAGTGTAAAAATTACTTTGTGATTGATTAAATGGATAAAATACAGCACCTGACCCCGTCCTCTTCCCCTCGCTCATAAACACATCTCAGAGACACAGACGGCCTGATGTAACATATGAATATATTTGATCACAAGCTAATCACACCTTTAAAAAAACGTTTGAAACACAAATAACATGATCATGAAATGAAGCTGAAGTGAGTTTTCTGCACAGTCACATTATTATTATAGAGATGGTGAGTATCATACTCATAAGGAGGAGGCCGAAATCAAAGTTTTATGCTGAAAGTTAAAATTTGGAGGAGACAAAAGTTGAATGTTGCACATTTTGTGGGAGGTCGTCTCCTTCACTGTCTGATGTGTTACAGATACATTTAGTGCAGATGGTGACAGCTGTGCATCATGTTGTGAAGAATCACATGAACCGAGTGTCACTGAAGTGGTGAAGGCCCCATGTCACATTTTGCTCATGGCTCCTGAAGGTTAGATCCTGTTCTGTTTATACATTATCCCTCCTGGCTGGAACAGTTTGTTCTCACTGTGTATTTGCACTAATTGGGTGAAAAAAGAAACATGTGTAACGTGCAATAATTTTAACTAAAGTAAAACATAAAAACCTTGTTGGTTTGCAGGGGTGAAACGCTGTTTGGTCGAGGGGGGACAATAAAACAGAAATTAGAACTATGTGTAACCGGTTCATATATGTCAGGGGCGTCTGTCGTGATGAGGGTGTGAGGCGGACCAAAAGATGCGGGACTCGGGGCAAGTTTTACGGTGTTTATTGACAGAACAAGACAAGTGACGGGAGAACATACGAGGAGCTGGGTGCAGGTCAGAGTCCAGAGGTGCAGGGAACACAGGCAGGAACACGAGCTGGAACACAGGCAGGAACACGAGCAGGAACACGAGCTGGAACCACGAGCTGGAACCACGAGCTGGAACCACGAGCTGGAACTAGGGATGGGCGAAATGAAATGAGATCTCGAGGTCTGCACCGAACAAAAATGGGCGTTCCCAGTGAGATCTCAAAATGAGGCGTGCATCATGAACAAGGCAGTCACGTGATGAGATCTCATTCTGAGGTGGTGACGTCAGAGTGGTTCACCCACCTCCAGCGCTTATAAGCGCTTTGAATTTGCGGCGGCACTTGTGGTGTTGTCGGCGTTTGTAGGAGTTAGAGAGTCAGCGAGTTAGAGAGTCAGCGAGTTAGAGAGTCAGCGAGTTAGTGGTATAATTCTGTCAGTAGACACAAGAACGGTCTTGATTGCCTTGTGACGTAAGCAATAGTCCATGTTTAAATTTTCAAAGTGCACTTGGGATCTGGGTTGGACTAAAGTGTTTTTTGTTACAACTCACATATTGAACTCTGGCACTCTTGAGACGAGCACCTTGCTATTTTCAATACAATTTAGTGTCCCAATAAATCAAATCAGTTTACAGATGGAGCCTTCAAGAAGGAAATCCTCCCCGATGTGGGAACACTTTGTAGTCCGGCCATAACAAGGTGTGAATGAAATAATTAAATGGCTTTCATAACAATCTCATAAAATAGAAAAAGACCAAAGCTCAAAAGCTACATATTTATTCAAAAGCCTATTACAACAATCGCTCAGAGTAATTACACAAGTGAGTGTGTTCAATAATTTGTATGATTTTTTTGTTTTGTTTTTTTTGCAACATAGATCTTAACTGTTTCTGTTTTTTAGATGACATTTGGCATGTGCTAGATTCTAATATACGCAACAGCAGAAGCACACCAACAGCTTTGTGGCAGATGCCACAATTGAAGTCGACCGGTATCTAGCTGAGGTTCACATTCCACGAAATGAAGACCCACTAATGTACTGGACCAACACAAAAATGTTGTACCCGACCCTTTATAAACTGGCCAAAAGTTTCCTGTGCTCCCCGGCATCCTCAGCCCCCCAGTGTGAGAGAGGATTCTCCAAGGCTGGAGACATTCTTTCAAAAAAAAAGGAACCGCCTCAGCCCTAAAACCCTGGAAAAAAATTGTATTTCTAAATAAAAATCAGTGAAAGAGATATTTGTGTGACATATTTTATTTTTTTTATACAGGCCTTTACAAATAACCAATGTGTTAGTTGAAATAATGTAGACTAAAAACGCGGCACAATTTGGTTGTAATGTGTGCAAAGTAACAGCAGGTGGCAGCAAAGTGAGATCTCATTACTGAATCACATTTTAAATCACTTGGCTGTGAGGTCTCATCATCTCATGAGACCTCATTTTGCCCATCCCTAGCTGGAACACGAACAGGACGAAGACACACAGGTAGCACCACGGTGAGACAAACAGACGATCTGGCCCAGAGTGCTGGGTCCTGGCTCCTCTTATTCCGTTCAGGTGGTGTTGATTGCACTGATGGAGTCCAGGTGGGTGTAGGAGGAGCCAGGACTCCTCCCAGCTCCAGGCTCAGACAGGTGAGGGAGGGGCAGAGCACACACAGGAGGCAGGGACAGAACAGGATCATGACAGTGTCAAACTCAAATGGACCAGGGGCCAAATGAAAAAATATTAGCTACAAGCCGAGGGCCGGACTGATCGAATGTTCATTGAAAAAATGTAAAATGACCGCACATAGTCTAGTGAACCTAATTGAACCAACTGCAAACCTAACAAATATATTACTATATGATCAGTTAATAAAGCAATATTTTCTTATGGCTCTGTCAGTAATTTTTATTTTCAACAGGCACAAAAGACAAACTTCCTTAAACTTATATAAAAATCCCCATAACCTGCACATTAAATGAATGAAGTGGGATTATTCAAGGCACCATCAGTATATTTTCTCAGGGAAATGACAAAAGTAGGATCAATTTACTTCAAAGAAATAAATAATATCAACTATTTTCTATCAGTCACTCAACTAAAATATTTTTAAAACAGAATTGGATTGAAATACAATAAAATAAAGTGCAAAACTCTATGGATGAGAGAAAAACACTTTCTGTGCCTCCCACAGAGTCAGTTTGGTTTTAAACTTCACTGTCCTGCACATCTCAGAGACACGACCCCGACCTGCAGCTGCAGGTTCATCACATTCAGACTCGTGATGTCACAGAAAACACATTTCACACACAAACGTTTCGTCTCAGAGTTGTGTTGTGTCTTTGCTTTCCAAGAACAGACAAATCTCCTCACGCAGCTCAAACATCAGCAGCACCTTTCCCTGTTTATCCATCGCGCCTCAGTGTGACACAAATCACCAGCTCCATTTCTAACTCGCTAAAGTTAACAGCAGCGTGATGGTCTCGGGACATGTTCCATTTTCAAGGCTTTACCACAGAACTGCCGTGTCCCATTTCACCAAATGCACCGCTCGATGAACTGTTGGAGGTGCGGGTCGAAGTACTGCACAAATGCGCCGCGCGAACAGCGCATTTTAGGGCAAATTGGGACACGGCCATCGACTCCTGGTGTATGATACAATGAGAAGCTGTGAGCTCACCTGTGACGTTTTCCTCCTGATCTTCTCCCGTGTCCTCGCCACCAGTCCACTCCCGCGTCCTCCGGTCCGCTCCCGCATCCTCCGGTCCACTCCCGCGTCCTCCGGTCCACTCCCGTGTCCACACATCGCAGGTGCTCCGTCTGTTGTCAAACCCACGAGTTTTTCCCGAGGCTCCATCTCATTTCCACATCTTGACACCTCTTCATACGGATCATGTCCTGTAGCCATAGGACGCAACACCAAAAACTCCTCTGTCACGCTCAGACAGATTTAAGACCTCGTTTTAATTCTTCCACCTTCTGTAACCTTTGTTCCATGTCCATATTCTTGTCATTACCCATTTCCCATACTGCATTGTGGGAAATGTAGTATTGGTGCGTGTTAAACACCTGCGGGCTGCTGCGGCCTGCGGTCTGTGTCTGACACATGTGCCATAGACGCTACTGACTGACAGAGGAGGGGGCGTGTGTCTGCCTCTGTCCTAATTGACGCGCCAAAACAACAGCAGAGCATTATGGGATTTGTAGTATAAGCGGTGAATGTGGTGTTACAGCGCTGCCACCGTATAATACCGGCGGGCCAGCTCTAATATTAATTTGAAATTGCCTCGCAAGGGCCAAATTTGGCCCGCGGGCCAGAGTTTGACATCTATGATATATTTGTATAATTACACAAAATTGTGTTTTTCTTTATTCTAGTTTTTTTTCCAGACCTGGTGTTTAAATTTGATGTGCAGTCTTGGTTCTCCAGCCGCTTCTTCTCTGTTTTTCTTTCTTCTTCGTGTGTTCTTCGCCCCTGGTATAAATTCGGGGTTTGACTCCCGCCTCTTCCCTTTTCATATCAGTATTTTGAAGAGGTCAGTTGTACTGGTCGTAGATTCTACTCTCCAGGAGTTAAACACCTCCACACAATAATCACTGACGCCAGGATGAGTTTAGACTGTTCTTTATGTGGCAGGTGTGAAACTGTAACGACACAGTACAGTGAACATTAGCGATCTTACAAGGAAAGCAGCAAATAGCAAACATGCTAATGCTAACCCAAATTCATACTAGTAACACAGCATACGTTAGCATGTAAATTGGCTTGTAAATAGTTCATTTGTACCTTTTTAACTACTTAAACACATCTTATTTATGAATACTTTTAACCTTTAATCTATTTATGAACACCTTTTAGACTAAGTTGTATACTTACAGAGAATGAACTTATTACAGCAGAACTAACACATACGGACTTTTCTGTTGTACGTGCAGTACCTCACGTGACCTACGTGCAGTACCGCACGTGACCTGTAGGACGTCCTGATTTGTCTTAAAGGGGCAGCGCACTTGGCAAAACTAAAACACAAAATAAATAAAATAGACAGAACATCGGTCATTTAGTGTTGGGAATAACGGCGTTAAACAATAACGGCGTTACTAACGTGTTGTTTTTTTCACTAACGGAGTAATTTAACTCATTACTTTTCCCAGCGTCCCAACGCCGTTACCGTAACTGACAGTAAAACGTGGCGCGTTACTATTACTTCAGTTCACTCTGCTCTTCATCAGAGTCTCTCAGACGAGGAGCTGCTGTTGTGTTTCTTTGGTGACAGAGGCTCGGGGTCAGAGGCTTGTTTGAGATGAGGCGCAGATAATCTCGTGAGAGCGAGGCCGACTCAGGCCGTGTCTCAATTCACCAAAGTCCCTTAAATGCGCCGCTCGATCGGGGCATTTAATTCGGGCGGTACTTCCACCCGCACTTCGAACATTGAACGGTGCATTTGGAGAAGTGGGACATGCGCAATTTTTGCGCGAGGTGAGCACAGCAGCTCCACCGACTGCGGCGCCTGCATGGACTACAAACACTTAAAGCATGATGGGAAATGGTGTCCTGTCACACGTGCAGTGACAGCGGGTCCGAGTTGAGTTTTGATCAGAAACGTGACGCTCTGACGCTGCCTCCTCCAACTTTACACAAACTACTGCCACATATTTGACATGGACATATGTTTAAATGTGACTGAAGTGTCCAGGCTGGTGTCACATGAATCACTTTAAACAAATACAATATAATTACAATCTGTTAAAGTGAAATAAATGTTAAAGGTTCACATCTGTTGTATTTTTATTGTTTTAACAAAGTAAGTAACGGCATAGTTACTTTGCCTATTAACTAGTTACTTCTCCCACAAAGTAACTGAGATGGTAACTCAGTTACTTTTTGGGAGAAGTAACTTGTAACTATAACTAATTACATTTTTGAAGTAAGATGCCCAACACTGTTTGTCATATGTTAAAGTGTCTCTTGTAATTATTTTTGGCTTATGTTTATTCGTATTTAAGTTTATATTTATCTCATTTGTTGTAGTGTTTCTCCTCTTCTTCCTCTTTCTTCTCTTCTTCTTCCTGTTACGTTTTTAATATTAATTCATGATCTAAAAAGTGTTGGTTTCTGTTGAAGAGCCTGTGTCTTTATTATTGGTCTGTTTCTTTTCAGTGTCTGGCTCCAGAGGCAGTTTTATATTTTACTTGAGTCACTTCTGTTTAATCTGTCCTTGATCCTCTCACTTTCACTCTGCTGCACGTGTCTTTATTATTTTACCAAAGTTTATATTCACTATTTGTTTTCTTTAATGTCGCCAAAGTGAGTTTAGTTCCACGACGATAAAACTGACTCTGTCTCACTCGAGAGGCTTTATTTCACAAGACATTTGACAGTTGACATGCAGAGAAATGCTTTTATTAAGAAGTTTACACGTCCAAATACTCTGTCGTGCCCCGGAAAAGGCCCAAAGTTCTGAGGACATGGCTCCGGTCACAGACGTCACAGTGACTCTCGTCTCTTAATGTCCTGTAAAAAACAGATTCAACATATGTTCAACAGAGAGACTCATAAAGTTGGAGACGCTGCGTTCACACTCACACCCACATACGACAGGTTTACGTGTTTTTCTGACTATTCCACAGTTTAGTGGGACAGACACGTGGGAAACATTTATCACAGGTTTACATTGGTCAAGTGACAGTTTGTAAAGTCTGAAAAAAGAAGAAAAATACAACAAGTGCTGAATTGTACAGTGTGAATCTGTCATCGATGCACAAAATGACGTGGTAAAAGCAGAGAGTTTACAGAGGACACGTGTTTTGGACAGTTTCAATCCATCAAATAAAGACCATGTTTTTATTTGTTCAACTATTTCGTGCGTCAGGTTTGGCCTTGTTCACGGTTCTGTTGCCAGGTAACGAGAATCATTTCCATGACGTCACGTCCGGGGGCCCGAGTCCAACCAGGAAGTATCATTAAAACCTGCAACAAAACTGTCAAACTAGAGGAACTGAGAAAGATGATTAAATAACACACTTTTAAACACGACACTACAGCTCACACACAAACTCTCAAAGTCTTGTGTTTGGACTCAGTTTAACACAGTCGACTTTAACTGCTTCTGTGTTACACTAAATTGACTCTTGTGACGTTTTAATCGTGTTATAATGTCGTCACCTCCTCAAAAACAGACCTGACTTGTGTTTTGTTTCATTCACATGTTTGAGTGACTCTTTATTATTCGTCAAAGCTCAAAATGCTCCGCTCCACCTTGTGATGTCATGTGGTGGTTCATAATGTTCTTTTAGTTCAGTGGAGACGGGCAGTTCCAGACGTGAAATGAGCAAAACGAGTCTAGTGAAGGTGTGTGGACTTTAAAAACACAGTGGAGCACTTTGGAGGAGAGCGTTTGTGTCAGTTTGAGAGAGAAGAACTCAGCCTCAATGTTCAGGATTTGTGTTAAACGTGTGAATGAAACAAAACTCCAGGTGTGTTTTTGATGAGGAAACAACATTATAACATGGATCAGAACAGAGCAGAATATGATCCTTTAACTGGCCCAATCTGTGAACAACACGGCACAAAACTAATAAAGCAGCACATTTTCTACTGACTTTAGAGTTTGGAGACATCTGCTCAAACATCAGTTAAACCAGTGTCAGCTGTGAAAATGTGTCTTAAAGTCTGAGGTGTTAAGCAGCAACAGTGAAAAGTCTGAACAGTGAAAGATAAAAGTTTTATCAAGTGTTAATATTGATCACAGTGAAACATCTGAACAAGTCTGAGGTTAAAAAGAGCTTCATGTACAAGTGGAAGAGACTCTTTGTCTCCATCGTGTGGATAATTGTACATACTGCAGACGTTTAAGAGTGAGTTATCCAGTAGGGGGCGCCCTTTACAATTCAAAGTCCATAGAAGTTTGAAATGTTAGATTTAAATGAATAGTTCAGGGCAGAGGTGTCAAACTCAAATTCACAGAGGATAAAATTAAAAACTGGGACTAAGTCATGGGCCAAACTAAATATTTATTGAACATTTTTAACAACATCTGCATGTTTTTCAGAAGGGTGGATGAAATTTGAGCGAGGCGACAGGAGCAGATGCTAATAAGTGTCAACAGAAGTGGTGTGGCCAGTGTGTTTGCAAAGCATTCTGGGATTCGTAGTATTAGAGGTGCATGTACTGGCGCGGCGGCTGGCGTGAAGCTCTAATACATATTTGATCTTGTGGGCCAAATATAATGATATCGAGGACCAAATGTGGCCCACGGGCCTGAGTCTGACATGTCTGGTTTTTGGACATTTAAACCAGACACAGAAGAACAAATACTGACTGTGTAACATCGTCACCACTTTCCTCTAAACGAGCCTTTGAGCTCAGCTGTGGTAAAATGAGAAAAATGTAACTCCTGACAGTCGTTTTTGAGGCCCGACTTTTGTGAGTCACACTGAAAGTCGAGTACGTCGCCTCCACTGTTTCTCTACAGTCTGAACGGAGCCGATTAGAGACAGACATTTTAGTTGTTTTCCAACAGTTTTTCTTTGTAGGATCAAGAGTGAGGAGCTCATTCTCTTTCTGACTGGATAATCATCTCCATTATAACCTCCACTGAGCATCATGTCCTCTGTCTGTGTCATGAAGAATAAATCTGCATTACAGTCGACGTCAGTAAATATATTTTTGACTGAACATGTCACATGTTTATTTTCTCTGAGACACAAATAATGAAATATTACCTTCTGCTGCTGATGGAGTCAGAACTGGGGAGAAAACGCAGACATCTTCCTGATTTGTGCTTCTCTTGTCTGAATTGGAGTTTGACACAAACACAGAAGAGTTACTAGTCGTCAGGTCTGAAAATAAATGGATGATAATTAAACTCACAGATGATTTGGAGCTCGGGCTGGGAACGAGTGAAAGGGTCTAAAAAACATGATAGTTTCAGTGTTTTTAGATGTTCTACTTGTGTTTCATGTTTTATTTTTCAGAGACTCAACTCTGATTATTTGGATTATAATCCACTATTTGTACAATGAGACAAAATGCTCTGCTCTGCTCCAGATGAAACTTGACACTGACCCTCAGGAGCAGAGGTCACATGATCTTCAGCACATGTCCGTCTGGTTTCCTTGGACCTTTGAGGAGATATTATATTGAGAATCACTGTGATTAAAGCTGCACTATGGGACTTTTCATCTGCTTGTCGTCATGGAAATGTCTTTGTCTCGAATGTCCCGCAGTCACACGGTGAACTCTTATTTTACATTTATTCAATCACAGATGTCGTTATAGCTGAAAAAAAATCCCCTGAAAAACCTGCATTCTTACTGTGTGCGCGCTCGCCCTCCACAGATCTCACCTGTGACTCGGCCTATGTGTCGCCACCTGCTTGTCTCCATGGCGATCGTTAAGTTTAATGCCATTCTAAGGGACATTTATGGCAAACATTTCCATGCAGACAAGTCTCCAGTAGATCCACGAGCCTTTAAATGTACTAAAAACATCCGTCACTGTGATGAAGTGTATTTTACTGACCTGACAAAGAACAAATCTGAAAAAAAAGACAAAAATACATCAAAATCTGTCGTTCTTGTCGGCGATTCTTGTATAATTATTTGTAGTTTACCTTCGGTGTTGCAGAAGTGCCACAGAATCAGCAGCAGAATGAGGAGGACAATCATCCCAGCGACCAACCTCATCACGGCAAAAACAGGAAAGCTCTTCTCTCTGGTCACTGATGAATCGATTTAATAAAACAATATTTCATGAGTAAAATCAGAGTGAATCTTAAAGACGGAGCGTTGCACTTCTATTGGGTCTGAGCTGATAAAACAGATTCAGATCACCACCTTTTATTGTTTCCCCTCCCTCTGCTCTCCGTGCTACATCAC
This sequence comes from Periophthalmus modestus, assembly GCA_019594935.1. NCBI lineage: Eukaryota > Metazoa > Chordata > Actinopteri > Gobiiformes > Gobiidae > Periophthalmus > Periophthalmus modestus. Next base: position 45,145 of record JAIEZT010000218.1, on the reverse strand, counting down.
TCCCCCTTCAGACTCTACTACTGCTACTACTCCTACTACTACTAATACTACTACTACTACTACTCCTACTCCTACTACTACAACTCCTACTACTCCTCCTCAAACACTATCACATTACAATCAGTGTGAGTGAAACTTCTGCACGTTGCATCAGTTTGTGAAGTTGTAGTGTATTGTTTTGTCTCGTTGTTGTGTATATTTGTGTCTGTGGGCTGAGCGTTGGACAGGATCGTACTGACAACCACAAGGAGGGTTCAAATAATGATCAGGAGAGATCACTAGATTACTCAAACATGCATGGGAGACAAATAAAACCACTTCAGACATGTTTTTGATGCTCCTTATCAACGTTCTGTTATGCTCTGCTCTGTCAGTGGAACATGTCAGTCAAGACGTTATTAAAACCAAGTCCAAAGTTTGTGTGTGATCCACATTTGAATAATATCAGTGACTTCATTTATGAAGTATTGTAGTGTCTGTTCTGCCATTTGTCATCAGACCCATATGTTCCTTCCTGTCCCTTTACGAGTTAAGGTGACAAAGGTCATAAACTCACACTGAGAGGAACGCGGGAAACTCTTTACAACTAAGTTCTCGACCTAAGGTATGGAAAAACCCAACATATGTCAAGGGGCTGTCCTATAGTCCCATAGGGTATAAGTACAGGTGAACTCCTTTGTTCATGGTCTTTCTCACATTGGCTTAGAGAATACCCAGACTCTGTCTGTGATTGGCATATACTCTGTTTTTTGTAATAAATAGTTTTACATGATCAGAGCCTGTCTTTTGGGTCATTTCATGAATACATCCCACTCCGGACCTCTGGGCTTCTACTGAAGGTGAGGTGCTGTATGCAGGTTAAACCACAGTATCACACACCTTCAACTTTAGCAACGTTTTCACAGGATCAACTTAATTAAAACATTATGACCAAAAGGAATGACTCACGTTTGACACACAGCCAACTCTCTGGAGAAGTCAGGACGTTTTGTGCAGAGTCGTGAAGCTCACATCTGTATGAACCCTGATCAGACTCGGACACTGCAGAGATGTTGTATTGTCTGGAAGATCCATTTTGCATCAGTTGTTCATCTTTATAGAAAAGGACAAAGGAGAAAGGAGCAGAATGTCCCGGTTTACAGGTGAGAGAGACGCCATGTCCCTCAGGCACAGGGAGCGCCGGGATCAACAGGATCACACCATCTGTCAAGAGAAAAATAATAATTCAAACACAAATCCAATAAAAACACAACCACCAACCAGCTCCACAGAGGTAAATGACTTTAAAGAAGACAAATTGTGCTTGTGTCTACAGTATAATTATAATCTATGACACATGTGGATTATTTTCTTATAATTTGGACATTATAAATCTAAAATCACTAAATAATAGAACCAAGTCAGCTGACTTCCAGGTTGGACAACTGCAGAATCCAGTGGGAGCCCACGTTTCTGTAAAACAGCACACAACACAGAAACTACCTCTTCCAGAGTTTTCAGTGAGGTACAGATTCAAGAACATGTAGCTCTTTGTTGAGTAAAATAAAGGCAAGTCTGAAAACTTGTGTCTGAGTAAACACGTCTTCAGTCAGAGCTGTTCCCGTGACATTTTGTTTGGACTTGGTAAAGTTTCCCTTTGTCACTAGTTGTGTGTTTTTGTTGAGCTGCAGAGCCTCCACATCATGAGGCCTTGAGCATCACTTAATTGGTGATAAGAGCATGTTCCTTGGACATGTCTCTTTATTGGCCTGGGAAAAAGGAAGGATCTCTTTGAGAAACATGTCAGTGTCAGTGCTGAGATACACAGTGTAGAAATAACTGCACTCACCAGTTTCCCAAATGGTGACAGTGGTACTTTCCGGTGTGAGAATGAGCTCCTCTTTTCCTCTGCAGGAGTACACACCTCCACGATGTACAGAGACTTTAGCTGTAGCTTCATTTAAGATCTCAAAGTCAGAAGTGTGAGCTGAAGTACGTCTGATCCATTGATATTTCTGAAACGATTCTATCTCACAGCTCAGCATCACCCTGCCCCCCTCTGGGATGAGGGGACTGTCTGCACTCAGCCTAATACTCCAGCTTCTGTCTGTAGAAGGAAAATAAATAGACAAGGTCGTATGTTAAGTGAGTATTTTACACTTATTTTGATGTTTAATCATAAAAACATGAGTGAAAGACTTGACAGTACAGACCTGTGTATATTCTAAGTGATTTTGTTCTGTACAGTGTCTCTCCATCCGTCCCACAGGAGTACCCGCCCTGGTCTGATCCTGAGGCTGAGACGATCATCAGCTCCACTGTTGTTTTCAGATGTTCGTTTAAAACTGATGGTTTTGTGTCTGATTTCACAATGACTCCATCTTTGTAGAAGTGCAGGGTTTTGTTGGAGGGTCCCTCACACTGCAGGATCACTGTGTCTCTGATGACGGCCCATGAAGGCATCAGCAGAGGTCGACCTGCAAATCCAAATGTGAACAGTTATTCTTATTATTATCATTATTATTTATTACAAGAGAGCAAACACTGTGTGATCATATAGTTGAGGAGACAGGTGTAAACCTTGTAAAACAGGGGAGCTGCTGCAATTTGTGTCTAAAGTGAAAAGGATAACTCTGGTGAACTTGCTGTTCAAAGTTTTCATGACCCCGTTAGACACTTCTTAAACCAAACTATGTGAAAATGTTGGGAAGTCGACCAAACGTGAATTTATACTTCCTCAACTGAAGAGCTACAGGAGCAGAGGCACAAACTCTTACACTCACTGAACACTCTCATTTACATCAGTTTTATGGCAGAAATAATACAACACTTCCCAATGGTAAATCACACAAAACACCACAAACTGCACAAGATATTTTCAGTTTATACTCACACTTTAGAGCATGGATGTTTCTCTACTGGTCTGTGACACTTTCAGCTGCAGTTAGACTTAAACTCACATATAACTTTGGTTCATTGGCTGAAACTTGAACATTGTGTCTCTCGTCTGTGGCACGAGGCACAGCTCAGTCTGGTCTGTTTGGTTTTACCCTGGTCGACCCTCAGCTCTCTCCAAATCTGATCCCCATGACCAAACACCACCGTTATATTATTACAACAACTACAGACTCATGATCAGTGTGTTTTTACTCACCAGTCTCCCAATGTCGATCACTTTACTTTCTTAGTGATGATCAGTGTATCACACCCCTCTGCAGGAGTACACTCCTCCACGAGTTACACTTATTGTATTTTTGTGCTCATTTAATATTTCAAAGTCAGAGGCATGAGGTGAAGAGCGTCTGAGCCACTGAAGGTTTTCAAAGTCTGGTACAGAACATTCCAGATCCACACTGCCCTGGTCTGGAATAATGGCGCTGGACTCCCATATCCTAATAGAGCGACTCCACCCTGCACAGAGAAAAGTCATTCACACAACAGGAATCCATTATATACTTATCCATTAAACACTATTATGTTCATTTATTGAATAATAAAACCAGACTCTTAAACACAAACTTATAAACTGTTTCTGGTACTTACTTCTACCCCACAGTTCTCTCTGACCATATATTATGTCATTGCTCCGACATGTGTAACGTCCATAATCTGCAGCAGACACTGAGCTGATCGTCAGCTCCACTCTGGTGTTTGTCCTTCTGATCTGATGAGACACATCTTCTGTCACCAGTCTGTCGTCTTTGTAGAGGCTCATCTTGTCCATGTCTGTGTGTGACCCCACACACCGCACAGTCACAGAGTCTCCGAGGTCCAGGGTTTTGGATGGAGCTTCCACAGTCAGGCCTGTGCAGAGCCATGTATCGGGTCAGGTATTAGTGAGGTCTGAAAGTTTTATTACAGAAAATACTCTAAACCAGATCAACTCTCCTTCATGAAATACTTCTGTGTTTGTAAACTTCATGTTTATAAAACTTTCTTAGTTCTGACCATTTCAACTGAAGCTTCTTTTATTTTTGTGATTTTGTTTTTATTGTTTCTTAAAGAGGCCAAGTGTGCATGAAATGACAGTTTAATTAAATATGATAAAGCATTGTACATGTTTTCTTAATTATATTTCATATGTCCATAATATAACCTTCTTACTATCTCACATTTTATCTTCTCTTAAACAGTTTTTAAATAGTTTTCTCATTTATCCCACACTGAGTGACCCAGTTGTCCCAAACTTTTATTTTAAATGTGATTTGTTCCATTTCTTTCGTCTTAATCTGATTTTTACATTCCTCTATAGTTGGGCTGTTTTTTGTAGCACTTTTCCTTCATATCCAGACGTCTGAGTCAGTCCCAACAGTTTTACAGTTTTGTGTTAGTTTTTGTTCAAAGTAGTTTCAATAAACATTTGATTTTGTTCCATATATTTTCCTAAAATGATTTTAGTTTTTTTACTGATGATATTGACCTGAAGCTTCTGCTGAATCAAAACATGATATAAAAACAGGAACATGACGTAGTTACCTTGGGTTGTTTCACAGAGGACAGCCATGAGATCTGAAATGAGAAGAGCAAACAATGGACAAAGGCCTGAGTCTGGATTTATTAAAGTGAATGTACTCACAGGAGCAGAGCAGAGACCAGACCCCAAGGAGAGTCCATCCTTAAACCAGCACGGCTCTGCAATGAGACTCTTCAGACTCTCAAAGCTACACTCACAAGAGGAAGTCACTCTTTTTAAAATTAAATGTTCAAAACTCCCCTGCGCTTCCTTCCTTTTCACACCTTTATATCTGACACTTTAAATAGTCAGAGAATGTGAAGGTTATAGTGACATTATAAGTGAAATAAGGTCCACACTTTGAAATTAGTCTCACATCAAAAAAAAATACAATAGTTGAACCTTTCATAACTGAACTCGGACATATATTTTTAACTTCCACTTATGGCCTAGAGCTACAGGCATTTTCTCGACTCTGACCTGGTCAAAATGACCCAATGTGGACAAATAAAGTCTATGCAAGTTGTGCAGGGCCCCACAGTTACGTTGAAAGTTTCATTTGGAGACTGTGCTAGAGTTTTTACTGTCGTAGTGTCACTACGACAAATTATTTTATAACTGAAACAATAAATGTTCTCACACTTGAACCACGTGGAAAACATAAAAATACCAAACAAGACAAATGTTGAACATTTTGTGGGAGGTCGTCTCCTTCACTGTCTGATGTGTTACAGATACATTTAGTGCAGATGGTGACAGCTGTGCATCATGTTGTGAAGAATCACATGAACCGAGTGTCACTGAAGTGGTGAAGGCCCCATGTCACATTTTGCTCATGGCTCCTGAAGGTTAGATCCTGTTCTGTTTATACATTATCCCTCCTGGCTGGAACAGTTTCTTCTCACTGTGTATTTGCACTAATTGGGTGAAAAAAGAAACATGTGTAACGTGCAATAATTTTAACTAAAGTAAAACATAAAAACCTTGTTGGTTTGCAGGGGTGAAACGCTGTTTGGTCGAGGGGGGACAATAAAACAGAAATTAGAACTATGTGTAACCGGTTCATATATGTCAGGGGCGTCTGTCGTGATGAGGGTGTGAGGCGGACCAAAAGATGCGGGACTCGGGGCAAGTTTTACGGTGTTTATTGACAGAACAAGACAAGTGACGGGAGAACATACGAGGAGCTGGGTGCAGGTCAGAGTCCAGAGGTGCAGGGAACACAGGCAGGAACACGAGCTGGAACACGAGCTGGAACCACGAGCTAGAACCACGAGCTGGAACACGAGCTGGAACCACGAGTGGGGACACGAACAGGACGCAGACACACAGGTAGCACCATGGTGAGACAAACAGACGATCTGGCCCAGAGTGCTGGGTCCTGGCTCCTCTTATTCCGTTCAGGTGGTGTTGATTGCACTGATGGAGTCCAGGTGGGGAGGAGGAGCCAGGACTCCTCCCAGCTCCAGGCTCAGACAGGTGAGGGAGGGACAGAGCACACACAGGAGGCAGGGGGACAGAACAGGATCATGACAGTGTCAAACTCAAATGGACCAGGGCCAAAAATGAAAAATTAGCTACAAGCCGAGGGCCGGGCTGATCGAATGTTCATTGAAAAAATGTAAAATGACCGCACATAGTCTAGTGAACCTAATTGAACCAACTGAAAATCTAACAAATATATTACTATATGATCAGTTAATAAAGCAATATTTTCTTATGGCTCTGTCAGTATTTTTTATTTTCAACAGCACAAAAAGACAAACTTCCTTTATATAAAAATCCCCATAACCTGCACATTAAATGAATGAAGTGGGATTATTCAAGGCACCATCAGTATATTTTCTCAGGGAAATGACAAAAGTAGGTTAAATTTACTTCAAAGAAATAAATAATTTCAGCAAATTTCTATCAGTCACTCAACTGAAATTTTTAAACATAATTGGATTGAAATACAATAAAATAAAGTGCAAAACTCTATGGATGAGAGAAAAACACTTTCTGTGCCTCCCACAGAGTCAGTTTGGTTTTAAACACCTTCACTGTCCTGCACATCTCAGAGACACGACCCCGACCTGCAGCTGCAGGTTCATCACATTCAGACTCGTGATGTCACAGAAAACACATTTCACACACAAACGTTTCGTCTCAGAGTTGTGTTGTGTCTTTGCTTTCCAAGAACAGACAAATCTCCTCACGCAGCTCAAACATCAGCAGCACCTTTCCCTGGTGAAGTATTATTGTATAAAAAAAACGGACGGAGACTGAAGTGTGGAGAACCGGGTAACTTTACTACATGTCTTGAGTACAGGTGTTGTTACATGTATCACTCCGCGCAGCGCACTATATTCTTTGTATACAAGACATATCACAACATCCCCTTTGTTTAGTTAACTCTCACATTCACATAAGGTGGCTATGCATTTCTCCAGATATCTTAACCAAAATATATTCAACATTTTGTGCTATATTCTTTAAAGAACAATATCAAACATGGCATTCTGGTTTTGACAACATAACCTTTTTTTTTCTTTTAGCTTCATGTAGGTATAACAACCAAAATAATAACCATTAATTACTCATAACCAAGAGATTAGTTTGTTTTTTTTTCTTTTAAACATAGTCTTTGTACTGGGTTGGCTTGTTTACAACTCTGCCAGATCTAGTATGTATTTGTTGTACAAGGTTTTGTTTTTCACAGTTCTTGTCTGTTTCATGTGGTGTTTCCTTGATTACTTCTGCAGAGTCATTGTGACCTTCGTGAGTTTCAGCTTGTTGTAGTGGCTCTGCAAACTGAATCCTCCTTGTGTTGTTTTGCATAGTTGGTTTGAAAAGTTCTCTTAAATGGCTCCTGCATCGTCTGATTTGATTTCCATTTGGTGTTTGAACAATGTAACTCCTCGGCTCACTGCTCTTTTCCACAACGGTTGCTGGGTGCCACGTTCCCCTTTCTTTGTTCAATACAGTCACATGTTGTCCTGGGTGAAGAGGTGGTAATTCCTTACGACTGTTTCTGTCATGATGTTCCTTCATGTCTGCCGTTCGTTGTTCCAGTTGCAATCTGTGCTTTCTCTGCCAGGGTCTGTTCGACTTGGTAAAAGGGTGGTGGTAGGTCTGCCAAAAATCAGCTCTGCAGGTGATGGAAGTTTACTGTCAATCGGTGTTGCTCTGATCTGTAGTAATGCCATCTGTAGATTATCACCATTTTTCAGTGTCTTTTTGACAGTTGATTTGATGTGCCGGACGTGTCTTTCAATGAATCCATTGCTTTTTGGGTAATGGGGAGAGCTTGTGATGTGTTCAATACCCCATTCCACTGTGAACTTTTTGAAAGCTTCTCCTGTATACTGTGTTCCATTGTCCGTCAAGATTTCATCAGGACGTCCAAATAGTGACATATACATTTGCATCTTTTGTGCTACTGCATGACTTGAAGCAGTGTGTAGCTCATCCACTACAGGGAACTTGGAATATCTGTCCACAGTCAAATAGATATTGACGACCGTTCACTTCAAATAGATCTGAAGCTAGTGACTGCCACGACTTGGTTGGTACCTTATGTGGGGTGGAGAGTTGTTTTGGGTTTGCATCCTGGTGCTCTACACATATCGCACAGGATCTGCATATCCTCTCAATATCATCATTCATTTTTGTCCAGTATACACTTTCTCTTTGCAAGACGTCGTGTTTTCTCGATTCCTTGATGACTTGAATGTAGTTGTTTTAATATACTCTCTGTCATCGAATCAGGAATAAGCACTTGTCTGCCTTTGAATATGACTCCTGCCTCTATAGCAAGTTCATCCCTGAATGACCAATAGGCACGTAGACCTTTTGGGAGATCAGATAATTTTTCTGGCCATCCTTGCTGAATCACTTCCTTTAGTGCATTAGTTTGAGATCTTTGGTTGTTTTCTGCACGGAGAGTGTTCTGTTTTTTGAGAGAAAAGTTGATAAGTGCTATAGTGTGCATTTCAGGGTCTTCGGTTTCAAAAACTATTCCATCAATACGCTCGTCCAGTTCTATTTCGCTACTATTCTCAGGATTTGGTAATCGGCTAAGGGTGTCAGCCAGGATCACCTGTGGTCCAGGCCTATACATGACCTCGAAATTGTAACCTTGCACTTGCACCAGCATTCGTTGTAACCTTGGTGGAGCTGCATGCAGTGGTTTTCGACATATGGTTACAAGTGGCTTGTGATCTGTAATTACTATGAATGCTTTGCCGTACAGATATGTGTGATAACGTTGTATACCATAGACAATAGCTAGCATTTCTCGCTCAATGTTGCTATATCTGGACTGCGTATCTGTGAGTGTTTTGGATCCAAAGGCTATAGGTTGGTTGTTTTGCACGAGTGCCACCCCTAAACCTTTCTGTGATGCATCTACTTCGAGTGTTAGAGTCGTCTTAGGATCGTAGTATTTCAAACAAGCATCTTCGGTGATTATTTGCTTTCAGTTCATCAAAACATTTTTGGTAGTTTGAGTCCCATGACATGGTACGTCATTTTTTAGTAAGCCTCTTAATGTATGTGCTTTGTCCGCAAACTTTGGTATGTAGGGAGACAGATAAGATAACATCCCAATGAATCTGTGTAGTTCATCTTTGTTTTGGGGTGTTGGCATTTTTTGTATGTCTCGGATTTTAGTCGGATCCGGTCGGATGCCATTGGCTGTGTACTGGTTACCAAAAAATGAGATTTGGTTTTGCTTGATATTGCATTTATCACTGTTGAACACCAAACCTGTGTTTGTAGCACGTTCCATCAGGCTGATTAGGTTCCTGTCGTGTTCTTCTTCATTTTCCCCACACACTGCAATGTCATCAGCAATGCTCACTACTCCTTGTAGTCCTTCCAGGATCTGATCCATCTTGGCCTGAAAGATATCTTGAGACACACTTAGTCCAAATGGTAAACGTTTCCAGCAGTATCTGCCAAATGGAGTGCGAAATGTTGTTAACAGTTGTGAATCTTCATCCAAATGTATGGACCAATATCCTGCCTTTGCATCTAATTTGCTGAACATTTTCGCTTTTGCAAATTGTGGGTTGAGTTCCTCAACAGTAGGAATCTTGTGTGGACATCTCTTTAAACTGTTGTTTAGTTTTTGAGGGTCGAGACATATTCGTAGACTACCATCTTTTTTAGTACTATATGCTAGGCTGGAGCACCAATCTGTGTGCACTTCTACTTTGCGTATTACATCTTGCTCCACAAGACTATTCAACTCTTTTTGAGCTTGTCTTTTATGTGAATACTGCATTTGCGTGGTGGGTCTTGAAATGGTTCAGCACCTTCTTTTAGCAGTAGTTTTGCAGTACCACTGAAGTTTCCGAGTTTGTCAAACTGGTCTGGAAATGCTTTTTTCAGATCTTCTATAGTGTTAATGCATTTTGGTCTGTCTACTTTGTTTTGTCTTGTTTTAGTCTCTTTGTGCACTGTTTTGCTGGAATTAGTCACAGAGTCCACGTTCACAGTGACAAGTTCAAGCGCTTCACATGTAGGTAAGCCTACTATTGCTGGACCTGGTACATCCACAACATAAAAACATGGCATTAACCCACTTGGAATCTTTCCACTGACATGGAATGTCTATTTTCCCAAAGCAGTGAATCCTGTGTCCACTGTACGCTGACAGTTTAGCATGGCTCTTTTGCAATCTGTTCATAGCTGATGATTTTTCTGCCGTACATTTGTCTGTATGTACGCAGTGGGAGGGTGTTTCCTGATGCACCTGTGTCGATCTTTAGTCGCAGTGTATAGTTCTGGTCTGGTAGGTCAGGTGGTTTCACATTTAATATTGTGTATGCTTCGTCTCTTGGTGCTTTAGTATAAATACTGTGCATGCATTTTTTTTTCGCTTACTGTGACACAGTGAAACTGTCTTTGATACATGTCATCCTCACTGGAGTCTGTAGTTTGTATGGCATACATTGTATTTGACTTTTTGTGGTCATTTTTTGTATGACTGTGACTTATTTCTTTGTTGTTGCTTGGAGTGCTCTCTGCGCTTTAATTGCTTTCTCTTTCTACAGCATTTAGCCCAGTGTCCTTTGATGCCACATAAATGACACACATCATTGAAAGCAGGACATTGTTGTGGTTTATGGTGTGATCCACATTTTTGACAATGGCGTCCATTAATAATAGCATCCACTTTTTCTTTTTGTGCAGTTTTGCTTACCTCCAATTGGTGCAGTTGGAGATTTCCTGCTGTTAGAGCTTCATGTTTTCGTCCTTCAATCAACACTTCAGCAAGGGAACAACCTTGTGGTTTACTGTAAAGCTCATTTCTGAATGCTTCGTGTGGTGTACTGTACTGGCTATAATAAGCTCAATGAGACGTTCATGGAGTTCCTCTTCTGTAAAACTGACATTTTAGTGCAAGAGTTCTCGCTCTGGTAACAAAATCATCAATACTTTCATCTGGTTTTTGTCTGTATTGCATGAGATGAAGTCTGTGAATCCTGAAGTTAACATCCAGCTTTAACTGACCTTCGAAAAATGTCCACAGTTTTGACGGCACTTTTTTCTCATCTGCTGTTAGCCCGCTAGCATTTAGCATTGCCTCTTTAGCCCCTCATCTCCGATACCTCGGCATATTTTCCTCGCCTGTTTTGCTTCGTCTGTTATTTCCTCATCCTCTAGGTACAAACATATTTTCTGCTTGAATAACGAAATTGCCTCACCCAGATCCGGGTCGGACCAGTTCATGGCAGGTAAATGCGATGCCATCCCGTATCGGCAGTTAGCTTTAGCGTGCAGCGTGCAGTTAACAACAGCAATTATCCTCGGACAAACCAAACGCTTCAGCACACGCCGTGGGAGAGGAGTCGGGCCTATTTATCTTCATTCCTCAACTTTCCGCTGCCACCATGAAGTATTATTGTATAAAAAAAACGGACGGAGACTGAAGTGTGGAGAACCGGGTAACTTTACTACATGTCTTGAGTACAGGTGTTGTTACATGTATCACTCCGCGCAGCGCACTATATTCTTTGTATACAAGACATATCACAACACCTGGTTTATCCATCGCACCTCAGTGTGACACAAATCACCAGCTCCGTTTAACTCACTCACAAATGTTTTGAACTGGCGATAATTTAAACCTATGGCTCTGATAAAGTTAACTGCAGCGTGATGGTCTCGGGACATGTTCCATTTTCAAGGCTTTACCACGGAACTGTCGTGTCCCATTTCACCAAATGCACCGCTCGATGTTCGAGGTGCGGGTCGAAGTACCGCCCGAATGCGCCGTGTGAACAGAGCATTTTAGGGCAAATTGGGACACGGCCATCGACTCCTGGTGTATGATACAATGAGAAGCTGTCAGCTCACCTGTGACGTTTTCCTCCTGATCTTCTCCCGTGTCCTCGCCACCAGTCCACTCCTGTGTCCTCCGGTCCACTCCCGTGTCCTCCGGTCCACTCCCGCGTCCACCGGTCCGCTTCCTTGTCCACCGGTCAGGCAGATTTAAGACCTCGTTTTAATTCTTCCACCTTCTGTAGCCTTTGTTCCATGTCCATATTCTTGTTTTTGTCCACGTGTTTCGTTTCATGATGCAGTCTCAGATTATACTCTTTCATTACCACCACACTTTCTCCACACAGAGACACACAGGTTTTCCAGCCTCCTCCGTGAACATGTTTAATCCGACTCCCACCTTGTTTGAAACCCCCGGTTCTCAGTGTCCACCTTCTGTTTTGCCATTTTTGATGTGTATCTGAAAGTTGACTTTTGCTGTTATGCTAATGACGCTGATGAATAATGAAATGAAGCCGCCTCCCGCTCAGTGTGCCACCGTTGCATTGTGGGAAATGTAGTATTGGTGCGTGTTAAACACCTGCGGGCTGCTGCGGGCTGCGGTCTGTGTCTGACACATGTGCCATAGACACTACTGAGGGGGCGTGTCTGCCTCTGTCCTAATTGACGCGCCAAAACAACAGCAGAGCATCATGGGATTTGTAGTATAAGCGGTGAATGCGGTGTTACAGCGCTGCCACCGTATAATATCGGCGGGCCAGCTCTAATATTAATTTGAAATTGCCTCGTGGACCAAATATAATTACACTGCGGGCCAAATTTTGGCCAAGTCACTGATCCGATACCACACTGTATTTTCCTGAATGAGGGTTAGTGCTACTTCCTCATATGTAGCACTGCAGCTTGTGGCTAATGCTACTGCTAACTCCCAGAGCAGGTTAAATGCAGACTGTGGAGACTCTTTAGAAGCTTAAAACATGCTAATAGTGATGCTTTAGCCTTTGGTGTGGACACTGAACTTAAGATTATCTGTGGCTTTTTTTTTTTTGCCCCTCGCTCTGTGGTAGAAAGTTTTTAAATATGCATTTAAATTTAAATAAGCATTTAAATATGTTTGCACTGAGGTGGGAGAAGACAGCAATTTCATCTGCGCTATTCATCTTGTATGTATATGCACATTTGACAATAAAGAGAAATTGAATTGAATTGAATTTTTACACTGCCACTAGTTCAGTTGACAAAAAAGGCTGGAGGTCTCAGAGTGACTCCTGTCTCACTCTGGAGCAGGGAGAGCATGGTGTGACAGTAGCAGCCTCGGGCCGACCTACAGAGTCACAGTCAGTAAAAGTGCTTGGAATTAGAGAGCCTGACTCTGTCTGGAGTTTATGCATCTTAAATGCTTACTTTTCTGGCTTCTTTGGGGACAGCCTTTTACTAGAGTTATTTGCTCTTGTACTGTAACAGATTTGAGCAGCCTTACCTTTCTTCTTCACACTATGTGGTATCGGGCAAGTATCAGTATCGGATAAAAAAAAAATGGTATCAGAACAACATGAATCGTTTCCCTGTCTTAGGGGCACTCACAGTCCGCTGGGGATGCACTCCAGTGTCAGACTGTTCCCTTTCAGAGTGAGCACAGAGCTGTGTAAACCGGAGGGAGTGAAGAGGTGGGGCTTTCTGCCGGGGAGCACGCTGTTACCTGAAAACATAAGACAATCAGTGATGTAATTTTAACCTCGACTACGGAGGCATAACTACGGGGAAAAAATCTAATTGTTTAGTCCTTGTTTAGTACTTGTTCAGTCCAGGTTCAGTCCTTGTTGAGCTCTGGTTCAGTCCAGGTTCAGTCTTGGTTTAGACCCGGTTCAGTCCTGGTTCAGTCCCGGTTTAGTCCTGGTTCAGTCCCAGTTCAGTCCCGGTTCAGACCTGATTCAGTCCCTTTTCAGTCCCAGTTTAGTCCCAGTTTAGACCTCGTTCAGTCCTGGTTTAGACCTGGTTTAGACCTGGTTTAGTCCCGGTTTAGTCCCGGTTCAGTCCCGGTTCAGTCCCGGTTCAGTCCCGGTTCAGTCCCGGTTCAGTCCCGGTTTAGTCCCGGTTCATTCCTGGTTCAGTCCATGAACTCACTGGGCTGGACGGTGAGGGAGACGGCGGTTTCGGGCAGAACTGTCATGGCCGCTGTGTACTGGGCGTTGCAGATGTAGTCGGGTCTGGAGTCGGTCTTCAGGAGGTTTGAGAAGTACAGGTTTCCGTCCAGACCAGCTGTGACTCTCTCACTGAGCTTTATGTGGACCATCTCTGAAGAAGACAACACACAAGACCATGTGCAATTACTACTATTGAAATCAAACAATAAACCTACAGTGCTTATGACAGGTTTTCATGCTTTTCTAATTCTGACTTGGTTTGGTGGGATAGAGCCTGTGCTAAATATTTATCATAATTTTTTTATCAGTTAAGTGGCAGTTTGTGGAAGAAAAAGGTTGAGAAGAAAAGCATAAAAATACAGGAAGTAGCGCTGACTTCTAAACGAGTCAACAAATTCTATGCAAAATACAGCTGCAATTTACGCTATTTTTTTTCTAATTTAAACCTTAATTTAACAAAAAGATGTTATCATTATTTTATTTAACCTAATCATAACCGTCTCAGAAGCTAAGCCTGGATCGTGCTTGGATGGGAGACCACTGGGAAAATCAGACACTGCAGTAGGACGCTAGTGGCAAAAACTGCTGTTGTGCCCTTAAGCAAGACACTTCACCCACACTGCATAGTATGAAAATCGAGGGGCTGATGGTGCAGATTAGCAGCCTCGTTTCTGTCAGTCTGCCCCAGGAGACACTGTGGTTATAATAGTAACATAAACTGTAAAGTCCTGAACAGCCCTATGTAAATCCAGTGGTTAAGTAAAAAGTCATTAGAAAACACAGATAAATATATTTACTCTGTCACTATGTCCCTGTCAGATAAATACACACAAATACACTCGTTACAGGTGGAGGATATTTTATAAAACAGATAATGTTACTATTGTTGTTCTGGAGATTTGCAAAATTATAATATCGAGTCTAACATCTATAATTAAACTATTAAAAATTAAGCTAAAAGAGTCAATTAAAAGACAGGTCCTCCACCAGAAAACAATAAGTACTACAACAACTACTACTACTACTACTACTAACACTACAACAACTACAACAACTACTACTACCACTACAACTACTACAACTACTACTACTACCACTACAACTACTACTACTAACACTACAACTACTACTACCACTACAACTACTACTACTACTACTACCACTACTACAACAACTACAACAACTACTACTAACACTACAACTACTACGACAACTACAACAACTACTACGACAAGTACAACAACAACTACTACTACTACTACTACTACTACTAACACTACAACTACTACAACAACAACTACTACCACTGCAACTACTACCACAACTACTACTACTACAACAACTACTACTACCACTACAACTACTACAACTACCACTACAACTACTACAACTACCACTACAACTACTACTACCACTACAACTACTACAACAACTACTACTACCACTACAACTACTACCACTACAACCACTACAACAACTACTACTACAACCACTACAACAACTACTGCTACCACTACAACTACTACTACCACTACAACTACTACTACCACTACAACTACTACTACCACTACAACTACTACAACAACTACAACAACTACTACTACCACTACATCTACTACTACCACTAAAACAACTGCTACCACTACAACTACTACAACAACTACTACTACTACCACTACTACTACTATAACAATTACTACAACTAGTACTACTACTACTACCAGTAATAATGATAATGCATTAGATTTTTATAGGGCCTTTCAAGACAAAATACTTCATTATTCCTTCACTCCACACTGGTTGTATTCCGCCTTCACTCTGTGGATGAAATAGTTCCACAGATCGTGAAAAACTCCAATAAACGCCCCGGATCCTCTCACTGTGACACATTTAATGGAGTAGATTTTTGTGTAAAACACACAAGAAAATACATGGACATTACAATCATGCTTAAATATTACTATTAACAAAACCACGCAGAGCTACACAAAACATATAGCAGCTTATAAAGATACAGCATGTACATAACACCAGCCCAAAGGAAGCTACAGCGCGCGAAAACGCGCCAAACCGCCGATTAGCATAATGCTAACATTAATGCAAAATTACATAGACACGCTAGCGCCATTAGCTTTCACTTCAGCGCGAATATACATGAAACCAAAGTGCCCCAAATGAGTCCAAAGAGTGAGCAAACATGTTATAAAGTCCCAACACTCACAGACAGATGTGTAAACGGGTCCAAACGACAGTCCAGGGCTCAAACACGATGAAGAAGAGACGAACTGTCTAAGTCTGAAAACAATACAGCAGCTACGGAAGCTCTGAACGGACAAACCGCATTAACGCAAAACTGAAAATATTTGTGTCCATGGGGGCAGAACAGGTTTAGTAGTAGTGATAAGCTACTACTAAGCCACAGCTGCCCTGGGACAGACAGACAGATGTGAGGCTGCCACCCCCCCCTCCTCACTCTTCACGTTCATACTGCGCCGTGTAGGACAGTTTTACACTTGTCCTTCACATTTTCACTTACACCAGCTTCAGTCTGTGAGCACAACCAAGATATTTAGCCCAGGACCTTTAAAGTCTCCCTTTAAAGTCACATTATGACTCTAAATGTATTGGTACACAAGTGTAGAGCGCCCTCGTGTGGTCATGAGTGTGACAATAACGAAGATGTGAAACTATATATTTTAATAATTTCATATAAAAGTCGCACCCCTGGACAAACTATGAAAAAAGTGCGACTTACAGTCCAGAAAATACGGTACTCAAGCTTCAAATGATAAATGAGACATGGAGACTGTGACTGTGACGACTTTTACTCCAGATGTGTTGTGTATTTTATATAAATGATCTCTTCTGTTCTTAAACCTCGTGTCGTTCAGGTGTTTGTGCTGCGCTGGATCTATGCGTCATGTGACTATCTCTCTGACATCGTCGAGGACATTCTCCACAACAACTGGTGAGTCGAGGGGCCCCAGGACGTTTCATCGATAACACGTCTGCCCTGTTTTTAGTTCAGGAAATTAAAGACGCTGGACATGATTTTTCACGTCTTAAAAACATGAAAAACAGAACGAGTTCATTTTAAAAACTTCACAGTTACTCCTCATTGACTTTATGTGTTCAGACAGGGCCAGTCCAGCCTATGAGCAGACTGAGCAGCTGCTTAGGGCCCCAAGGCCACCAGGGGGCCCCCAAGAGCACATGCATTTATATTGAGAATAATATATCAAGTTTTATCAAAAAAACTAAGAAAAAAAACTAGAAAATTTCCCCAAACACCAAAAAGTGACTTGAAGATGCAAAAAAAAGTTGATTAAACTTGAATTTTGTCTTTTTCTTTTTTTTTTTGCATTTTTCCCCTATCCATCCGTCACACAGATGCACCGGGGGCCCCAGAGACTAATTCAGCTTAGGGTCCCCTGAAAACTAGAGCCGGCCCTGTCAGGATGTAAGACGGATCGAGGAAGCACCTAGAAAAAATCAAAACAAAAAAATAGAAAATTTTCCCAAAACACCAAAAAGAGCAAAAAAAAGTTGATTAAACTGTTGAATTTTGTAAATTTTTTTTTGCATTTTTCCCTTATCCATCCGTCACACAGATGCACCGGGGGCCCCAGAGACTAATTCCGCTTAGGGCCCCCTGAAAACTAGAGCCGGCCCTGCATTCAGAACATCCTAATGATTCACCATGATGAGTTTATAAGCACTTTTCACAACTTTCAGAGGCTGATACTTGGAAAAAATCTGGTACAGGGCCTTTAATTTAAGTCATTTTTATATTTTAAAAAGACAAAATCAAATCAAATTGAAACATTTTTTGTCCCAGCAGAAGGTTTTTCTGATGCTCATGTGTTTCTGTGTTGCTTGTCTCCATGGCGATGTTATTTCTTTGCCTGAAATGTTCCAGAGTTTTGCATTAACTTTATCCATCTCCACTGAGACGTTACTTGGCCGAGTTACACGTCAGATCAGCGGAAAAGCGAGTCCCCTCACAGAAAGAATGAATGATTTTAGATACGTTTAAGCAATAAGAACAGCTGTGATGTGACCTGCATGTGAACAAGGATGAAGATAAATGTAATGCCATACTGCGGGACATGCCAGGAAAAGTATGAACCGCTCTGTGGATCCGAGAAGGTGAAAAGTTACACAGTGCACTTTAAAAAAACTCTGAAAATATTTGTAATTTTGAGTAGCACTAGATCTGAAATGAGACTGAACCAGGGAATTAACCCAAAAGACGACAAAAAATGAACAGATTTGTCTCTAAAAACACAAATACTCACATTTACAGCTCCCACGTGGACCACCAGGGGGCGTCTGTACACAGGCCACAGTTTGAGAAACGCTGTCATGAAGTACTTTTTTTTTTGTGTGATCAGATTTTAAGTATTAATCTCAACTGCAGCTACAGTCTGATTACATTTTCCCCTTTTTCACCCCCAATGGGCACATAGACAAAAAAAAAGTTAATAATAATAATGATAGTAATAGTAGTAAATCCACATTCATTTCAATATAATTAATCGAGTTTAAATATACCCTGGATTATTACATTGAGTGAAAATAAAACACCCTCACTGTGATTTCTGCTCTGACAGAATCTCGTCCTGTTTGTCCCTGTGATCTGGGACTGTCCTGAAGTGACACGATTCTGGGGAAATGTCTGTGTCTCTGTGTAAATGAAAAGGAGTAAACTCTGCACTCAGAGCTTTATTCTGCTAAATGAAATCTCCAAACTCACTCTGACAATCAATGACCGGCGTGTTTCACTATCAGGCCTCACAGCCGCCGAAAAACTGTAATGTGCCTCTGGAAACACGTCAACCTCTGACGGTAAAAGGACACATCTCACCCAGAAATAATCCAGCTGGACTTTTCTGCTGCATATATTATGTTTTTGTGCTTCTGTCAAACTACATTCATGAAAGATGCACATTTGTGCACACTCAGCTCTTTTTATATATATCACATAATGAACATGTTTAATGTGATTCTGCTCATGTCTCTGGATGGAGGAAATCTGCATTTACTGTAGGAAGGAATTAAAACCTGGACAGAATTATTTTTATTATTATTTTTTTTTACTTTTTTATATGATTTATATTTCTTCTTCTTCTTCTTCTTCTTATTATTATTATTATTATTATTATTGCTATTACTATTATTATTATTATTATTATTATTATTATTACTATTATTATTATTATTACTATTATTATTATTATTATTATTTATTATTATTATGACTATTATTATTATTGCTATTATTATATTATTATTATTATTACTATTATTATTATTTATTATTACTATTATTATTATTATTATTATTATTACTATTATTATTATTTATTATTACTATTATTATTATTACTATTATTATTATTATTATTATTATTACTATTATTATTATTACTATTATTATTACACTGTATTATTTCTGTGTTTATTTTGTATTTATTTTGTACTTTTGTCACGTTCAGGAGAGAGATGATGCCTCTTCTGTCCCTGATTTTCTCGGCTCTGTTCATCCTGTTTGGGACGGTGGTGGTCCAGGCTTTCAGGTACAAAACACTTTAAACAAACATAAAAAACATGATTTAATGTGTCGCATTTACACCGTCAGAGAAAATCAGACAAATACTGGACCAGACACATGTTACATTAGAAGTGTCAGGACTTGAGCTGATTCAGAGACAGGAGCCTGTGAAGAACCAGGCTCAAAGTTCCTCCTCAGTGTCTCCTCCTTCGTCCTGAAATGGGACAGACAAGTTGGAAGATGATTTTTTCCCCAGTTGTAGCTACTTCAAAACTTTATCGAAATAAAACAGTTAAAACGTAATAACATTCATACATTCATAGACCAGAGAACACTGATTATTTGTACATAAAGTGTGATATTACAGTTTAACGGTTCTGTATTTGTGCAGGTTTAATCGATCTGTGACTAAACCCCTTTAACACCAGTAGAGGGCGCTGTTTCCCTTCATTTTATTATTGTATTTTTCTAAGTATTAAGTATTTTCTCTCAGTGCAGCACCACATCAAACTGTATCTTGATTTACTGATGTGAAGGTAAATGACACGTGACCACCAGGGGGCGCTGACCTATGGACCGCACCAGAACAGACCTGATGAAGATTAGAAGATGGACACTATAAAAACTGCAAACATGCACATCTCAGACTCTCTTCTGTCCTTTTTTTTCAGAGTTTCTTCTTTGTTCTTTCTCTGTGAAACTTTAAACTCTCCTGACTTTATGTTTCAGACTCTTGATCCTCTTACACCAGAAACAAACTTTCTTATTACATAAATTGTGTGTTTTAGTGACTCCAGTGAAGACAAACAGATCAAGATAAAGCCCAAGGAGGCGCCAGCGAACAGCGCCACCTCCAGGCAAGAAAAATCCTGTATTTATAAAATCCTGAACCATTTTGGAGAAAGAATAATATAAAAAACTATCTATGTATCTGCAGTGAAGAGGTTATATCAGCTCCACAGGTTGTAGTAAAAATAATGATGCATTTTATTTCTTTCATGACTCTTCAGGTCACGTCGAGTAAGAAACAATAAAATCACAAAAATACAAAGTAAAAAGAGTAAAAGACGCAGAAGACGTGATGTTTGAGTTTGTGGTTCAGGTCTGAAGAGGAGGCTTTAAATGAGTTTTCAACATAGACTGTTTATGTAAATGGACACAGCTAACCTGCTAGCTAAACAGCTCCAAACAGGAAGTGATCATGGGCGCACTTCTGGCTCCAATTCACTTTATATTGAAAAACTGTCTCTCTCTCTCTGTCCCTGCTGCTGTCAGACTCATTTTGGTCTTAAATGTTCGTATTAACCCTCCGCCTGATCCTGGGGTTTTTATTTCACTTTTGTGTCTGTAAATGTCGTAATGTGTCGGTGAGAAGGACCAAAAGATGCAGAACTCGGGGCAAGTTCACAGTGTTTAGTGACACAAAACAAGCAAATGACGGTAGATGACGGGAGGAGGTGCAGAGGTGCAGAGACGGAGACGAGGGAGCAGTACCGGTACCGGGAAACAGGGTGGAGGCGGGAGTCCAGAGGTACACGAGCAGGTACATGAGAAGGAAAAACGACAGGTACAAGAACAGACCATCTGCCCCGAGTGTTAGTGATGTTACGTCTGTGTCTTCGGAGTGTGTGTCGAGGATTCAGTAAAAACTCAGGTGAAGTGTGGTTCGGGGCGAGGTTTGATGACGTTGGAACCTTCCTGAAGCACCACGTGACTGATTCAGACGTGTTTTGCTGGTTTGGTGTGAACCTCGTTTGAAATATCAGACACAGAGTCGACCCGTGTCTTGTGTTTGGTCAGTTTCCTGTTTTTCTGATCGCAGCCGTGTTCCAAAGAAGAACTTCGTGGAGGTGACGGAGCTCACAGACGTCACGTACATCAGTAACTTGGTGCGTTTGAGACCGGGCCATCTGAACATCGTCCTGGTTCTGTCCGACGCCTCCAAGAACATCCTCCTCAGCAAGTTCGCCAAAGAGGTGCACTCCTTCTCCGGGTGAGGCACAAACGCGTCTTTCTCCCGTGTTCTAGCGCTGGTCCCTCGTCAAAAACCTGCTTAAAGAGGTTCTAGAGTCATCCATGCATGTTTGAGTAATCTAGAGATCTCTCCCAGGCCCTATTCAAACCCTCCTTACGGTTTAGCTGTAAGATTCTGTACGAGGCCCCGCCCACAAGTCGACATTACCCATTCTCCCACACGACAGTCCTCCATAAATAGACAAAAAACATGATACAAACCTCTTTAATACCCCACAGAAGTAAATACCTCCTCTTTAATACCCCACAGGAGTAAATACCTCCTCTTTAATACCCCACAGAAGTAAATACCTCCTCTTTAATACCCCACAGAAGTAAATAACTCCTCTTTAATACCCCACAGGAGTAAACACCTCCTCTTTAATAAAAACACCTCCTCTTTAACAGATTAACCTGTGTTTTTAAACTCAGGAGTGAGACGTTACATTTCTCCTTCCTGAACATCGACAAACACATGACGTGGATGAGAGCTCTGCTGGACCAGGCCCAAGACCCAATACCCCTGGACCTGGAAGAAGGACCGGACCAGAGACCGGACCAGAGACCGGACCAGAGACCGGACCAGAGACCGGACCACAGACCGGACTACAGTGGGATTGTGATGGCTCTGAATGGCCATAAGAAGTATCTGTGCCTGTTCAAACCTGTGTACACCGGGGAGGAGAGCAGGTGAGCAGTACCTCCTGTAGAAACTGTAGAAACCTGTTAAGTGTCTTGCCCAAGGACACAACAACAGCATTCATCTGTGGGAGCTGGAATCGCACCGTCAACCTGTGGGTCAGTGGATCTGTCCACTCAACCAATGATGTTTATGTCGACAGAGGGATTTGAAACAACCTTTAGATTAGTCGACAAAAACTCTACCAACTGAGCCACTGTCGCCCCCGTGTGTTTTATTTTTGAAACTACAACATTTAAAACATTTTTTTTCAAATAATCCCAAAAAATTAAAGGGATGTGGGCGAGGAAAGCCTCAAATGCAGAACAACTCAAACATGCATCGCTATAAGTCATAAAAATCTATTTGACATTATATTTGTCTCTAAGGCCCACTTAGTCATGATTTTTACTTACTAAATCCACCAGCAGAGGGTGCAAGAACTCCACCTGCTGGTGCCCCAGAGAGTGAAGCAGAAGCTGCTGCTGGAGTTGGTTTAATGTGTAATCAAAGCCTAAAGGGTCAGAGTGAGTCACGTCTATAAAACTAAATTTTACACTTTCATTTGTCCAAAATTGTGTAAAAAACATTTTACTTTTTCTGATGTTCTGGTGTTAATTTTTATTCTTGCTCCGTCTTCAGTAAATCTGCAGAGGACGAGGGCAGTTCTGTGAGATCCAAGTCTCGGGACGACCACAGAAAGTCCAGTCGCTCTCGGACCCAGTGGACGCTTCAGCTGCACCACAAACTGGACCGACTCGGGCTGTGGATGGAGAGGCTGCTGGAGGGAACTCTGCCCAGATACTACCTCCCTGCCTGGCCCGGGATCGACACTATCACCTCCAAGTAGAGCCACACATCCAGGGGTAAAGACGGCACCATCAGCCCCGAGTAGAGCCACACATCCAGGGGTAAAGACGGCACCATCAGCCCCAAGTAGAGCCACACATCCAGGGGTCCAGACGGCACCATCAGCCCCAAGTAGAGCCACACATCCAGGGGTAAAGTTGGCACCTCCTAAACAGCAGAAGAGATTGAGTAGCCAAAAACTGTGCTCAACTAAGAGTAACATTACTTAAAAATAATATTACTGAAGTAGAAGTACAAGTATTTGGGAAAAGTACTACTCAATGGGGAGGTAACATCTGATTTATAATTTAAAGTTAATGTATTTGAAAGGACTAAATACAAAATGAGCCAAATTAAACCATTTCTGAAGGAGAAACATAAATGTTCAACTCATTTCATATTGTTACATAAAACTCAAGTCAAGTAGGACTAAAGGTATACTGCTAGAAAAGTACTCTGAAAAGTACAAATTCTTTACAGTTACTGGGTACTACCCTCCTCTGCTAAACAGAGCCACACACCCTGAGCAGGAGACGACTACGACGGGCAGATGTTCAGACCGAAACAAGCGACGAAACAAGGCACCGACATATTTAACATCGTCTGATTTAAATCATGAGGAGCTTGTGTTTCAGTTGTTAAACTGTTTATGGTCATGACTGAGTCTGTTATGTGAAACAGAAGTGAAAAAGGATTAAAATCACAAACTTCTCATGTGAAAATGACTCTCGGAGCAAGACGCAAAACACAACTCTCCAAATCTGCAGGTGAATTTCCAAAAAACAAAGACTTCAGCTCCACCTCCCCCGACAGGCGCCTGAAGAACCTCCACCTCCCCCGACAGGCGTCTGAAGAACCTCCACCTCCCCCGACAGGCGCCTGAAGAACCTCCACCTCCCCCGACAGGCGTCTGAAGAACCTCCCCCGACAGGCGCCTGAAGAACCTCCATCTCCCCCGACAGGCGCCTGAAGAACCTCCACCTCCCCCGACAGGCGCCTGAAGAACCTCCACCTCCACCTCCCCGACAGGCGCCTGAAGAACCTCCACCTCCCCGACAGGCGCCTGAAGAACCTCCACCTCCCCCCGACAGGCGCCTGAAGAACCTCCACCTCCCCCGACAGGCGCCTGAAGAACCTCCACCTCCCCCGACAGGCGCCTGAAGAACCTCCACCTCCCCCGACAGGCGCCTGAAGAACCTCCACCTCCCCCGACAGGCGCCTGAAGAACCTCCACATGACATTTCCTCTTGTGTCAGAACAAAATGTATAACTTCTTTTACCTGAGAA
Organism: Periophthalmus modestus; assembly: GCA_019594935.1. NCBI lineage: Eukaryota > Metazoa > Chordata > Actinopteri > Gobiiformes > Gobiidae > Periophthalmus > Periophthalmus modestus. The sequence continues at coordinate 20,915 of JAIEZT010000218.1, read as the reverse complement.
AAAGCGTTCAGTGCTTCTCTTGTTGATTCTCGGTTTGCTGTTTTCTTTTTTTCCTCGTCAGCTGCCATGTTTGTTTTGATATAAATGGATAATGCGACTCTCTGATTGGTTAATGCGCCTGTTTCTTCTCTCAGTAAAAGTGCATGTTTTTGATTTCTTGCCAATAAAATAATAATAATAAAAAAAGAACTTATGTTGAATAAATGCCACAGACATGGTGGGATATTAATATGTCTGATCCACCCGGGTCGTAACAACCTGGATCTGCCCAGAGTCTTCGTGACACCCTCCAGCGCACATCACTGTGGATAAATAAAAAGTAAATCCACATTTACTGTGGGATCACTGCTGGTGACGAGCCTCCATCCACAGAATGTGAGACTGAAGCACCAACACAGACATTTATACAAACTCCACACGGCTTCAGTTTATCTGACTCCAGATGCCACAGAGTTTGGCTCTTACACTGTTCTGTCTCTGCCCCGTTTGGATCTAATATTTACAGTAAAATTCAAACAGTTTCTTCACAAACAACAAATCCTCTTCCACAAAAGTAGTAATTTATTCCAAATCCGTGTGGTTCCTCCAGCGAAACAAACTCAAACGTTTGCAGTGTCACTTCAGAGTCCTCAGACTGATGGAGAATAAACCCCAGAAACTCCAAACTCTCCATGAGCAAAACGCCCTGGTCTCACTCACACAGAGGCCATATTCTCAGAAAAGTACCACTTTAACGTCGAAATGCTACGACTTTATTCTTGTGGTGCCCTTAAAATGTATTTCTTTAAAGTGGCACTTTAAATAAAAAAATTACAGACTAGTTTCACTTTATTTCCAAAAGAAATATTACCATGCACAAGAACTCAGACAAGAAATGGAAAACAATAAAAAATTGTGGCTATGATTATAACTGTCGCTCAGTCGTCCAGGTCTGATCCAGAGTAAAAGACGAAGTTTAAATCTGTCACTGGACAAATCGTTGTAGGAGTGAAGACGTTTCTCTGCTCGTCCAAGTCTCTTCTTCAGTTCTGGTCAGATTTACTGCTGGACACTGACTTATATCTGTCTGAAGGAGGCGCTAACGACACTGAAACTGTAAACTTCTATTGTCTCCAGTTTCAGCTGAAACGGCCCTGTTCAGCCTTTAACGACTCTGTTATCGTTCTTTGTTCTGGGTCTGAGGATGGAGGTGTAGATGGAGGTGTAGATGGAGGTGTAGATGGAGGTGTAGATGGAGGAGAGATTATGTCTCAGGCTCCTGTTTAAAGAAGGATTCTCTTTCCTAACAAAAATATCTCCTCTCAGATCATTTCTTTTCTCAGGCTCAGATCTGAACCTCACTCTCTTCAGTGTTTAGTCTTTGAGATGTAGATGAGCCGCAGACTGTGGTCCTGAGCTGCTCTCTCTCGTGTTGGTGCATCGTCTTGTGGAGTGTTCAGTTTCTCCAGTGTGACGCTCACTTCACTCTTCACTTCACTGAATCGACACATTACTTTGCAAAAACATGAGCAGGATTAAAATATTGTATCTTTATATTTCACATTCACAACAGTCTAACTGAGCAGGCATACTTACACATTTATAAACTTTTATGAAGAATCCTTATCGAGCTTTAAAATGTCCCATGTACAAGAGAAAAACACTCATCCGTCATAAAAAAACACCGAGTCCCCGCCAAAATAAAACTAGTCACAGATGAAGTTTTAAGAATGAGATGTGGTTCAATGTTTTGACTTGTTCCTAAAACATTTGACAGATCAAACTAATAATTTCACAAAGATGTAGTTTAATGTAACATAATGAGATATTTCCATAACCAACTTTACAAAAGTACATGACAGTTATTGTTTGGTGAATAAAAATGAAAGACTCCTATTAACTGTAGGATTCTAAAGCCCACGTTGTTCTCCCACACGACAATCCTCCAAAATATACACGATACTAAACTTTACACAGCAACGTGACAAACCTGGTGCAGTTTTTTCAGTAGTTTTTTATCAGCGGGAGGCACTGACTGTGTTTAAAGCTCTGAAGGGGGGAGCACAGAGCGACGGGAGACTCAGAAACAGAAGAGAAACTTATTCAACTTTATATTAATATAGTGAAGTGAATATTGCAGAATTATCAAAACAATAAAAGGTACCATGGTAACAACTAAAAAACACTGATGGTTTTAATACTCCATAAGTGAAGTACTCCCTCTTTACATAAATGTCTATATACAGGATCCCAGGACTTTACATGCTGCAGATAATACACACAGATTCACTCCACTTACTCGTGAAATAAATCACTTCTGTCTCATACATTTCCATGTTCTGCTTCTTTTCTCCATTTTAACACGGGAGAGGATGTTCTGGATGTTCTGGATGTTCTGGATGTTCTGGATGTTCTGGATGTTCTGGATGTTCTGATGTTTTTGTGCTTCTGTCCATATCCACCGCTCCAGTGTTTTTCACTTGAGAATAAAACCGCTTCATCTGGAAATATTGTCTGATTCCACTGTTGAAAAAGACGAGATTTGTTTTAAGCTGAAAACAATCTGCATTTATTTTGTGGTGAGAAAACTCCTCGTGCCAATATTACCTTTTAGTTTTATGTTTTCTTTTTGTTTGGAGGTTTACGTGAGAATACAGCACCTCCTCTGCAGAGAGAACAAAACTCAGGACAACGCAGACCAACTCTGAACTTCTACTTGGAATAATAGGAATGAAAGTACAATTTGTGAGGAGAGTAAGTAAAAATGTACTCAAGTAAGAGGATTGTTACTTCAAAAATAATATTCAAGTTCAGATCATTTCATATTGTCAACATAAAGCTTTTGTCACTTGTACAGTTTGGGAAAAGTACTCTGAAAAGTACTCTTTAAAAAGGTACTTGAATAAAAGTAACTGAGTACTACCGTCCTGTGGATATTACAGTAATGTTAATGTGTTGTATAGTTCACTGCAGGGGTCTCAAACTCAAAGTATCTGGGGGCCACAGGAGGCGGAGTCTGGAGGAGGCTCAGGTATTCCACAAAAAAAAAATGTGTTAAAATCTTCTCAAAAGTCATGGCTGTTTTCGACCTACATGAGGAAATATGCCAGTTCTGGTGGATTTTATGGATATACAGTTATTATTTGTTGAATCTTTTGTGACGGGAGGACACAGTGTGAGCGATATTGTAATGACACACTAACATTAAACTTTCATATTGTCCTGCGGGCCACAAAATATCGTTTCGCGGGCCACAATTGGCCCCCGGGCCGCGAGTTTGAGACTCCTGGTTTACTGTTTTATGGTATATTTGATCATTTTTGTTATGATATAAACGGTACCTCCTGCTGCTGAACGTGTTCGTACTTCTGAATAAACACAGGCATCTTCTTCTCCTCTTTTTTTCTTCACTGAGTTTGGCAAAAAAAACAAAAAAAAACCCAAAAACATTACATATTAGTTTCACTTCCTTAAAAAAAAAAATAAAAAAAAAATCCTTTACACTCACCATTTCTATTTTTTTAAATTCAATCTGTGAATAGGTGATTTCTATAAAAAAACAAAATGTGGTTAATGGTGCGTTTGACGTCTTCTGTGCATCGTTTCTCGTGGATACATCAGTTTTTTTATTTTCTAAAGTTGATACTGACCCTCAGAGGTTAAAGCGTGAGTCACATGACCTCCAGCAGGCGCCTGATTGGTTGAACTGGACCTACAAATTATAACACTGAATAATACTTAAAGTGACAGGTTAGACGACTCATTTATCATCATATTCAAGATTTGCTTGTTCCTCTTCTGATTCTATTTCTCTTTTTTTAAGTTTCTCGTTTCACTTCTTGGTGGTGGGACGTGTGCAGCAGATTGTGACACGTAGAGCTAATTTCGTAACTGTTGCCCGTCTGTGTGAATCCTCAGTCGTCCAGGTCTGATCCAGAGTAAAAGAAATATATCAAATCAGTCACTAGACAAGAAGATTTAAGAGTGAAGATGTTTTTCTGCTGCTTCTTCAGCTCTGCTCAGATCACTGCTGGACACGGCCTTATATCTGTGTGAAGAGGATGGAGTTATATCCATCATCCAGCTCCAATCTACACCTCCATCGTCAGACCCCAATGCACACAGAAAACAAGAGGACGAACCAGGACGCTGATATGTGTGAAAGCACTCACCAGGGGCCCTGAACGATGAAGTACGACTGAGGCACAGTTCACACTTAGCTCCTCCTTCAGATACAAGGCCGTGTCCAGCTGTAAATCTGAGCACGACTGAACAAGAGACTTGGACGAGCAGAGAAACGTCTTCACTCCTACGACTTTTTGTCCAGTGACAGATTTTATATTTTTACTATAACTGTTTCCTAGCAACCATGATGAAAACAAGGGGCAAAACGAGTCTGAATTGTAAAATAGTCATTATTAGACTAATAGAAATAAATATCACCTGATAACGTAGGTAGAGGTGTGTTCTCTTTTAGAAACCCCCAAATACTTCATTTATTTTTGTACTTTTGTTCTGTTTCTTTTATTATTTATTTAAAGGGACAACGCACATTAATAAACACCAGTAAAAAAAACACGTGTAAATTGCTGAAGTCGCTGCACAGATCATTTTCATTCTCAGTCCCTCAACATTTAAAACGGGACAAGAGACAGAACGACACAAACAACAAACAACTCCACAGATCACAAAGAATCACACTCAAACGTTTAAAGTGTCTGTAAAGTGCTTCAGTCATTTTAAAGTGCTGTAGTATTCAATAAATGAGTTAATTTAGTCTAAAACCAGTTCAGTCACATGTGTTAGTGTCTCCTGCCTCAGAGACACTTTACAGAGAGTCTCAGGTCTGAAAACATTCACACATCGACAAACTGAGTCATAATCTGAAAATCTGTCATATTCAACTGTGTCACTGACCTTTTAATGCACAAATCTGAAAAACATAAAACTCAATTAAAATAAATATCAGTATTATTTGTGTAACTTTATTTGTACCTTTGTTGTTTCTGTAGAGCCACAGAATCAGAAGCAGGATCAAAATGAAAACTAACACACAAGATCCAACCAGGACGAGCACATGAACCGGAAAGATCCTCTCTGACACTGACGAAACAGTTAGACATTTATTATTTACATTTATAAAACAATTATCAGTCAACTTATTTTATGAAATACAATCATGTCATTTCATCTCACTGTGTAAGATAATATAGTGGGAAGGTGGCCCGTTTCATTATTTATGCATGTTTTGGTATTTTGTGTGATCTGCATGTTTTTTTTTTTGGTTTGCCTTGTTGCATGTTGTGATTTTTGACCTGTTTTGGGTGTGGTCCCTCCCTTTGCACAGCACCAATGTCCTGCCCTCCTGATAAATAGACTGACTGAAACAAACGGAAAAGGAGAACGAGAGACAGAGGACGGAAGAGGAGCCCGGGCAGGAGAGGCCCGAGGAAAGGTCAGTGATAAGAGGAGCCAGGGACAAACCCGGAGCGAGGCAGCGGCCGGAGGAGGCGAGAGACCGGAGGAGGCGAGAGACCGGAGGAGGCGAGAGACCGGAGGAGGCGAGAGACCGGAGGAGGCGAGAGGCCGGAGGCGGCGAGAGACCGGAGGAGGCGAGAGACCGGAGGAGGCGAGAGACCGGAGGCGGCGAGAGACCGAAGGAGGCGAGAGACCGGAGGAGGCGAGAGACCGGGCTTCTGAGTAACACCATTTAGACACCCTACTGGCCTTTGTTTTGTGCCCCCCCATGGTCCACACGGCGCTGGAGCCCGAGGACCCGGAGGAGCCCGGAGGAGCCCGGAGGAGCCCGGAGGGAGCCCGAGGAGCCCGGAGGAGCCCGGAGGAGCCCGGAGGAGCCCGGAGGAGCCCGGAGGAAACTGAGAACCCACGCAACCTTCAGCCCTCCCGTCCCAGCATGTTTTGTATATGAAGTGTTTTATCGCGTTTTTATCTTTTGTAATAAATGTTTTAAAACTCTGGCTAAGTCACTGCTCACCCCTGTGATCTACCTTGGGGCCCTAGACTCCTCAAACCGAGTGTGGCGTTGCTGGGATAAATTGGGATGGCATTGTGGAGGTCCATGTAAGAAGGGGGCCCCTCTCTCCACATATAGAAGGTAAATGATCTTGCAGCAGGAGTCTTTTTGTGCGGGTTTTAGATCAGTTTCTCGCAAGCTACAGCTACATCTCCAAATAGTGACTTTCTTTAACATTTTTTTCATGTTCTTTTTGTACCACTCGATCGTTCTGATTGTAGCACACTACTTTAACTTCAGTCCATTTATTTTAATTTCACTTTCCATGACCTTCAAACACAAATACCGACGTTCATAAACACATAAAAGTTTTTAATATTGTAAAGGTCATGCTACCTTTGATGACACATCTGTATTTGTCTGATATTTAAACATTTATTTGTGCACGACACCGATTCCTCACAGAGGATGAAAGGAGCAGGAAGAGCAGATCGGCACTTTTCATAGAACAAGAGCTCGGTCAGGCGCCAGTGTGAAAAAGGGACTATTACAATATTTGGTTTAAACTATAGATGTTTAAACTTTAGACTTCAGTGAGATCAATTATAAGTTAACATATTAGCTATTATAAGTTTAATTTCTCAAGTCTGTCCCACCCAATCACACAACCTGGTCCACTGTAAGACGTGATAATCCTGAAAACATTACAAAAATAAATTTACTCACGGTTGACACACAGCCAACTCTCTGGATGAAGTCAGGACGTTTGTGTGCAGAGTCGTGAAGCTCACATCTGTATGAACCCTGATCAGACTCGGACACTGCAGAGATGTTGTATTGTCTGGAAGATCCATTTTGCATCAGTTGTTCATCTTATAGAAAGGGTTAAGGAAGGACAAGGAGAAGCACAGAATGTTCCCGGTTTAACGTGGTGATGAGAGACGCCATGTCCCTCAGCACAGGGAGCGCCGGGATCAACAGGATCACAGCGCATCTGTCAAAGAAAAATAATAATTCAAAGCAAGGCAAGGCAAGGCAAGGCAAGGCAAGGCAAGGCAAAAGTTTATTTTGTATAGCACACATTCGTACACAAGGTAATTCAAAGTGCTTTACAGAATAAGAAAAAAACATTAAAATCACACAAAAATCAAACATGAATAATCACAAATAGTCATCATGAAAATTGACATTAAAACATTAAAACAAAGAGTGTGCAGAATAAAAATCAAATCCTCTCAGTCATATGCACAGATAAACAGAACCGTTTTGAGCCAGGGTATTTTAAACATTGTCAAAGTAGAGGCCTGTCTCACATCTTCAGGAAGACTGTTCCAGGTTTTAGCGGCATAAAACTGAAACGCTGATTCCCCATGTTTAGTCCTGACCTCTGGGCACCCACAGATGCCGGTCCCTGAAGGTCCTCAGAGTGCGAGATGGTTTATATTGGCAATAACATGTCAGAGATGTAACTTTTTGGACCTAAGCATGAATAGATTTTACACAAAAGCAGAGCTGCTTTAAAGTCTAGTTCTTTGAGCTACAGGAAGCCAGTGCAGAGACCTGAGCACAGGACTTATGTGCTCGTACTTCCTGTTCTGGTCAGGATCCCGAGCAGCAGCGTTCTGGATGTACTGCAGCTGTTTTAAGGCCAAATTCAAACATAAATCCAATAAAAACACAACCACCAACTAACTGTAACCGCCCATGACCACAGCCTCGTCTGTGTTTGTGCCTGTGGCTCAGTACAACAACTTCTGCAGGTGTAGACCTACCATGAACAGTGATGTTGACTGCATCAGACATTTGTCCAGTCCCCAACTCACACCAGAACACTGCTCTGGTCTCTGGAGGTGCAGAAAATTCACATGTGTGTGTGTGTTCTGTTGTGTGGGGCGCGACACTGCTGTAAGGACTTTGTGGTCAGGGAAAACATCTGGACTCTCTCCACTCTTCATCTGACGAGCCACAGCTCACTGACACTTTGTCCCATGTGAGGTGTTTGTGAGCTGTTAGGAAGCACGTCTGGAGCCATCTGGAACCAGCACCTAACAGAACATCTCAATGACTGAGTATATAGTGTATAATAATGAAGAAGAATCAGAGACAGAAGTGCTACCTGCAGACCACACAAACTGCGGGGACTGTATTCAGTGTAGAAGTCTCTCCCTCGTGCAGCTCGGACACACAAAGCCGGTTGTGCTGCTCAGACCATGAACACTGAAGGAGGCATGTGCAGTCCCTGAGGTGTCACCACTGAGCACTTCATATGAGTACAGGCCTTGATGGAAGAGAGGAACAGCCTGGTACCAGTAAAACCTCCATCCTGCAGAGGGCGATGTAACGTCACAATTCAGAGAGACAGAGGCACCGGGACTGAACCAGGACGGAGACGCAGAGACGACAGGGACGACTTCATCTGCAGGGTCAGATTAAAGTCAATTATATCACTCTTAAATGTAAAGTACAGCTGAGGAGTCTGACCATGTTCTAGTCAAATAGTCAAATGGATTCTTTATTTATTAAATTAGTGAGGTTTTGTGAAAAAAATATTAACTTAAAATATAAACCTAAATTGCTCAGAAAACTTTTTTCTTTTGTTGGAGTGGCCTTTACACTTCTGTGGGGGACATCCTGACACATAACACGTCTAAATGACCATGTTTGCCTTTCACTGTTTTGTGACAATGTGTTAATTTGTGGATTCACTGACACAACTGTTGTATTTGAAACACAACATACATTTTGAAATAATTCTTTATGTGAACATAGCTATGTCCATGTTGGACTCACCGATCACGTGCAGCTTGGTCTCCTGCTCCACTGTGTTTCTCTGATATGCTCCTGTCCCTCTGCAGCTGTAGTCTCCACTGTCAGACTCAGACACATTGGACAGTGCATATTCTCTGGTTGTTCTAGGTAAGTCAGCTCCTGTCTTCTTCCATTCATAAGTCCACTGAGAGTTTCCCTCATCCTCCACCTCACACCTGAGAGACAGGCTCTCTCCAACAAACACCTCAGTCCAGTCAGGCTCAGGCTGCACCACTGCTCTGTTTGACACTGTAAAGTTTGATCATAAAACTGTATTCAACTAATTATGACACATTGACACTGTCAAGTGACTCCATGCTCCTTGTAGCTTGTTTCTGGCAGTAACTCCCCTGTTTACACGTCAATGGAAAACATTTCATTTCCTGTTCAATTTTGATCTGTATTTTTTATATATTTAGATGTAAATGATGAGGTGTGAACAGCTCCTACTGACAAACTGCACCACACACCACAACAGTAATGTTACCTTGTATTTACAAGTTTGGGATCACTTTTACATCTTGTGCTTTTCTGAGGCATTACTGCTGGACTTTAAATAAATGAGCATTTTTTTCTGACAGTTTTCTAGTGTAAATATAAATGTTGATGCCTAAAAACATATTTTTTGATTGTGGTCAGCTGCACACTGTCTGCAGACAGACAATCACTGCACAGATCTGACTCTCACCCAGTTTTTTATGAGCTCAGCCTCACATTTCCAGAGGACGAACTCATCCAGTGTTTTCAGTGAGACTCAAAAACACATAGCTCTGTGTCATAGAAAAGGCCAATCCGATATCAAACAGTGAGATTTGTGTGAAAACTTGTGTCTGAGTAAACACGTCTTCAGTCAGAGCTGTTCCCGTGACATTTTTTGTTTGGACTTGGTAAAGTTTCCCTTTGTCACTAGTTTGTGTGTTTTTTTGTTGAGCTGCAGAGCCTCCACATCATGAGGCCTTGAGCATCACTTAATTGGTGATAAGAGCATGTTCCTTGGACATGTCTTCTTTTATTGGCCTTGGAAAAAGGAAGGAAAGATCTCTTTGAGAACATGGTCAGTGTCAGTGCTGAGATACACAGTGTAGAAATAACTGCACTCACCAGTTTCCAAATGGTGACAGTGTTACTTTCCGGTGTGAGACTGTGACTTTCAAATGTGAACAGTATATTCTTATTATATCATTATTATTTTATTACAAAGAGAGCAAACACTGTGTGATCATATAGTTGAGGAGACAGGTGTAAACCTTGTAAAACAGGGGAGCTGCTGCAATTTGTGTCTAAAGTGAAAAGGATTACTCTGGTGAACTTGCTGTTCAAAGTTTTCATGACTCCCCGTCAGACACTTCTAAACCAAACTATGTGAAAATGTTGGTAAAGTCGACCAACGTGAATTTATACTTCCCAACTGAAGAGCTACAGGAGCAGAGGCACAAAACTCTTACACATCACTGAACACTCTCATTTACATCAGTTTTTATGGCAGAAATAATACAACACTTCCCAATGGTAAATCACACAAAACACCACAAACTGCACAAGATATTTTCAGTTTATACTCACACTTTAGAGCATGGATGTTTCTCTACTGGTCTGTGACACTTTCAGCTGCAGTTAGACTTAAACTCACATATAACTTTGGTTCTTTGGCTGAAACTTGAACATTGTGTCTCTCGTCTGGTGGCACGAGGCACGTCTCAGTCTGGTCTGTTTGGTTTTACCCTGGTCGACCCTCAGCTCTCTCCAAATCTGATCCCCATGACCAAACACCACCATTATATTATTACAACAACTACACACTCATGACCAGTGTGTTTTTACTCACCAGTCCTCCAAAATGTCGATCACTTTACTTTCTTTAGTGGTGATCAGTGTATCCACACCCTCTGCAGGAGTACACTCCTCCACGAGTTACACTTATTAAAAGGTTTGTTCTCATTTAATATTTCAAAGTCAGAGGCATGACGTGAAGAGCGTCTGAGCCACTGACGGTTTTTCAAAGTCCTCTACAGAACAAAACAGATCCACATCTGCCCTGTCTGGGATAATGGTTCTGGGGACGCCCATATCCAATAGAGCGACTCTGCCCTGCACAGAGAAAAGTCATTCACACAACAGAAATCCATTATATACTTATCCATTAAAACACTTATGTTCATTTATTCAATAATAAAACCAGACTCTTAAAAACAAACTTATAAAACTGTTTCTGGGTACTTACATCTACCCGACAGTTCTCTCTGACCATATATTATGTCATTGCTCCGACATGTGTAAAGTCCATAATCTGCAGCAAGACACTGAGCTGATCGTCAGCTCCACTCTGGTGTTTGTCCTTCAGGGTGATCTGATGAGACACATCTTCTGTCACCAGTCTGTCGTCTTTGTAGAGGCCTCATCTTGTCCATGTCTGTGTGTGACCCCACACACCGCACAGGTCCACAGAGTCTCCGAGCCTCGGGGTTTTGGATGGAGCTCCACAGTCAGGCCTGTGCAGAGCCATGTATCGGGTCAGGTATTAGTTGAGGTCTGAAAGTTTTAAGTTACAGAAAATACTCTAAACCAGAATCAACTCTCCTCATGAAAGTACTTCTGTGTTTTGTAAACTTCATGTTTAAAAAAACTTTCTTAGTTCTGACCATTTCAACTGAAGCTTCTTTTTATTGTTGTGATTTGTTTTTATTGTTTCTTAAAGAGGCCAAGTTTAATTCAATAGATAAAGCAGTTGTACATGTTTCTTAATTATTTCATATGTCCATAATATAACCTTTCTTACCATCTCACATTTTTATCTTCTCTTAACAGTTTTTAAAATTAGTTTTCTCATTTATCCCACACTGAGTGCCAGTTGTCCCCCCAAACTTTATTTTAAAATGTGATTTGTTCCATTTCTTTTTTTCGTCTTAATCTGATTTTTACATTCCTCTATAGTTTGGGCTGTGTTTTTGTAGCACTTTTCCTTCATATCCAGACGTCTGAGTCAGTCCCAACAGTTTAATAACAGTTTTGTGTTAGTTTTTGGTTCAAAGTAGTTTCAAATAAACATTTGATTTTGTTCCATAATATTTTTTCCTAAAATGATTTTTTAGTTTTTTTACTGATGATAATTGAACCTGAAGCTTCTGCTGAATCAAACGAATGAAAAAACAGGAACATGACGTAGTTACCTGGGTTTGTTTCCACAGAGGACAGCCATGAGATCTGCAAATGAAGAGAGCAAACAATGGACAAAGGGCCTGAGTCTGGATTTATTAAAGTGAATGTACTCACAGGAGCAGAGCCGAGACCAAGTACCCAAGGAGAGTCCCATCTTAAACCATCACGGCTCTGCAATGATACTCTTCAGACTCTCAAAGCTACACGTCACAAGAGGAAGTCACCACTCTTTTTAAAATTAAATGTTCAAAAGTCCCCTGCACATCCTTCCTTTTCACACCTTTATATCTGACACTTTAAATAGTCAGAGAATGTGAAGTTAATAGTGACATTATAAAGTGAAATAAGGTCCACACTTTGAAATTAGTCTCACATCAAAAACAAATACAATTAGTTGAACCTTTCATAACTGAACTCGGACATATATTTTTAACTACTTCCACTTATGGCCTAGAGCTACAGGCATTTTCTCGTCTCACTCTGACCCATGGTCAAAATGACCCCAATGTGGACAAATAAAGTCTATGGCAAGTTGTGCAGGTCCCCACAGTTACGTTGAAAGTTTCATTTGGAGACTGAGTTTTTAATCTGTCGTAGTGTCACTACGACCAATTAATTTTATAACTGAAACAAAAGAATTTCTCACTTACTTGAACCAGTGGAAAAACAGTAAAATACCAAACAAGAACAAATTTGAATGTTGCACATTTTGGCAGAGGTCGTCTCCTTCACACTGTCTGCTGTGTTACAGATACTTTAGTGCAGATGGTGACACAGCTTGTGCATCTGTTGTGAAGAATCACATGCCACCGAGTGTCCCCACTGAAAGGTGGTGAAGGCCCCATGGCACATTTTGCTCATGGGCTCCTGAAGGGTTAGATCCTGTTCTGTTTATATTTATTGATTTTTTTTTTTATACATTATCCCCCCTGGCGTGAACAGTTGTTCTCAACTCTCACTGTGGATTTGCACTAATTGGGTGAAAAAAGAGACATATGTTTAACATGCAATAATTTTAAACTAAACTAAAACATAAAACCTTTGTGGTTTTACAGGGTGAAACGCTGTTTTGGGTCGAGGGGGGGACAATAAAAACGAAATTAAACATATTTAACCGGTTCATATATGTCAGGGGAAGTCTGTCTAATGTCATGAGGGTGTGAGTCGGACCAAAGAGGGATTGCGGGAGGCTGGAGGGCAAGTTTATACGGCAGTTTCTTGACAGTCAACAAGATCAGTGGACGGGAGAAACATACGTCAGGAGGTGGGTGCACGTCAGAGTCCCGCAGGTCAGGGAACACTCGAGCAGGAACACGGGCTGGAATCACGAGGCTGAGGGTCAAGACAGGACAGGGGAGCTGGAACACGAGCTGGAGACCACGAGCTGGAAACACGTCTTGTGATGACGAGTGCAGGAACAACAGATGCGGAACACGGCTGGACACGAGCTGGAACACGGCGCTGGAACACGAACTACGGAACCACGGACAGAACACGACAGTGGAACACGAGCTATGAACACGAGCTGGAACACGAGCTGAAACGGCACGGAACTCGAACTGGAACCACGAGCTGGAACCACGAGCTGGAACCACGAGCAGGAACACGAGCATGAACCACGAGCAGGAACACGAGAGGAACACGAGCTGGAACCACGAGCTGAACCACGAGCTGGAACCACGAGTGGGGACACGAACAGGACAAAGAACACAGGTAGCACCACGGTGAGACAAACAGACATCGGGTCCACGAGCTTGGGTCCTGGCTCCTCTATTCCGTGCAGTGGTGTTGATTGCACTGATGGAGTCCAGGTGGGTGTAGGAGGAGCCGAGGACTCCTCCCGCGCTCCAGGCTACAGACAGTGAGGGAGGACCAGAGCACACACAGAGCAGGGACAGAACAGGATCATGACAGTGTCAACTCAAATGGACCAGGGGCCAATGAAAAAATTAGCTACAAGCCGAGGCCGACTGACACGAACATGGTCAAAAAACACCAAAATGAGCACCACGGTAGAGAACCTAATTGACGAACTGAAAATCTAAAAATAATACGTGCTGTCCTGGCTCATTATTCCGTTCAGGTGTTGTTGTATTGCCTGATTGGATGTTTTTATGGTTGTAGGAGCCAAAAGACTCCTTCCGATCTAAAAAAGTAAAAACAACCGCATGGAGTAGCATAGCACACACGCAACCTTAATTGACCAACTGAAAATGGACATAATCAAACTTACATACCAGGGGCCAAATTAAAAACATAGCTCAAGCCGATGTAAAAACTGATCGAAAGTTAATTTAAAATAATGTAAATGATCTAACATGTCATGAACCTAATTGAATGTCACTGAAAATCATTATTAAAAGATATTACTGTATGATCGGATTACAAGCAAGATTTTTCTTATGGCTCATAAAATGGTATTTTTCACTTTTCCACAGGCAAAAGACAAACTTTTATCCCAATAAAAATCCCCATATAACCTGCACATTAAATGTAATGAAGTGGGATTATCCAGGCACCATCAGTATATTTTTCTCAGGGAAATGACAAAAGTAGGTTAAATTTACTTCAAAGAAATAAATAATATCAGCAAATTCTATCAGGTCACTCAACTAAACTATTTTTAAAACAGAATTTGGATTGAAAATACACTAAAATGAAGTGCAAAAACGCTATGGATGAGAGAGAAAAAACACTTCTGTTCCTCCCACAGAGTCCAGTTTGGTTTAACTTCACTGTCCTGCACCTCTCAGAGACACGCCCCGACCTGCAGCTGCAGGGTTCATCACATTTCAGAGGACTCGTGATTCACCAGAAAAACACATTTCCACACAAACGTTTCGTCTCACGAGTGTGTTGTGTCTTTCTCTTGCTTTCCAAGAAAAGACAAATCTCCTCAACGCAGCTCAAAACATACATCAGCACCTTTCCCTGGTTTATCCATCGCGCTCAGTGTGGACACAAATCCCACTCCATTTTTCTAACTCGCTAAAGTTAACAGCAGCGTGATGGTCCTCCGGGACATGTTCCATTTTCACAAGGCTTTTTTACCCACACAATGCCGTGTCCATTTTCACACCAAATGCAATCCGCCGATGTTTCAGTTCGGTCGAAGTACCGCCCTAATGCCAACGTGGTGTAACAGAGCATTTTAGGGGCAAATTGGGACACGGCCATCGACTCCTGGTGTATGATACAAATGAGTAAGACTGTCAGCTCACATGTGACGTTGTCCTCCTGATCTTCTCCCCGTGTCCTCGCGCCACCAGTCCACTCCTGGCCTCCGGTCCACACCCCTCCCGCGTCCTCCTTTCGTCTTCACGCGTCCCGCGTCCATCCAAGGTCCACCTCCCGAGTCCCTCCGGTCCGCTTCCTTGTCCGCACCGGTCAGGCAGATTTTAAGACCTCGTCTTTTAATTCTTCCACCTTCTGTAGCCTTTGTTCCATGTCCTATATTCTTGGTTCTTTGTTCCACGTGTCTTTCGTTTCATGATGCAGTCTCAGATTATTACTCTTTCATTACCACCAACACTTTCTCCACACAGAGACACACCAAGGTTTTCCAAGCTCCTCCTCCGTGAACATGTTTAATCCGACTCCCACCTTGTTTGAAACCCCCGGTTCTCAGTGTCCACCTTCTGTTTGCCATTTTGATGGTGTATCTGAAAGTTGACTTTTTGCTGTTATTGCTAATTGCGCGTGATGAATAATGAAATGAAGTCGCCTCCCCGCTCAGTGTGCACCCGTTGCTTGTGGGAAATGTAGTATTGGTGCGTGTTAAAACGACCTGCGGGCTGCTGCGGGCTTCGGTCTGTGTCTGACACATTTCCATAGACACTACGACATAGGAGGGGGCCGTGTCTGCCTCTGTCCTAATTTGACGCGCCAAAAACAACAGCATAGCATCATGGGATTTGTAGTATAAGCGTGTGAATGCGGTGTTACAAAAGCGCTGCCACCGTATAATATCGGCGGGGCCAGCCTCTAATATTAATTTGAAATTTGCCTCGTGACCAAATATATGTACACTGCGGGCCAATTTGGGCCAAGTCACTGATGCCGATACCACAACTGTATTTTCCTGAATGAGGGTTTGCCTAGTGCTACTTCCTCATATGTAGCACTGCTAGCCTGTGTGCTAATTGCCTAGCTGCTAACTCCCAGAGCAGGTTAAATGCAGACTGTGGGAGACTCTTTAGAAGCTTAAAACATGCTAATAGTGATGCTTTAGCCTTGGTTGTGGACACTGAACTACGAGTATATGTGGCTTTTTTTTCTTGCCCATCCCGCTCTGTGGTTAGGGAAGAAGTTTTTAAATATTGCATTTAAATTTTAAATAAGCATTTAAATATGTTGCACTGGGTGGGAGAAGAACAGCAATTTTCATCTGCGCTATATCGTCTGTGTGGATATGCAATTTGACAATAAAGGAAATTGAATTGAATGGAATTTTTGTACGCTTGCCACCAGTTCAGTTGTACAAAAAAGGCCTGGAGGTCTCAGAGTGAATCCCTGTCTCCCTATGGATCAGAGAGAGCATGGTTTTTGTGACAGTAGCAGCCGCCTCGGGCCGACCTACAGCGGTGCACAGTCAGTAATAAAAGTGCTTGATTAGGAGAGCCTGAGTCTGTCTGGAGTTTATGAATATCTTAAATGCCTATACTTTTTCTGGACTTCTTTGGGGACAGCCTCTTGTACTAGAGTTATTTTTGCTATTGTACTGTAACAGATTTGAGCAGCCGGACCGTCTCTCTTCATCACACTATGGGTATCCGGGCAAAGTTCATGTATCGGAATAAAAAAAAAAAATGGTTTATCGCAACACAAATGAAACTCTTTTCCGGTTTAGGGAGCACGCACAGCCGCTGGGGATTGCAATCCAGTGTCAGACTGTCCCTTTTCAGCGTGAGCACACGCGTGAAACCGGAGGGGAGACCCGTGAAGAGGGGGGGCTTTCTGCAGCCAGGGGAGCACGCTGTTACCTGAAAGAAATAAGACAATCAGTGATGTAATTTAACCTCGACTACGGACAGGCATAACTATGGGGAAAAAATGCGAAAAATGTTTAGGTCCTTTGTTGAGTACTTGTTCAGGTGTCCAGGTTTCGTCCTTGTTGAGCTATGGTTTCCGTTCCAGGTTCAGGTCTGGTTTGTAGAAAACGGTTCAGTCCTGGTTTCAGTACCCGGTTTAGTCACGGTTCAGTCCGGTTTTCAGACCCGGTTCAGACCCGTTTTTAGTCCCTGATTCAGTCCCTTTTCAGTCGTCATTTAGTCACGCGTTTCAGGCTGCGGTCAGTCCCTGGTCTAGTCCTGCGTTTCATTAATGGTTTCCTAGTCCGGTTAAGTCCTAGGTTCAGTCACCGGTTCAGTCCCGGTCAGTTCCCTGTTTAGTCCCCGTTCAGTCCGTTCCGTACAGGTTCAGTCCTGGTTTAGTTCCACCGAAAAAAAATTTCATTCCATGACCACTGGGCTGGAACGGTGAGGAGCTGCTGGTTTCGGCAAACTTGTCCATGGCCGCTTGGGGTGTAATGGGCGTTGCAGATGGAGTCGGGTCGGGAGTCGGTCTTCAGGAGTTGAGAAGTACAGGTTTCCCTTCCAGACCAGCTGGGACTCTCATCACTGACTTTCTGGACCATCCTCTGTACGAAGACACACACAACCCAGGTGCAAGTACTAAATCAAACCAACATAAACTCACAAACCAAACAATAAACCGTACAGTGCTATGCAGGTTTTCATGCTTTTTCTAATTCTACCTTTGTTTTGAATGGGCTCGGAGCCTGTGCTAAAATTTATCCTAATTTTTTTATCATTAAGGGGCCGTTTTGTGGGAGAAAACGGTTGAGAGAGAAAACATAAAAACATACGGAATGAGCGCTGACTTCGAAACGATCATAATTCTATGCAACAATACAGCGCAATTTACGCTATTGTTTTCTAATTTAAACCTTAATTTAACAAAAAGATGTTGTCATTATTTTATTTAACCGAATCATAACGGTCTCAGAAGCGCAGAAAGCCTGGAATCGTCTTGGATGGATAACACCACTGGAAAATCATACACTGCGTAGGAGCCAATGCAAAAACTGCAGTTGTGCCCTTAGCAGACACGTCTCCCACACTGCCTAAGTAAAATCGAAGGGCTGATGGTGCAGATTAGCAGCCTCGTTTCTGTCATCCTGCCCCAGGAGACACTGTGTTATAACAGTAACATAACTTAGTCCTGCACAGCCCTATTTAACATCCGTCGGTTTAAAGTAACAAGTCATTCGAAAACACAGATAAATAGATTTACGCGTCACTAAGTCCTGTCATCTAAATACACACAAATACACTCGTTACAGTGGAGATATTTTATAACAACAGATAATGTTCCTAAAAAAAAAAAAATTGTGTTCTGAGCCTTATGCACCTATATTTGAGTCTCATAAAAAGAAGCTTAAAGAGTCAATAAAGACAAGTCCTCCACCATCAACACATACTACAACTCCCACAACTCAAATACGACTACTACCCCTGACTACTAGCAACTACTACTACAATAACTACTACTCCCACTCCAAATACAACTACTACTACCACTACAACTACTCAACTACGACTACAACTACTACAACTACAACTACTACACTACGACCACTCAAACACTACCACTACAACTACACTACAACTACTGACACTACTACCCTACACTACTACAACTACTACTACTACTACTACTACTACACAACTACTACTACCATTACAACCACACTACCACTACGACCACGACTACAACTAACTACTAAACTACTCACTACAACAACTACACACAACTACTATAACATTCCAACTCGTGAAAAACTCCAATAAAACCACCGATCCGCTCAACTGTGACACATTATGGAGTCGATTTGTGTAAACACCAAGAAAATACAGCCATGACATCAGGCGGAAATATAACGATAACAAAACCACTCAGAGCTACACAAAACAATACACTTATAGAATAACCAGCATGTACATAAACCATCCCAAGGAAGCTACAGCGAGCGAACACGCGCCAAACCGGGCCCCACCGATTAGCATAATGGCAACTTAACTGCAAAATTACATAGACACGCCTAGCGCCATTAGCTTTCACGGCAGCGCGAAGATACATGAAACCAAAGTGCCAAATGAGTCCAAAGAGACGCAAACCTGTTTAAAAGTCCCAACACTTCACAGACCTACTGGTTAAACGGTTCCAAACACAGTCCAAGGTCTCACCACGATGAAGACGAGACGAACGTTCAAGTCGAAAACAATAAGCAGCTACGAAACTTCTGAACGAACAAAAACCGCATTACCGCGAAAACAGAAAATATTTTTGTCCACTGGGCAGAACAGGTTTATAAGTAGTATAAGCTACGAACTAAGGCCCACAGCTGCCCTGGGACAGACAACAGATGTGAGGCTGCCCCCCCCCCCACTCCTTACGTTCATACTGCGCCGGTAGACAGTTGTTACCACGCGCCCCACTAAAAATACTTTAATATTCTATTTTTTACCTTTCCTTCACATTTTCACTTACACCAGCTTCAGATCGTGAGCCACGAACCAAGATAATTTGGCCCAGTACCTTTAAAGTCTCCCTTTAATCACATTAGAGCTAAGGTATGGGACACATGGAGCGCCCTTCGTGTGTTCATAGTGTGACCATAACGAATATGGTGAAAACTAGCTATTTTTTAATATTTCACATAAACTCGCACCCTCTGTACAAACTATGAAAAAGTGCGACTTGTAGTCCGAAAATACGGTACTCAAGTTCAAATGAATGAAACAGGGACTGTACTGTGGACGACTTTACGCCAAGTGTTGTGTATTTATATAAATGATCCTTCGTTCTTACACCTCGTGTCGTTCAGGTTGTTTTGTGTGCGCTTGATCTCTGCGTCATGTTCTATCTCTCTGAACCATCGTCGAGACATCTCTCACAACAACGTGTGAGTCGAGGCCACGGGACTTGCATCGGAGAACACGTCCTACCCTGGTTTTAGTTCAGGGAAATTCAAGACCTGGACAATGCTTTTTCACGGCTTACCCCACTTAAAACAGAACGATTCATTTTAAAAGTTCACAAGTTACTCTCTCGCTTGATTTATTCGTTCAGACAGGGCCGATAGTGTATAGGCAGAGTGAGCAGCTCTTAGGGCCCCAAGGCCACCAGGGGCCCCCAAAGCACATGCCATGTTATATTAAATAATATACAAGTTTTATCAAAAAACTTCAAGAAAAAAGACTGAAAATTTCCCCAACCCACCAAAAAGTGACTTAGAAGATGCAAAAACAGTTGAGTAAACTTGATGTTGCTCCTTTTTTTTTTTTTTTTTTGCGTTTTGCCCCGATCCATTCGTCACACAGATGCACCGGGGGCCCCGAGACTAATTCAGCTTAGGGCCCCACTGACAACTAAGCGCCCTGTCGGATGTGAAGATGGATCGAGGACCACCTAAAAACATCACAACAAAAGAGAAAATTTTCCCAAACACCAAAACAAAAAAAGAGCAAAAAAGTTTTACTAAACGGTTGAATTTTGTAATTTTTTTGTGCATTTGTTCCCCTATCCACCGTCACACAGATGCACCCGGGGGCCCAGAGACTAATTCCGAGCTTAGGGCCCCCTGAAAAACTAAGCGCCCGCATTCAGAACATCCTAATGATTCACCCAATGAGTTTTACGCCTTTTACACAACTTTCCGAGGCTGATACTTGGACAAGAATCGGTACAGGCCTTTCCTATAAGTCATTTTTATATTTAAAAAGACAAATCAATCAAATTGCACTTTTTTGTCCCAGCAGAGGTTTTTCGGATTGCCTCATGGGTTTCTGTGGTGCTTGTCTCCAGGGCGATGTTATGTCTTTGCCTGAAATGTTCCAATTTTGCATTAACTTACTCTATCTCCACTAGATACTTACTTTGGCCAGTTACAGTCAGATCAGTGGTAAAAGCGAGTCCCTCACAGAAAGAATGAATG
>JAIEZT010000217.1:0-81694 GCA_019594935.1 Periophthalmus modestus | reverse complement strand
CCTGATACACCACAGTAATCAAATGTACGCTCGTCTGAACATAACTGAGGCAGTACACGCCTGGCTGCCAAATACCGGTTTAGCACCCATGATCGCAGGTTTCCTCTGACGGCCTGGTTAAGCTAGCACACAGCAAGCTGGCCACTGCACAGTGTCTAAGTTCCCCGTTACAGGCTTAAAAGGCAGAGCTACGATTATACTGCCCCAGCTGTAACAGTGACGCTGCTAAACATTATCTGGTTTTTTTTTTTTCTTCAATCAGGATTTGGACAAAGAAATCTCGCATCTCACAGTCGTTTTATTTGAAAAAAATACTTTCGAATTACAGCTATTCAAAACTGAGATGAAACTGTGGCTGTCATTTTTACATTTAGGCTGATTCAAAATAATAATGTTTTATATTTTTAAAATGTACTTTCTGGTCTGTTAAAATGGGTAAATATGATCGATTGTGTGAATCCAGTCGGCTGATTTTTAAGCTATTAAATAAATTCCCCCACATGCATGTATATATAAACTCTGTCTCAGCATTTAATCTCATCAAAATATATCTGGAGTTATCAGATATTTCTCTCCTTCGCAAACATTTGAGAAATTAAGGCCTTCAGCTCTTAAAAGGTCCTATTATTGTGCAAAAATTAAGTCTGTTATATGTTATGTACTTAAAAAATAGACCTGGAGTTGTGTTTTGTTTCATTCACACAAGTTTGAGTATCTTTTTATTATTAGTCTGTAACATCTCCAAAGCTCAAAACACTGTTCCACCTTGTGATGTCATGAAGCAGTATTTTTCACGTTGACAGCTCTGTTTTAACTTTAGTTGGAAATTCCAAGGCTGAAATTATCCAAATGATTCTAGAAATGAAGCTGTATGTATTTTAAAAACACAGTGGAGCACTTCCTGTTTTGCATGACATCACAAGGTGGAACACGGTGTTTTCTGACTGAGAGAAGAATCTGCAGGTTTGTGTGTTAAACATGTGTGAATGAAACAAAACACAACTCCAGGTCTGTTTGTCATGAGGAAACATTATAAATTAGATTGCAGTTACTCAATTACAATTACTCCTAGTATTGTCATATTGCAGTAAATTGCGTGGCTCCTCTCTGTTTTTAAAGTCCATCTTTGTCTTCACTATGCAACTAATCGACTTAAACTGCATACAATAGAAAAGCTTTATAATATAGTGAATGGTAAATGGTCTTTATGCTCAGTTTAGTCCTATTACTTAAGTGTTGTCAGATAATAAGATAACTGGTTAAATCCCACTGGTCTTTGCTGGTTTTAAGTGGTCTCTGCAAGGGTCTTACTAAGAAAAATCCCCTTTATCCCCATAATCAATTAGATCAGGTTTTCAGGTGACATATCCTCTGCCCACTAACCAGAGGGTCCGTGATTTTAAGTAAGTAAGTAAACTTTATTTATATAGCGCTTTTCACAGATAAAAATCACAGTGCTTTAAGTAAGTGCTTTACATAGAAAGAACAGGTAAAAATACAGGGAAATAAAACTAGACATCAACCTAGTCACTGAAAGCTTTTCTGAATAACAACGTTTTCAACTGCTTCTTAAAGGAGTCACTGAATCAGCCTGGTGGAGGACCAGAGTCTACAGAATGAAAGGACAGATCCCCACGAGTTTTAAAACGAGTCTTTGGGACCATGAGGAGATTCTGGTCCGAGGACTGGAGAGTACGACCAGAGTTATAATGGCACAGCATATCAGCAATATACTGGGGTGCCTGACCATGAAATGCCCGATATGTAAGAACACACAATTTAAAATCAATTCTATATTTCACCGGCAGCCAGTGGAGGGACGATAAAACCGGTGTGATGTGGGCTGTTCTGGGAGTTCCTGTTAAAATCCTTGCAGCGGAGTTTTGCACAAGTTGAAGTCTTTGGAGAGCTGACTTATTAAAACAAGTAAAAGCTGAATTACAATAGTCAATGCGTGATGAGATAAAAGCATGAATAATCATCTCCAAGTCAGTTTTGAGATGTTTCTTAGATGATAAAAACAATTTTTAGTCAACTGTCTGGAGTGACCCTCCAGAGACATGGCTGGTCAAACACAACACCCAGGTTTCTGAGGCTGTTTTTTTACAGAGGAGCCCAGAGAGCCCAGGTGTTGTTTGATAAGAGGGATCTTTTTATCAGGAGCAATGATCAGAGTTTCTGTCTTGTCTGAGTTTATCTGGAGATAATTTGATGACACCAAATTTGTGATGCAAGACACACACTCTAAAAACATGGTTAAAAATTGAAACTCTGATTCATTAAGAACAATACAACTGGATGTCATCAGCGTAAAAGTGATTTTATTTTATGTTAGAGCTCCAAGATCAAATCAAACAGAAACTGCAGTTTGAATAGTTGTGAAAACTGTAATCAATTGTGTAATATAATGTCCTCTATGAACTAAAACATATTTCTCCTCCTTAAGGTCGTATAAACCTGCTGATCATAGAGTTCCACTACAAAACATATTAACTGAACAGTTTAAGTTACCAGTTTATTTTTCTGAGCTGTAAATATTCCAAAACGTGTTAAGTAGAGACTACAGTTTTTAGATTTTGAGTCAATTAAGATACTTTATTAAGATGTTCACTTAAGATAAAAGACATTATCCAGTCTACAAATATTGTAAGTTTTATTCCTTTACTGAATTTGTCCACTTCCCCATGAAATCCTGGCTGTGTGATCCTGTGTCTGTGATTGGAGGATGGTTTCCCAGCCTTGGCCCCTCCTTCAGCCGTCTCCCCCCTTTTAAGAAGATTGGGGACACCTGCTGGGGGCTGTTGTCCTGCGTGTGGACAGTCTGCTGTATTTGTCTGTCTCTTTGTCGTGTCTCTACAGCAGTAGTGACTCTGTGTCTTGAGACACTTCGCCGCCAGTACTGACTCTGTGTTTGTTCGTCAAGATTTTGTTTTGTTACTGTAAAATTTGTGTTTTGGTTAACTTTACCTTTGTTTTTGTTAAAAAGTTACTGTTTGTTTCAATATTTTTTTAGACCCCTTCTATTTAGTTTACCCTTAAATTCCCTGTTCATTAAATTACTTCTTACTTCACCACTTTCCATCTTGGTTTCTTTTGTCACTTCCCTGTCCCCACATGAGTAACAAGAATCAACTTTCATCCTTTTTCACATTTGTAGGAAATAACAATGTGAAAGGCTGTGTTCTTAAAGCAGACCTATTGACTTTTTAGAGCTTTTAACCATGTTATAATTATTTTTCCTCACCATTTACTTACCTTAAGTTGTATTTGGAGTGATTAGAGCATGTTTGAGCAAGCTTTAATCACTTATTTCTAAGGCGCCATATCACTGATTAAGCCCTGTTTTCACTGCCATTGGCATACGTTTACTGCGACGTACTTCATTCTCCATTTTTATTTTCTTACATGCACAGAATTCAGCAGCGTTAACGGCAACGTCAGCTGCCATTGGGCCCCGCAGATAAAAATGTGCAAATTATGATATAATGATCCATGGTGTCATAGATTATAGCTATACAGCAGACACAAGCACAACAAGCCTTCTTCTAAATCAAGACTTATCCAGTGTGCAGTTCTCTTTCTATATAAAAAATGCCATGTTTTTGTCAAAATATATATTATATCCTTTCAAGTATCTACAAAAAAGATTCAAAATGATATCTTTCTGAATATACTGCAGTGTCACACATTTAAAAAGTAAAAGTTCAATTGCATTTTTGTATAACTTGAAGACAGTTTGCAGGACTGTGGACACTCACCTGATGAGGTCGAGCAGTGCGTCGGCGGAGGTCATGACGGGGCCGGAGTGGGCGTGATGGTTCTCCTTCTCTGAGCCTGTTCCGGGATGAATGATGAGCACCAGAATGATCCCCACAATCACACCGCGATGAAGGTGGTCCACAGGTAATACGTGATGGTCAGGACCCCCAGACGACCACTGGCTTTGGTGTCCATGGCAGAGAGGCCCGACATAAGGCTACACAACATACAGTAATTAAAGCATTGTTTCACTCAAACTGGATAAAACAGAGATACAAACTTTTTCCTCAGTCTCTTAACACATTCCTATCCTCATTATTCACTGCAATGAGTTTATAAGAATGTTTCTCAACTTTCAGAGGCCAGAGTGGAGTTTTCCCAACACAGTAATGCTAAGAACAGCTAGCATGCTAACAACAACCAGTGTTACTTCCTGGTTTGTGAATGATTAAAGCGCTTTTTAATTTGATGCAGGACGCACACAGCAGCCTTTTAAAGCTTAACTCTTTTTACAATATATCTGTACTGGGGAAAAATCTGAAAAAATTTAAAATAATCCGAAGATCACATTTTCCGGTTATGCACACAATTTTGACCGCTTCAGAAATTGGTTAAAATTGTTTGGTTAAAATTGCAATGAAAACGGCTCTCAGACTGAGGCATATTTTCCATGTTCATGTTCTTCTTGTTAAGTGCATTTATGTGTGTCCTGGACATGTGGATGTGCTTGTTACAAATGCAGATTATTTCAGTTGCTGCAGCAGTAATTTAAAGAAAAACTGGAGGGATTTGTTCAAATAAATATAAGTAAACAGAGCAGTACACTTTTTAATCTTTCAAACCAACCAGCATTATGCATAAATATACTAATATATTCATTTAATTCTTTGCTATGACTTAATCATAATTTCAGTGTTTCGCAGGCTATCAGCCATGGTGCTGCTGACCTGGAGGTGATGAGAGGCAGAATCAACATCTTTAACATCCTCATGAGCAGCTCTCCAGGGAAAGAGAAGTAGATCTTTGCCTGTGAAAGATTAAATCAAAATATTACACCAAAATTAAAACTTTACAACAATGCAGACGAGCATTAATAACCATGGTTTGGACAACTTTAATACAGGAGATGCTTGTTATTTAAACACACACATGAGTTATATGGTTATATAGGTTATAATGTTTTCAAAATGATAAAAGAAACCATCAGTCATATAGATAAAACAAAGCCACAGTCACAGTCACAGTAGAGCCTGCTCTTACTAGTTGCTCATGTAAACAACGGATGGAAATTAGCCTTCGGTTATAATCTGGTGTGTTTACATTCCTGTTGTATCATGTCTGTTCATTAGCAATGCATTGTGCCAATCAAGTAAATAATTAATTAAATAAATAAAAACCATAAACAAACAAATGTCAAATTTCCCATACAATCCATTTTGAAATAACTTAACTAAAATATATTAGGCTATATGCATACAATGCTAATCAATGATTGACTCCAGTAGTGATCAGCTCGCATGTCCAAATGAGTCTGTGATCAGCCGTGTAAAATATATAGAGATGCATTAGCCAAACCAACAAACAAAAAGTAAGAGCAGTGGAACAACGTGATTAACTGCTGGGTTTATCACACTATGGAATCCGAATACTTTTGAATGAACGCTAAACTCAGTGTTTATCATCTTAGAATCTCCATGGTTTAACATTTAACATAAGTACTTAAAATACTGAAAATTGCGTGACCCAATCAGTGAAGTAAGTCTCTGACGTTTCCCTTGCACATGGTAAAGTGCTGCTTTAAAAGTTGAGGTTGCTTTTCTGGTGATTTTGCTTTTTCAGAGATTGCATTTTTATTGTTTTAAGTCTATGAAGAGCCTGCCATTGTGGTTCATCTTATATGTGTAAAAGGAAATACTGATGTTAGAGAAAATCTACTTGAAATATATCCTAACTCTAGGGCATATTGTCGAATTAATGATGTGCACATTTTAACGCTGTCAAACCTTGCTCTGTCGCCTTTGTCTGTACTTTACATGGCTGCATTACATCCCCTCTGTCTTACCTGAGTGGAGAGGTTGAGGGAGCGGAGGAAGAAGCCCAGGACACAGCCGGTGACCACCGCAAACACAGACAGCGTCAGGAGGCCATTCCTCTTGCTGTAGTCTTTGATATACGCCCTCATTTTCAAAGGCATAAAAGTCTTCAAGGTACTCCACAGGATACCCATTTTGACCAGCTACCCTATCACGCAGAAAAGAAACTAAAACTAAAACAAAAATGTTAACAGGTGAATCTCAAAATTTGCCTGTAATAAATAAGAGAGTCCATAAAAATAAAAATAAAAACTTTTTCAAATGAGCGTGTGGCTAAACACTGAGCTTGGTCAGTCTGAAGTGAGGACAGGGAAAGGTGCAAAAGAAGGAAGAGTTGGATAACTGATTCCCAGTAAAAGGATTAAGCCTATCCAGAACTAACAAATTGGCTTAACAAAGCATCAGAGCTGGTCAGTCTCGGTCATTGTTACTACTCTGTTCCAGCTCCTCCCATTCACAAAGTTGTCTGACCTTTTGCCCCTTGAACAGACAGTAACCTGTGAGGGCTGTTGTACTGACTGAGAACCACACCAGCAAACAGCAGCTACTAAATTGTGCACTCTTTAAATGATGCTCAAAATTGCCCAGTGTTGAAGGTTGGTGACGTAATCCCAGTTTCCCCAGTGACTTCTGTGATTGTGTCTGTGGGCAAGACATCAGTGTGTTGTGTGGAGCTATAGATTGTGTTTGGCCCCAGTCAAATGAAGTTCATCAAAGCTAGAGGTTACAGGGGCAAATTTGGAGTCGAGCTCTATATTTGGAAGAATAGCGAAATGAAAATACCATGTATGATGTAGAGCGGGTTAATATGAACATTTTAAGACTAGTAGTTTTGCTACATCCCTTTATAGATAAAGTCTATGTGTGAAGTGAGTAATTCATGGTGGTAAGAGAGTCAGTAATTAGATAGAAATGTATGAAATTGTGACCCCAGTTCAAAAGCAGAAAAGGTTTTCAAACTTTGTTATTTGGACAATTTCCTTTGTAAATCAAGATTTTCCGACTAGAAGTAATTTTAATGTGCACATACTGGTCTGAAAATGTGATATTTATACTGTGAAACATAAAAACATCCCAATTTCTAAAACACTGTTCAGATGACTAACTTGGAAACTCTTTCTATCACCTCTGGATGTGGGATTACACAAGAAATGAAATGTAAATAAACACTTACTACGGTACTAAGGTATCATGTTATTGTCTTGTTTAATTTAATATAACTTCATTTCAAAAAAGTAATATCTTGGGTTGGATGAGTGTAAGTGGGACAGAGATGATTGGGGGCAAAGGTCAGAGTATTAGACGTCACTCTGCGGCGCTCTTTGGTGGACACTTACCTCATTGACTTGTTTGACCAGGGTCAGGTAGTTGTTGCCAAATCCCTGCAAACGTCAAGGGCTTAACTAACCTAAAACCTCCATCAACCTTGAGCATGACTCTGTGGACTAGACACTGGACTTAGAAGAATGCAAGGAGTGTGTTTGCAATAGAGGGGAAAGAGAGTGATACATGCTGTTTCATGCTGCTTTCTCTGGTTGTATTTGTTGTTTAGGAAAGTAAGTTGTCAAAGAATTCAGTCACAAGGAATCAGTAATGATAAATGGTAAACAGTCACATTTTTATATAACGCTTTTTTTTCCACTTTCAAGGCACTCAGAGCAGTTTACATCAAGGAACCACTCAACCATTCCCGAACACATTCATACACCAGTGTACACAGACACCCAGGGGCAAAGCGGGGAAGCGGGAAGTGTCTTGCTCAAAGAAACAACAACAGCATTCATCTGTGGGAGCTGGAATCGCATCGCCAACCTATGGAATAGTGGATATGACCTCTCCACCAATGATGTTTATGTCGAGAGTGTGATCCAAAACCGCCAATCTTCAGATCAGTGAACAAACACTTTAACTACTGAACTACTGTCACCCTCTAATAACAAATAATTTTGGTCTGTTTTCGATTCTTTAACTGGGAATACAACTATTAATATGTGTCAGCAAGAATAAATAATACAAGTAAAACAAACACATTTAACACAAAATAATGCATAAATAAATGTAATAACATACATATTGTAAAGTTTCATGTGAGATGATATGATGGACTAAAGCTCCCTCTGTTGGATCAATGCAGCCAATATATCACTGCAGATTCCTCTAACCGACAGTGGTAATTTGATAATAAAAAAAATATCTGATTATTAAGTAAAACCTGCAGAGGGGTGAAGATGGAGGTGCAGGTCAAGGATGTGCACTGAGCCCCTTCTTATTTGCTGTGGTGACATATAGGCTGGTAGATGTGATCAAACTGAAGTATTTTTGGAGTAGTGTTTTTGCGAATAACCTTGGGCTTATTGGTGATAGAGGAGAAGAGGAAAAGATGTGTTCTGTGACAATGCAGGATTGGATTACTGCAGCTTAATCTGAAATACATGGGGATATCATTTAGAATTAAATTTAGAGAACAGGTAAGAGTGCAATCACACATTCAACTCACTATAAAACTCAGGGAAGGATCAGCTGACCATGTGACCCTTAACCTGCTTGTGCATTTGAAAGTAGGAACATATTTTGCATCCACCTGTCCAAGTGAAACAGAAGATGATGAGGTGGCCTAAATTAAGTACAACTGATATCATGAAATATGGCAGTTCTTTAAAATGATTTGCATTGGGTTTCAACATGAAGAGAGGGGGTAGATTTTAAACCCTCTTCTGTCTTCTGTGTGGGCAGTTTTCTTGCAGTATAGTGCCCCCCTGTTGATGGAATATATATCTACAGCAAGTCAGTAATATATGATGAAATAAGCTCCACTGACACTGTGGAGAGAAGCTTTGAATAAGACATAATATTTATGAGGCAGTGATTCTGATGCTTTGTCACTTCAGTCTAAAATATGACTCTAATGTTTGGCACAATCTGTACAGAAATTTTGAAAATATATTAAAGTAGCATATGATTATCTCGTAAGTTTCTCATATATAAACAAGGCATCAGTGTTAAGAGTTTTGGTGTAACATTTCTACAAAAAATAAAAAAATAAAGAAAGAAAGAAAGAAAATAAAATATATGCAAGAGCAAATTCCATCTTTTTCTTTTTCTTTAAAAAATTATCAATGAAAAATCAAATATTATGATGTGTCATGACCTTCTGTCAGAACTTTGACATAAACTGGTGCCTCTTATTTTCTCTTACTGAGTTACATTCATGCACATATAGTGAATTTTGAAAGAAAAGTCACAGTAAACATCCTCTAGTACATTACATAAATTGTCCCAGTGTCACAGTCTGCTTTGGTCCTGTTTTTCCAGTCGTCTCCAAATCAAATAAAAAATGAAGCAGAAGCCTGACCAGAGACCCATCACCCTCTAGTGCTGCCATATTTCACAACTACAACCTGCCTGGGGAGTCAAGAAGAACGAGGTGTTCACTTCTCAGAGACATGGCCAAGGTAAGAAAGGCTGAAACCCGACAACCTGAACAAGACACATAAGTTGAAACGTCAAAAATGGACCAGGAAATATCTGAAGACAGACTTTTCAAAAGTTTTGTGAATTGATGAGATGAGAGACACTTGATGGACCAGATGGATGGACCTGTGGTTGGATCAGTAACAGACACAGAGCTCCACTTCAACTCAGACGCGAGCAACGTGGAGGCGGGGCACTGGTATGGGCAGGTATTATTAAAGATGAGCTAGTTGGACCTTGGTGGGTTGAAAATGAACTCAAAATCAACTCTCAGACCTCAGGCCAATTTTTAGAAAACACTTCTTCAAGCAGTGGTACAGGAAAAAATCTACATCTTTCAAGAGAAAAACTTTGATTTTTATGCAAGACAACCCTCCATCACATGTATGAAAGTCCCTCCACCCTGTGGCCAGTAAAGGCCTTAAAGATGAAAAACTAATGGACATGGCCTCCTTCTTCACCTGACTTAAACCCTATTGAGACTTTTGGGGCCTTTCTTGTAAATTTTGAGTTTATCATTCTCAGTTTAACAGGTGAAAAATAAGTGAGACGGGAAAATGTTTGTTTTTTCATTTAGTTGCATATTAATTCTGCACACTAATAGTTAATAATAGCCTAAAAACGCGTTACATGTAGATCTTCTCTTAGAAAGCCAAAACTTCCCTTTACTACTTAAATGTTCAGGTTGAGGGTTTGTTAAGATTTTGCATTGACCAGGAGCACTGTAGTTGTATAATAACAAAAATAATCCTCAAAAAACTACAACTTGCCTAATAACTGTGCACATAGTGTATGACTGGGGCCTGTACATTTAATATTTCATAGTTGCACTAGATTACTGTGTAAGTCTTGGTAAATAATATATATCCTAAATCACTTCTCCTCCCAAATATTTTTCAATGTGCCTCGATGCCTCACAGAGCTGGAAAAATCAGCCTTTTCTTACTCAGCTCCATGGTCTTGGAACAATTTTACAAAATATCTTAAAATTATAATCTCTAGTGTCACTTGATGAGTTCAAGAAGGTGTGGAGAGATGTTTTTGTTTTTTTCTGTCATAAAAGGGATTATGAATCAGGGACTTCCAGGTTAAATTCAAGTAAAAAAAAAAAAAAAAAGCATTAATAGTTATAAGAACTAAAGACAAATAAAAATAACGTTGAGGTGAATGCTTGGTGTAACTCCACACAGATCAGTGATGTGTGTTTTCCTCTTGAGCAGCTGCAGTTGTTTTCCTGCTCTGGTCTCACTCTGAAGGACTCACTGAGGGAGGTTTTTGTACGAGCATAAATCACTGTGTGAACAACCACGGGTTGTTATGAAGACTCAGACAGTGATAAACTGCTGCATCTTCAGCCTGAGCTCCAGTGATGGTGGTTCAAAAAGAAGTCTCTGCCGCTCCCACTGCCACTGAACCGAGATGGAGTTTCTGACAGACGTTGTGTAGCATATTGTATCCAGAGCTTTGGAGACTGACCAGGTTTCTGCTGAAACCACAGAACTATTACTATGACAACATCCCTGTTAGTTTGACATGTGAGAGTGACTGTGGATCCTGGAGTAGTAACCGTCTGGACTGGAGGCTGAGTGACTGTGACCTGACCACTGCATCCTGTAAAAAACACATATACATTTATCAGAAGAAACACAGAGAGAAAAGGCAGTGTGTTGTGTTCAATGTCACTGAGAGTGGAACCTGTGAAGCAGCAGCAGGCCAGTGTCCAGATGAGGATGGTGCAGCCCAGAGCATGGTGCGTTCACTGACACATGTGAGTCCTGCAGTCTTCAGCTCACTATAAAACTCAGGGAAGGATCAGCTGACCATGTGACCCTTAACCTGCACGTGCATTTTAAAGTAGGAACATAATTTGCATCCACCTGTCCAAGTGAAACAGAAGGTGATTAGATGGATAAATTAAGTACAACTGATACCTTGAAATATGGCAGTTCTCTAAAATGATTTGCATTGGTTTCAACATGAAGAGGAGGAGAGGATTTTAAAGCCTCTTCTCGTGGGGGCAGTTTCTTGCAGTATAGTGCCCCCTTTGATGGAACATATAATACAGCAAGTCAATAATGTATCATGAAATAAGCTCTACTGTTAGTTGTTGATAGAAGCTTTGAAAAATACTTAATGTTTATGAGGCAGTGATTCTGATGTTTTGTCACTTCAGTCTAAAATATGACTCTAATGTTTGGCACAATTTGTACAGAAAATGTGAAAATCAAGAAAAAAAACTAATATTTGATCATCTTTTACATATAAATTTCTCAATTGTAACAAGTATTTACATCAGGGTGCAAAACTGAACTTTTAGAAGGATGAATTGGCCATAAGGGACAGAGAAGGTCATAAGGAATTTTTATGTATCTTCTTAAATTTCAGTAGCCTATAGATATGGGGAAAACATTTCTTGTGTGTCAGAGGAGTGTGTCATAATGGTCCAGGGCCTGTAGGGGAGCTGTTGGACAGAGGTGAGGTGTAGATGTAACAGAGGAGTTAAGGTGGAGATGGGAACGTGACAAGGATACCCCCTGAGCCCCATCTTGTTTTCTGTGATAATGAACTATCTAAAAGGAAAGATCTGACAGGAATCTCAGTGGACTATTATTGTTGTTGGTGATATAAAAATTAGAGTGTATAAGATTCAAGATTCAAGGCTTTTTTTGTCATATTCATAGAAAAGAAACATGTTTCCCTGTATAATGAAATTCTTACTTTGCTGCCCTCACTGGATGCCAAGAGTATATAAAAAATAGGTATAAATTAGATCAATAATAACAAAGAAAAGCATATAAAAATATAATCAAATAGAAACATCTTTACAGACATAGAACATGAAAAATATAGGCTATATGGTATGTACATATTTGTAGAGTAATGTGCAACATTAGGGTTTTTGTGCAGCTGTGAGTAGTAAAAACGGTGCACAAAGAAGGTGTGATATAGTTTGCAAACAGGAAGTGTAAAACATTTGAACAGTTACATGTGCAACTGTATTTTGACAGGTTAATTTAAGTGTCAGTCAGTAATAGTACAAAATTATTCATGTGTAAAAGTATATAGTTGATGACCAGCAGGGGGGGCATTGCTCAAGAGTTCAAGAGTCTGATGGCCGGTGGAAAGAAAGAGTTCTTAAGTCTGGTTTGTCCTGCATTTCACACTTCGTGTACCTCCGGCCTGAAGGGAGGAGAGTGTAAATGTCCATGTTGGGGGGTGGGTGAGGTTCTTTCATGATGGAAGCAGCTCTCCTGTGGACTCTGTGATGGTAGATGTTCTGCAGAGAGGGTTGAGGATCCTGGTGATCTTTGTGGCTGTCTTTACCACTCTCTGCAGGTGTTTGAGGTCCTTCACAGTAGTACTGCAGTACCACACAGTGATGCAGCTGGTCAGGATGGACTCAATGATGCAGCTGTAAAAGTTGCTGAGGATTTTGAGTGACATGCCAAATTTCCTCAGCCTCCTCATGAAGTACAGCTGCAGTTTGAGCCTTTTTTCACCCCCTGTGTTGTGTTAAGGGTCCAGGTGAGGTCATCACCTGATGGTGGACCCCCAGGTATTTAAAGCTGCTCACAATCTCTACACCTCAAGGTCCTGGATAAACACTGGCTGATGAGGTCTGCTCCTTCCTCATGTCCATATCATCTCCTCACTGTGTTTGAGAGTGAGGCTGTTGACCTCCGCACCATGTCACCAGACTGTCCACCTCTCTCCTGTTGGCCGGCTCGTCTCCACCTGTGATATGACCTATCACAGCGGTGTTGTCAGCAAAATTCAGAATGATGTTCTTGGGTTATTATCACATCTCACCCGCGGAGTAGGTGACACCCGCGGAGTATTTTTAGACAGTAACCTAACCATGTGACTATGGAGCTTCTTGTTTTCTGTGATTTGTGCTAATAAAGCTTGTGTTGATATTTCTCGAATGTAACAAGGATTTACTTCAAAGAAGCAATACTGGACTGTTGAAAAATTGTGTTATAAAGCACACAGAAGAAGAAAGAGCTAGCTTCCAAAAATTCTGTATCCTTTAAGAGGGAGACAGGAAAGAATCAGTTGTGTGTCAGGGGAGTGTGTCATGGTGGTGCAGGGCCTGTATGACAGCTGTTGGACAGAGGTGAGGTGGGGAGGGTAAAACAGAGGAGATTAAGGTGGAGGTGGGAACTGTGATGATGGACAAACCCAACAGATGAGGTCAGACAACAATATCAATGAACTATTATGTTTAAGAGATATAACATAGGGATTGTTGGTGATATAAAATAACTGTATAGAAGAGGAAGAGGCCAAACATTCTACATGTGTAAGAATGAGAAAAATGCTGTTGGTGCATGAGCTTTAGTTCAGAGCAGCAAAGAGTGTGCACTATTCTACTATGATGTGAGTCTGTTCCTCTTGAGCAGCTGCAGTTGTTTCCTGCTCTGGTCTCACTCTGAAGGACTCACTGAGGGAGGTTTTTGTACGAGCATAAATCACTGTGTGAATGTATCTTCATAATCAATTTCATGATAACTCTGACAGTGATAAACTGCTGCATCTTCAGCCTGAGCTCCAGTGATGGTCAAAGAGAAGTCTCTGCCGCTCCCACTGCCACTGAACCGAGATGGAGTTTCTGACAGACGTTGAGTAGCATATTTTATCCAGAGCTTTGGAGACTGACCAGGTTTCTGCTGATACCAGAACATGCGATTGTTGCTATAAACATCTGTGTTAGTTTTACATGTGAGAGTGACTGTGGATCCTGGAGTAACCGTCTGGACTGGAGGCTGAGTGACTGTGACCTGACCACTGCATCCTGTAAAAAACAATATACATTTATCAGAAGAAACACAGAGAGAAAAGGCAGTGTGTTTGTGTTCAATGTCACTGAGAGTGGAACCTGTGAAGCAGCAGCAGGCCCAGTGTCCAGATGAGGATGGTGCAGCCCAGAGCCATGGTGCGTTCACTGACACATGTGAGTCCTGCAGTCTTCAGCTCACTATAAAACTCAGGGAAGGATCAGCTGACCATGTGACCCTCCTCTCTATGGAAATACTGTCTCTGTACTCTGAACCCCAAATGTATTCATCCTATTGGAATCATTTTTAAATACACACAGGTCAACAGCACTTTTTTTGCCGGACATAAGTATAGTATGAAGTATGAAGCAGTCACACTAGTCACATCAGTAACCAAAAGTACTGCACCTAAAGCCAACATTAGCATTTCAATGTATTATTAAACTTACTACTGTCAGCTCTGTGCCCGATTCATGTAAAACGTCATCAAAATAACAGGGCAAACAGTCACTATTTATTCTATTATGCAACATATATTTGGACTTTTCTTCATGTTTTCAGTGTTTCAAAGTTGAATGTGGACAGGTTCATTCATGGGATATATAATGACACAAATAGTAAAACATGAGTGAATGTTGTGAGTGTGAACTGAGAGCAGTGTGTGGAGGAGAACAGAGCAGAGGTTTTGTGTACGGCCTCTTCATCACTTTGTATCACTGTGGTGGACGTTCGGAGGAGGAACACAACTCATCGTGGACTGTGAGTACTTTTTACTTTATACTTTATCAGGACTACTTTATTACTGGTATTTTAGCAGGATTTTGGGTTCTGTTTGTAGATTTGTGAATATTTGTCTTTAATTTAATTCCATAGTTACAGTTGTATAGGTCAGTGTTAAGAGAACAATGATCTGAAAATATACAATTATTATTAGGCCTGTTTTTATTTGATTAGACAAATATAAAATATATATGATTCATTTACTCAATTTTCTAAACACTGATAATTATTATGAGTTTTGTTAGTTTCATTTTGAAAATAAAATTTAGGTATTCAACAAGAAAGAAATGGTTTTCACTTAACACTAAAGTCCATTTATGAACTCAAACATGTTTATGTTTAATTTTATTTACACAAAATGAATAAGAAGTTTTTTTGTCATGATATTCCTGTATTAAAAAAATAAAAATAAAATCACAGTTTGATGAACTAAAATCAGCTCAATTCAAGCACTTGCATAAACAATGTATTCTTAGTTTTTATTTGTCATAAATCTACATTATTTGACTTGTAACAGTTTCTCTCAGTATAACAGCAAATATAAATATATATGATTCATTTACTGAATTTTCCTCAGACTGATTATTATTATGAGTTTTATTAGTTTCATTTTTGAAAGTTAAATTCAGGTTTTAAACAAGAAAGAAATGGTTTTTTCACTTAACAACAAAGTCCATTCATGAACTCAAAACATGTTTATATATTTATTCTATTCACAAAAAGTGAATAAGAAGGGGTTTTTTTGCTGATAATTTTTCTGTATTAAAAAAAACAAAACTGTATCATGAACTTAAATCAGCTCAATTCAAGCACTTGCATAAACAATGTATTATTATTTTTTTATTTGTCATAAATCTACATTATTTTCCTTGTAACAGTTTTTCTCAGTATAACAGCAGTGTGTCCACGGTTCATTGGTCGGACTTACAGTGAACAGGAAGTGAAAGACACAGATGTAAATGTCTCTAGTCTTCATCATTTTGTGCAGTGACTGTTTTCTGATGTATTGCTTTAACACGTTGCGCTGCCCCCTGTCTGTGTGCAGTGGGAGTACAGCAGCCCCCCCTGACCGTCCTGCCCCCGTCCAGAGAGGAGCTGCAGAGGGGGCAGTGCCACGCTGCTGTGTGTGGCCAGCGGGGGCTTCCCCTCTGATTGGACGCTGGGCTGGAGAGTGGGCGGGGCCTCCGCAGAGGGGGTCCCACAGCCCCGGGGGTCATGAGAGGGGGACGGCCTCTACAGCCACATCAGCGTCCTGAGGCTGTCCACAGAGCAGTGGAGAGACACATCAGTGAGCTGTGAGGCCCATCGGAGTGGACAGAGCCCAGTCACTCAGAGCCTGGAGTCACTGTCCTGCTCCCAGTGAGACACGCCCACATGAGGACACACTTCACCTGCTCTATGGGACACTCCCTGGGTTTGACTGAGCTGATGGAGGCTCAGGAATAAACATGTGACTATGCAGCTTCATGTTACTGTGTTTGTGCTAATAAAGCTTGTGCTGATCCATGAGTTTGTCTTTTTGTTCAATGAATCATGTGGAGGATTAAATGTGGTATCTTTGCATTTAACTCACACATTAAAGGAGAAATCTGCAACTTTGAATCTTCATGATTATCTGGATGGAAATAAATACATCATTATTAAACATTATTATTCAAACTGAAAACACAATGCCAGTGTCTGGCAGCTTTTCATTGAACTCATCTGCTCAGTGTTAAATGTAATATGTTTATACTCCCACAGAACAGAAACCACAGGTACATTTTAAACAATATTTTACAGTCACACATTGTAACAAACCCCAGAGACACTGTTTTCCCTCTTGCTCAAGATGAAGCTTCACACATGATGTAAGTGATATGAAAAGTGGGATACAGGATTGTGAAAGTGACAATTTTTTGGGATATTGCCTCCAGAGAACTAAACCTGCAAAAAATAATCGCTTCTACTCACAGTCAACCACAGACAATTAGACAAAGTAATGCATAAGAAGAAAATCATTAAATGTAGAGGTGAATGCTTGGTGTAACTCCACACAGATCAGTGATGTGTGTTCCTCTTGAGCAGCTGCAGTTGTTTCCTGCTCTGGTCTCACTCTGAAGGACTCACTGAGGGAGGTTTTTGTACGACCATAAATCACTGTGTGAATGTATCTCTGCTATTAAGAAAATGATAACTCTGACAGTGATAAACTGCTGCATCTTCAGCCTGAGCTCCAGTGATGGTCAAAGAGAAGTCTCTGCGGCTCCCACTGCCACTGAACCGAGATGGAGTTTCTGAGGCACGACGATTTGTAAATAATATCCAGAGCTTTGGAGACTGACCAGGTTTCTGTTGATACCAGTACAACCAATCTCCAGAACCATCTACATAAACATCTGTGTTAGTTGTACATGTGAGAGTGACTGTGGATCCTGGAGTAAACGTCTGGACTGGAGGCTGAGTGACTGTGATCCTACCACTGCATCCTGTAAAAAACAATATACATTTATCAGAAGAAACACAGAGAGAAAAGGCAGTGTGTTGTGTTCAATGTCACTGAGAGTGGAACCTGTGAAGCAGCAGCAGGCCAGTGTCCAGATGAGGATGGTGCAGCCCAGAGCCATGGTGCGTTCACTGACACATGTGAGTCCTGCAGTCTTCAGCTCACTATAAAACTCAGGGAAGGATCAGCTGACCATGTGACCCTCCTCTCTATGGAAATACTGTCTCTGTACTCTGAACCCAAATGTATTCATCCTATTGGAATCATTTTTAAATACACACAGGTCAACAGCACTTTTTTGCCGGACATAAGTATAGTATGAAGTATGAAGCAGTCACACTAGTCACATCAGTAACCAAAAGTACTGCACCTTAAAAGCCAACATTAGCATTTCAATGTATTATTAAACTTACTACTGTCAGCTCTGTGCCGATTCATGTAAAACGTCATCAAAATAACAGGGCAAACAGTCACTATTTATTCTATTATGCAACATATATTTGGACTTTTCTTCATGTTTTCAGTGTTTCAAAGTTGAATGTGGACAGGTTCATTCATGGATTATATAATGACACAAATAGTAAAACATGAGTGAATGTTGTGAGTGTGAACTGAGAGCAGTGTGTGGAGGAGAACAGAGCAGAGGTTTTTGTACGGCCTCTTCATCACTTTGTATCACTGTGGTGGACGTTCGGAGGAGGAACACAACTCATCGTGGACTGTGAGTACTTTTTACTTTATACTTTATCAGGACTACTTTATTACTGGTATTTTAGCAGGATTTTGGTTCTGTTTGTAGATTTGTGAATATTTGTCTTTAATTTAATTCCATAGTTACAGTTGTATAGGTCAGTGTTAAAGAAACAATGATCTGAAAATATACAATTATTATTAGGCCTGTTTATTGTTGATTAGACAAATATAAAATATATATGATTCATTTACTCAATTTTCTAAACACTGATAATTATTATGAGTTTTGTTAGTTTCATTTCTGAAAATAAAATTTAGGTATTCAACAAGAAAGAAATGGTTTTCACTTAACACTAAAGTCCATTTATGAACTCAAACATGTTTATGTTTAATTTTATTTACACAAAATGAATAAGAAGTATTTTTTGTCATGATATTCCTGTATTAAAAAAATAAAAATAAAATCACAGTTTGATGAACTAAAATCAGCTCAATTCAAGCACTTGCATAAACAATGTATTCTTAGTTTTTATTTGTCATAAATCTACATTATTTGACTTGTAACAGTTTCTCTCAGTATAACAGCAAATATAAAATATATATGATTCATTTACTGAATTTTCCTCAGACTGATTATTATTATGAGTTTTGTTAGTTTCATTTTTGAAAGTTAAATTCAGGTTTTAAACAAGAAAGAAATGGTTTTCACTTAACAACAAGTCCATTTATGAACTTAAACATGTTTATATTTAATTCTATTCACAAAAAGTGAATAAGAAGGGGTTTTTTTTGCTGATAATTTTTCTGTATTAAAAAAAACAAAACTGTATCATGAACTTAAATCAGCTCAATTCAAGCACTTGCATAAACAATGTATTATTATTTTTTATTTGTCATAAATCTACATTATTTTCCTTGTAACAGTTTTTTTTCTCAGTATAACAGCAGTTGTCCACGGTTCATTGGTCGGACTACAGTGAACAGGAAGTGAAAGACACAGATGTAATTGTCTCTAGTCTTCATCATTTTGTGCAGTGACTGTTTTCTGATGTATTGCTTTAACACGTTGCGCTGCCCCCTGTCTGTGTGCAGTGGGAGTACAGCAGCCCGCCCTGACCGTCCTGCCCCCGTCCAGAGAGGAGCTGCAGAGGGGCAGTGCCACGCTGCTGTGTGTGGCCAGCGGGGGCTTCCCCTCTGATTGGACGCTGGGCTGGAGAGTGGGCGGGGCCTCCGCAGAGGGGTCCCACAGCCCGGGGGTCATGAGAGGGGACGGCCTCTACAGCCACATCAGCGTCCTGAGGCTGTCCACAGAGCAGTGGAGAGACACATCAGTGAGCTGTGAGGCCCATCGGAGTGGACAGAGCCCAGTCACTCAGAGCCTGGAGTCACTGTCCTGCTCCCAGTGAGACACGCCCACATGAGGACACACACTTCACCTGCTCTATGGGACACTCCCTGGGTTTGACTGAGCTGATGGAGGCTCAGGAATAAACATGTGACTATGCAGCTTCATGTTACTGTGTTTGTGCAAATAAAGCTTGTGCTGATCCATGAGTTTTGTCTTTTGTTCAATGAATCATGTGGAGGATTAAATGTGGTATCTTTGCATTTAACTCACACATTAAAGGAGAAATCTGCAACTTTGAATCTTCATGATTATCTGGATGGAAATAATACATCATTATTAAACATTATTATTCAAACTGAAACACAATGCCAGTGTCTGGCAGCTTTTCATTGAACTCATCTGCTCAGTGTTAAATGTAATATGTTTATACTCCCACAGAACAGAAACCACAGGTACATTTTAAACAATATTTTACAGTCACACATTGTAACAAACCCCAGAGACACTGTTTTCCCTCTTGCTCAAGATGAAGCTTCACACATGATGTAAGTGATATGAAAAGTGGGATACAGGATTGTGAAAGTGACAATTTTTTGGATATTGCCTCCAGAGAACTAAACCTGCAAAAAATAATCGCTTCTACTCACAGTCAACCACAGACAATTAGACAAAGTAATGCATAAGAAGAAAATCATAAAATGTAGAGGTGAATGCTTGGTGTAACTCCACACAGATCAGTGATGTGTGTTCCTCTTGAGCAGCTGCAGTTGTCCCTTCCTGCTCTGGTCTCACTCTGAAGGACTCACTGAGGGAGGGTTTTTGTACGACCATAAATCACTGTGTGAATGTATCTCTGCTATTAAGAAATGATAACTCTGACAGTGATAAACTGCTGCATCTTCAGCCTGAGCTCCAGTGATGGTCAAAGAGAAGTCTCTGCGGCTCCCACTGCCACTGAACCGAGATGGAGTTTCTGAGGCACGACGATTTGTAAATAATATCCAGAGCTTTGGAGACTGACCAGGTTTCTGTTGATACCAGTACAACCAATCTCCAGAACCATCTACATAAACATCTGTGTTAGTTGTACATGTGAGAGTGACTGTGGATCCTGGAGTAAACGTCTGGACTGGAGGCTGAGTGACTGTGATCCTACCACTGCATCCTGTAAAAAACAATATACATTTATCAGAAGAAACACAGAGAGAAAAGGCAGTGTGTTGTGTTCAATGTCACTGAGAGTGGAACCTGTGAAGCAGCAGCAGGCCAGTGTCCAGATGAGGATGGTGCAGCCCAGAGCCATGGTGCGTTCACTGACACATGTGAGTCCTGCAGTCTTCAGCTCACTATAAAAACTCAGGGAAGGATCAGCTGACCATGTGACCCTTAACCTGCTTGTGCATTTGAAAAGTAGGAACATAATTTGCATCCACCTGTCCAAGTGAAACAGAAGGTGATTAGATGGATAAATGAAGTACAACTGATATCTTGAAATATGGCAGTTCTCTAAAATGATTTGCATTGGGTTCCAACATGAAGAGGAGGAGAGGATTTTAAAGCCTCTTCTGTGGGGGCAGTTCTTGCAGTATAGTGCCCCCTTTTGATGGAATGTATATACAGCAAGTCAATAATGTATCATGAAATAAGCTCTACACTGTTAGTTGTTGATAGAAGCTTTGAAAAATACTTTATGTTTATGAGGCAGTGATTTTGATGCAGTGTTACACCAGGCTAAAATATGACTGTAATGTTTGGCGCAAGTTGTACAGAAAATATGAAAATTAAGAATACTACAAATATTTGATTATCTTATACATATAAATATCTCAAATCTAAGAAGTCTTTACATCAAGGTGACTTTCATAGAATTGACTATATGGGACAGAGAAGGTCACTAGTAAATGTTATGCGTCTTTGTCGTATTGGTGGGGTGTGAGGCGGACCAAGAGATGCAGTACTCGGGAAAGGTTTAACAGATTTATTTAACAGTTTGTGAATACTAGTGCTGTTCAGGGAGCAGGGGTAGTGGGACACGGTGCGTGGTGCGGTGCGTGGTGAGGTCCGGCCGGGGAGGAGAGTTGAGTGCGACGCCGAGGTCCGGGAGTGAGGAGTGCAGGTACAGGAGCAGGACTGGAGCAGGACGAGAGGAGCTGAGACGAATAGCCGGGTGCGGGTGAAATCCAGAGACGAGGTGAGTAGAGTAGACAGGGTGCACTGTACCGGAGAGCAGAGAGAGCCGCAGCAGAGCCAGGAGCGCAGAGGCAGGTAGGTTCCAGGAGTCCGGGTCTGGCAATAGCAAAAGGTAGGTCAGTATCAGGCAAGGAGCAAAAAGACAAAAAGGTAAGTAGCAAGGCATTCACGTAGGCACGTTGACGATCTCGCGTCGACTGTCTGTCTCCTGGGCTTCTTATACTCGAGCAGGTGCGGGTGATTAACAGATGAGCTCCAGGTGCGCGTGGGGGGAGCAAGACGCTCCGCCCACGACCGGCAAAACGACAGACAGCAGGAGGAGGGGGGCAAAACAGGAGAGAAACAAGGCAGGAGTCACGTGACCGTGACAGTCTTCTTAAATTTCAGTCACCTTTAAGATATATGGAAAAAAACAGTTGTGTGTCAGAGGAGTGTGTCATAATGGTCCAGGGCCTGTAGTGGAGCTGTTGGACAGAGGTGAGGTGTAGATGTAACAGAGGAGTTTAAGGTGGAGATGGGAACGTGACAAGGATACTCACTGAGCCCCATCTTGTTTCATGTGATGATGGACCGTTTAAAAGGTAAGACTGAACAGGAATCTCACTGGACTAT
The DNA here is from genome assembly GCA_019594935.1 of Periophthalmus modestus. Taxonomy (NCBI): domain Eukaryota; kingdom Metazoa; phylum Chordata; class Actinopteri; order Gobiiformes; family Gobiidae; genus Periophthalmus; species Periophthalmus modestus. Next base: position 59,485 of record JAIEZT010000217.1, on the reverse strand, counting down.
TATGTGATTGTTGGTGATATAAAATAACAGAAGTGGAGGAGGTGACATTTTAAACAATAACCTAAACGTGACAATGCATCTTCTTGTTTCTGTGATTTGTGCTAATAAAGTTTGTTTTGATCAATGCATTTTGTAGTTTGTCCAATGAACCAAGTACTTTTTTTTTCATAAAAATGGTGATGAACACAATTTCTCAAACCATAGGCCAGTCTCATTGTTTCCACAGTTTTCAAAAATACTGGAGGTGTTCACAACAAGACAAGAAGAAAACATCTTGTATAATAGTCAGTGTGGATTTAACACAGAACATTCAGTGACAATGGAAATAATGGAACTAACTGAAAAAATAGAAACTGAAATTAGTCTGAGTTTGTGCATTTTAACTGATCTACAAAAAGCCTTCATTGTAATAAATAATTCACGATAATTTGAAAAATGAACAAGTATGACATTTGAGGTGGTTCATCAGTGGAGAGTGAGATATTTAGAAAACAGAAAACACTATACACAAATACATGATACAGAGTCAGAGGTTTATAGCAAACGTTTGTGCCCCAAGACTCGATTCATGGACCGACATTATTCATCTTATAAATAAATGATTTTGTAAAAGTATTTGAACTTGATATAATTCTCTTTGCTGATCATACAGCATTTTTTATTCTGGATAAAAACTACAAGAAGATCACAAATGTACTACATGAAGAGATAAAGTAAAACATTGGTTTGACTGGAATAGATTGATCTTGATTCTAATGTTAAAAAAAAAAAGAAAGAAAAAAAAAAAAGCTTTTTTATTTTTTTTATGATAAAAAGAAAAAAATATGACATAACATTAGAAACAGATCAGTCATGATTGATGAAAGTCTAAACTGGAGGCTCATAGAAATTACACTGAAGGCAAAATTTCCAAAACCATCACTGCACTGCATAAAGTAAAGTTCTGTCTAAATAGTTCTTCCTTATTAACATTATATAACTTAATAATAACATTATATACACCATTATATTGTACCATATTTGATGGACTGTGTGGAAATGTGGGGGTCACTGTCTAAAATGGGAAAATCAGTCTTTTCTTACTCATGGAACAACTATTTCTCTCTCTCTCTCTCTTTTTTTTTTTTTTTTTAGTATGAAAGGGATTATGAATTTGGGACTTCCATGTTCAATTACAGTTTTTAAAAAGCATAAAATATGTATAAGGACTAAAGAGAAATTTAAAAAAAATAATGTAGAGATGACTGCTTGGTGTAACTCCACACAGATCAGTGATGTCTGTTCCTCTTGAGCAGCTGCAGTTGTTTCCTGCTCTGGTCTCACTCTGAAGGACTCACTGAGGGAGGTTTTTGTACGAGCATAAATCACTGTGTGAACAGTGGGTCACTATGATAACTCTGACAGTGATAAACTGCTGCATCTTCAGCCTGAGCTCCAGTGATGGTCAAAGAGAAGTCTCTGCCGCTCCCACTGCCACTGAACCGAGATGGAATTCCTGAGGCAAGTCGATTTGCCCAATATATCCAGAGCTTTGGAGACTGACCAGGTTTCTGCTGATACCAGTACAAGTGCCAGAGCGAACCACTGCGGGCAACGTCTCTGTTAGTTTTACATGTGAGAGTGACTGTGGATCCTGGAGTAAACGTCTGGACTGGAGGCTGAGTGACTGTGACCTGACCACTGCATCCTGTAAAAAACAATATACATTTATCAGAAGAAACACAGAGAGAAAAGGCAGTGTGTTGTGTTCAATGTCACTGAGAGTGGAACCTGTGAAGCAGCAGCAGGCCAGTGTCCAGATGAGGATGGTGCAGCCCAGAGCCATGGTGCGTTCACTGACACATGTGAGTCCTGCAGTCTTCAGCTCACTATAAAACTCAGGGAAGGATCAGCTGACCATGTGACCCTCCTCTCTATGGAAATACTGTCTCTGTACTCTGAACCCAAATGTATTCATCCTATTGGAATCATTTTTAAATACACACAGGTCAACAGCACTTTTTTGCCGGACATAAGTATAGTATGAAGTATGAAGCAGTCACACTAGTCACATCAGTCACCAAAAGTACTGCACCTTAAAGCCAACATTAGCATTTCAATGTATTATTAAACTTACTACTGTCAGCTCTGTGCCCAATTCATGTAAAACATCATCAAAATAACAGGGCAAACAGTCACTATTTATTCTATTATGCAACATATATTTGGACTTTTCTTCATGTTTTCAGTGTTTCAAAGTTGAATGTGGACAGGTTCATTCATGGATTATATAATGACACAAATAGTAAAACATGAGTGAATGTTGTGAGTGTGAACTGAGAGCAGTGTGTGGAGGAGAACAGAGCAGAGGTTTTGTACGGCCTCTTCATCACTTTGTATCACTGTGGTGGACGTTCGGAGGAGGAACACAACTCATCGTGGACTGTGAGTACTTTTTACTTTATACTTTATCAGGACTACTTTATTACTGGTATCTTAGCAGGATTTTGGTTCTGTTTGTAGATTTGTGAATATTTGTCTTTAATTTAATTCCATAGTTACAGTTGTATAGGTCAGTGTTAAAGAAACAATGATCTGAAAATATACAATTATTATTAGGCCTGTTTATTGTTGATTAGACAAATATAAAATATATATGATTCATTTACTGAATTTTACATAGACTGATTATTATTGAGTTTTGTTAGTTTCCTTTTTGAAAGTTAAATTTAGGTTTTAAACAAGAAAGAAATGGTTTTCACTTAACACCAAAGTCCATTTATGAACTTAAACATGTTTATGTTTAATTCTGTTTGGGAATAAAAAGTCAATAAGAAGTATTTTTTCTTAGATATTTCTGTAATAAATAAAACAAAAAATATTTACAGTTTGATGAACTAAATTCAGCTAAATTCAAGCACTTGCTTAAATAATGTATTTTTTAGTTATTTTTATTTTTTTTGTCATAAATCTACATTATTTGACTTGTAACAGTTTTTCTCAGTATAACAGCAGTTGTCCACGGTTCATTGGTCGGACTTACAGTGAACAGGAAGTGAAAGACACAGATGTAAATGTCTCTAGTCTTCATCATTTTGTGCAGTGACTGTTTTCTGATGTATTGCTTTAACACGTTGCGCTGCCCCCTGTCTGTGTGCAGTGGGAGTACAGCAGCCCGCCCTGACCGTCCTGCCCCCGTCCAGAGAGGAGCTGCAGAGGGGCAGTGCCACGCTGCTGTGTGTGGCCAGCGGGGGCTTCCCCTCTGATTGGACGCTGGGCTGGAGAGTGGGCGGGGCCTCCGCAGAGGGGTCCCACAGCCCGGGGGTCATGAGAGGGGACGGCCTCTACAGCCACATCAGCGTCCTGAGGCTGTCCGCAGAGCAGTGGAGAGACACATCAGTGAGCTGTGAGGCCCATCGGAGTGGACAGAGCCCAGTCACTCAGAGCCTGGAGTCACTGTCCTGCTCCCAGTGAGACACGCCCACATGAGGACACACTTCACCTGCTCTATGGGACACTCCCTGGGTTTGACTGAGCTGATGGAGGCTCAGGAATAAACATGTGACTATGCAGCTTCATGTTACTGTGTTTGTGCTAATAAAGCTTGTGTCTATCAATCAGTTTTTTCTCTAATATTAAGTTAATACAATATATTAATATGCAACATAAAAATGTTCTACAAAAGTATTGTGGTGTGTTTCTGCTCATATAGAACAGACACTGTCACTTTAAACAGAAGTGCAATCACACATTCTAACAAAGTCCATAGACACTCTTGTCCATGTTTTTAATATTTTCTTTCAGTATTTTTTTTTTTTTGTCAGGGACCATGTACAAATTCATGCATCTAACAAAAGAAAAGCTGATTTGTACCAAATTTAGTTACTGTTATTTTCCATGTTCAGACCCTGGGCAGGTGAAAACACATTTAAAATACACTTTTCATTACAAGTACATTATCAGACAGTTCATCATTAACAGCAGTAAAATACAATAATATTTTTTCCATTTCCAACACATTATGTTTCCTACAGTCCAGACAGATATGAAACATCTTTATATACAAGATTTCACAATGAAACAGAACAGAACAAATGAACCAGACTGACCCGGACACACTTGATTATATAAAATCTGCTTTTACAGGTTCATAGTAAAATTGTTCAGATCTACAGACAGTTTCAGAGTCTGGAGCTGATTCTCTGATGGTTTGAAAAGAAAAGACCGAGGATCTTTTTGGAAATATGCAGTTTGGTTTCATAGAGACTGGACTTCTAAACTTCTAAATGAACATCTAATAAAGGTAACTACTTGGTTCAAATGCAACAAACTGTCCTTAAATATTAAGAAAACCTTCTTTATCATCTTCTTGCCAATCAGACATAAAACCGGTGATGGAAATATATGCATAAAAATAGATGGCCAAACTATCCAACAAGTTGATTCTACAAAATTTTTAGGAATGTATATCGATAAATCCTTAAATTTCAAAAAACACATTGATGAGCTGGTTAAAAAATTAGCGAAAGTTGTTGGCCTACTCTTTAAAATAAGACACATACTTCCATTGAAAGCTCTGCTGACCTTATACAGATCCCTATTTGAGACACATCTAAATTATTGTAATGTGATATGGTGCAACACCTATCCCACTTACACTGCAAAACTTCAGGTATTACAAAAAAAAAGCCATAAGGGCGATCACCTGGTCCTTGCCAAACTCTCCAACAAAAATCCACTCTTCCACAGATATGGCCTCTTAAAGCTTTCTGAGAGTAATTTATATCACAATGCTTGTATCATGTATAGTGTGGTCCACAAATTAAACAGTCGATTATGTGAACTTATCCCACTTCAATCATCCTCTCATCAGCACAACACAAGGAAAAAGTGCCTGTTAAAAGGGAAATTTAGGAAGCTAAAATGCACTAGATTTAGTGTCTGCTATAGAGGTCCACAAATATGGAATGAATTAAACAATGATAAAAAACAGTCTGCCTCATTACATTTATTAAAAGAAATCTGAAAAGCAAACTACTGGAAAACTACAGTGCCTGACGGAACTTAGTGCGGCTCAAGTTCTCCTGCAATAGGTTTTTTATTTTTCTCTTTGCTCATAGGTCTGTGTGTATGCATACCTATGTGTATGTATGTATATATATTATTACATATGGGCGTGTATGTCCGTATAGGTGTATACTGTGTGTTTGTAGGTGTAGACATGCATAATGCATATATGTACATGGTGTATATGTTTATGTGTATGTATGTATACATATATGTACATGGTGTATATGTTTATGTGTATGTATGTATACATATGTGTACATGTATGTGTGTATATATGTATATATATGTATATGTATATATATGTGTGTATGTTTATTGTGTGTATATATATGTGTGTATGTATGTATGTGTATGTATGTGTATATATATGTGTATATATATATATATATGTATATATATATATATATATATATATATATATATATATATATATATATATATATATATATATATTATGTATATATGTATGTATGTGTATATATATGTTTATTGTATATATGTGTGAGTATTGTGTATATATATATATATATGTTTTTGTATATATATATATATGTGTATATTATTATGTATGTATATGTGTATGTATGTGTGTATATATATATGTATATATGTATGTGTGTATGCATGTATATATATGTATATGTGTGAGCGTATGTGTATGGATATGTATGTATAGATGTATGTATATATGTATGTATATATGTGTATATGTAAGTGCGCGTATATGTTATATATAATCAATCTATACTGTTAATATTCACCTTCCTTCTCTTCTCTTCTCTTATGTCTGTCTCTATTTTATCTATTTTTCACATATTCAATATTTTTTCTGTTCTCTGTTCTCACAATCTTCTGCTTTCATAAAAACAGCATGTCAACCTCCAATGGTAAAAGTAAAACACAACAATCTGCCTTGCCATCTTATGGTGTTTCTACACAGGGTGATGGACCCCATTACATAAGCTTTACAGCTTCTTGGGGCTCCATGTTTTTCACAAGGTCACTGATAAACTGCATTGCATCCATATGTAAACACAAACATGATACAGTGTAATGCTACTGTGTGTTTATGTATGTGCCCTACATACGTTGACTATTGTGAAAAATAAAATTGAATTGAATTGAATTGAATTGAATCGAGGAGTTTGTTCAGAACAGAGTTTAATCTTTATTTTCATTGGCATTATTGATCATTTTGAATAAGTTTATTAGATTTTAATACATAATTAAATAGTCAAATCTGAGCATTTAGTAATGACTCATGATTTCACAGAGGTGATAATGAAGTGTTTTTCTCGAGTGCCTGTAATGCCTGAATATAGATGGATGTGAGAGGTTTGAGCCGCTCTCATCGGCCTGAGACCAGTAGGACTCACAGTGGGTCATGTGTGGCTCATCATGGCACTGAAATATGTGACAGCAGCCTCAACTATCAGGCTGTTCCTCATGAGTCTTAGATGTTGTATCGGATTGAGTTGTGGACTTTTTTCATGCTTTTTGACAGACTAAGTTTAGTCTTAGTCTTATAAACCGTGAGGTACTTTGTCTCTGTTACAATATTTATTTTTACTCCATTAACAAAGATGTGGAGCATATCTTGGATTTGGTCAGTTTTGTTGTTTTGTTTCCTGTTTTATTAATGTTTAGTGTCAGACATGAAGATTGGAGCCAATTAGCACTTTTGTCCATCACTGAGGAAAATGTGGAGGCCACTGGAAGAAGAGACATGAAAAGATGAATAGATCCAGAAGTTTCTTGTGTTAGTGTCCAGCTCTCATCATTAAACACAATTTCCCTGTCACTTGATCCCAACATTAATCTTTATAAATGTAGATGCACAGATGAAAAGTGCAAGTCTAAGAAATAAAATAATGTAGAGGTGGATGCTTGGTGTAACTCCACACAGATCAGTGATGTCTGTTCCTCTTGAGCAGCTGCAGTTGTTTCCTGCTCTGGTCTCACTCTGAAGGACTCACTGAGGGAGGTTTTTGTACGAGCATAAATCACTGTGTGAATAGATTAATGCCATTGATATAATGATAACTCTGACAGTGATAAACTGCTGCATCTTCAGCCTGAGCTCCAGTGATGGTCAAAGAGAAGTCTCTGCGGCTCCCACTGCCACTGAACCGAGATGGAGTTTCTGACAGACGTTGTGTAGCACGTTTTATCCAGAGCTTTGGAGCCTGACCAGGTTTCTGCTGATACCAGTGCATGCAATTGTTGCTATAAACATCTCTGTTAGTTGTACATGTGAGAGTGACTGTGGATCCTGGAGTAAACGTCTGGACTGGAGGCTGAGTGACTGTGACCTGACCACTGCATCCTGTAAAAAACAATATACATTTATCAGAAGAAACACAGAGAGAAAAGGCAGTGTGTTGTGTTCAATGTCACTGAGAGTGGAACCTGTGAAGCAGCAGCAGGCCAGTGTCCAGATGAGGATGGTGCAGCCCAGAGCCATGGTGCGTTCACTGACACATGTGAGTCCTGCAGTCTTCAGCTCACTATAAAACTCAGGGAAGGATCAGCTGACCATGTGAGGTCAAAGAGAAGTCTCTGCGGCTCCCACTGCCACTGAACCGAGATGGAGTTTCTGACAGACGTTGTGTAGCAAGTTTAATCCAGAGCTTTGGAGACTGACCAGGTTTCTGCTGATACCAGGACAAGTACCAGAGCGAACCACTGCCGGCAACGTCTCTGTTAGTTTTACATGTGAGAGTGACTGTGGATCAGTGAATAAGTGAATAAGTGAATTATGAAGAATTGTGTAAGTCTTGGTAAATAATATATATCCTAAATCACTTCTCCTTCCAAATATTTTTTTATGTGCCTCGATGCCTCACAGAGCTGGAAAAATCAGCCTTTTCTTACTCAGCTCCATGGTCTTGGAACGATTTACAAAAAGATCTTAAAATTGGAATCTCTAGTGTCACTAGATAAATCCAAGAAGGTGTGGAGAGCTGTTTTTTTTCCTTTTTTTTTTTTGTTTTTTTTTTGTGAAATGGTTTATGAAATTGGACTTTTGTGTTTTATTTAAAGTTTTAAAAAATATAAATAGTTATAAGAACTAAAGAGAAATATATAATACTGTCGAGGTGAATGCTTGGTGTAACTCCACACAGATCAGTGATGTGTGTTCCTCTTGAGCAGCTGCAGTTGTTTCCTGCTCTGGTCTCACTCTGAAGGACTCACTGAGGGAGGTTTTTGTACGAGCATAAATCACTGTGTGAACACATTACCGCTATGATAACTCTGACAGTGATAAACTGCTGCATCTTCAGCCTGAGCTCCAGTGATGGTCAAAGAGAAGTCTCTGCCGCTCCCACTGCCACTGAACCGAGATGGAGTTTCTGACAGACGTTGTGTAGTATATTTTATCCAGAGCTTTGGAGACTGACCAGGTTTCTGCTGATACCAGAACATCCAGTTATTACTAACATCTCTGTTAGTTGTACATGTGAGAGTGACTGTGGATCCTGGAGTAAACGTCTGGACTGGAGGCTGAGTGACTGTGACCTGACCACTGCATCCTGTAAAAAACAATATACATTTATCAGAAGAAACACAGAGAGAAAAGGCAGTGTGTTGTGTTCAATGTCACTGAGAGTGGAACCTGTGAAGCAGCAGCAGGCCAGTGTCCAGATGAGGATGGTGCAGCCCAGAGCCATGGTGCGTTCACTGACACATGTGAGTCCTGCAGTCTTCAGCTCACTATAAAACTCAGGGAAGGATCAGCTGACCATGTGACCCTTAACCTGCTTGTGCATTTGAAAGTAGGAACATAATTTGCATCCACCTGTCCAAGTGAAACAGAAGGTGATTAGATGGATAAATTAAGTACAACTGATACCTTGAAATATGGCAGTTCTCTAAAATGATTTGCATTGGGTTTTAACATGAAGAAGAGGAGAGGATTTTAAACCCTCTTCTGTGGGGGCAGTTCTTGCAGTATAGTGCCCCCTTTTGATGGAACATATATCTACAGCAAGTCAATAATGTATCATGAAATAAGCTCTACTGTTAGTTGTTGATAGAAGCTTTGAAAAATACTTAATGTTTATGAGGCAGTGATTCTGATGTTTTGTCACTTCAGTCTAAAATATGACTCTAATGTTTGGCACAATTTGTACAGAAAATGTGAAAATCAAGAAAAAACTAATATTTGATCATCTTTTACATATAAATTTCTCAATTGTAACAAGTATTTACATCAGGGTGCAAAACTGAACTTTTATTGAATTGGCCATAAGGGACAGAGAAGGTCATAAGGAATTTTTATGTATCTTCTTAAATTTCAGTAGCCTATAAGATATGGGGAAAAACATTTCTTGTGTGTCAGAGGAGTGTGTCATAATGGTCCAGGGCCTGTAGGGGAGCTGTTGGACAGAGGTGAGGTGTAGATGTAACAGAGGAGTTTAAGGTGGAGATGGGAACGTGACAAGGATACCCCCCGAGCCCCATCTTGTTTTCTGTGATAATGAACTATCTAAAAGGAAAGATCTGACAGGATCTCAGTGGACTATTATTGTTGTTGGTGATATAAAAATTAGAGTGTATAAGATTCAAGATTCAAGGCTTTTTTGTCATATTCATAGAAAAGAAACATGTTTCCCTGTATAATGAAATTCTTACTTTGCTGCCCTCACTGGATGCCAAGAGTATATAAAAAAATAGGTATAAATTAGATCAATAATAACAAAGAAAAGCATATAAAAATATAATCAAATAGAAACATCTTTACAGACATAGAACATGAAAAATATAGGCTATATGGTATGTACATAATTGTAGATAATGTGCAACATTAGTTTTTGTGCAGCTGTGAGTAGTAAAAACGGTGCACAAAGAAGGTTGATATAGTTTGCAAACAGGAAGTGTAAACATTTGAACAGTTACATGTGCAACTGTATTTTGACAGGTTAATTTAAGTGTCAGTCAGTAATAGTACAAATTATTCATGTGTAAAGTATAAGTTGATGACCAGCAGGGGGGGCATTGCTCAAGAGTTCAAGAGTCTGATGGCTGTTGGAAAGAAAGAGTTCTTAAGTCTGGTTGTCCTGCATTTCACACTTCTGTGCCACCGGCCTGAAGGGAGGAGTGTGAATAGTCCATGTTGGGGGTGGGTGAGGTCTTTCATGATGGAGGCAGCTCTCCTGTGGACTCTGTGATTGTAGATGTTCTGCAGAGAGGGTTGAGGAGTCCTGGTGTTCTTTGTGGCTGTCTTTACCACTCTCTGCAGGTGTTTGAGGTCCTTCACAGTAGTACTGCAGTACCACACAGTGATGCAGCTGGTCAGGATGGACTCAATGATGCAGCTGTAGAAGTTGCTGAGGATTTTGAGTGACATGCCAAATTTCCCCAGTCTCCTCATGAAGTACAGCTGCAGTTGAGCCTTTTTCACCCCCTCTGTTGTGTTAAGGGTCCAGGTGAGGTCATCACTGATGTGGACCCCCAGGTATTTAAAGCTGCTCACTCTCTACACCTCAAGGTCCTGGATAAACACTGGCTGATGAGGTCTCTCCTTCCTCATGTCCATATCATCTCCTCACTGTTGAGAGTGAGGCTGTTGACTCCGCACCATGTCACCAGACTGTCCACCTCTCTCCTGTTGGCCGGCTCGTCTCCACCTGTGATATGACCTATCACAGCGGTGTTGTCAGCAAATTCAGAATGATGTTCTTGGGGTTATCACATCCCAACCCGCGGAGTAGGTGACATTTTTAGACAGTAACCTAAACATGTGACTATGGAGCTTCTTGTTTCTGTGATTTGTGCTAATAAAGCTTGTGTTGAAATTTCTCGAAGGTAACAAGGATTTACTTCAAAGAGCAATACTGGACTGTTGAAAAAATAGTTATAAAGCACACAGGAGAAGAAAGAGCTTGCTTCCAAAAATTCTGTATCCTTTGAGAGGGAGACAGGAAAGAATCAGTTGTGTGTCAGGGGAGTGTGTCATGGTGGTGCAGGGCCTGTATGACAGCTGTTGGACAGAGGTGAGGTGGAGGTAAAACAGAGGAGATTAAGGTGGAGGTGGGAACTGTGATGATGGACAAAACCAACAGATGAGGTCAGACAACAATATCAATGAACTATTATGTTTTAGAGATATAACATTGGAATTGTTGGTGATATAAAAATAACTATATAGAAGAAGAGGAGGCAAAACATTCTACATGTGTAAGAATGAGAAAAATGCTGTTGGTGCATGAGTTTTAGCTCAGAGCAGTAAAGAGTGTTCACTACTCTACTATGATGTGAGTCTGTTCCTCTTGAGCAGCTGCAGTTGTTTCCTGCTCTGGTCTCACTCTGAAGGACTCACTGAGGGAGGTTTTTGTACGAGCATAAATCACTGTGTGAATGTATATCCATCATCAATTTCATGATAACTCTGACAGTGATAAACTGCTGCATCTTCAGCCTGAGCTCCAGTGATGGTCAAAGAGAAGTCTCTGCCGCTCCCACTGCCACTGAACCGAGATGGAGTTTCTGAGGCAAGTACATCTGCCAAATATATCCAGGGCTTTGGAGACTGACCAGGTTTCTGCTGATACCAGGACATGCAAGTGCTGAGATAAACATCTGTGTTAGTTTTACATGTGAGAGTGACTGTGGATCCTGGAGTAAACGTCTGGACTGGAGGCTGAGTGACTGTGACCTGACCACTGCATCCTGTAAAAAACAATATACATTTATCAGAAGAAACACAGAGAGAAAAAAGCAGTGTGTTGTGTTCAATGTCACTGAGAGTGAAACCTGTGAAGCAGCAGCAGGCCAGTGTCCAGATGAGGATGGTGCAGCCCAGAGCCATGGTGCGTTCACTGACACATGTGAGTCCTGCAGTCTTCAGCTCACTATAAAACTCAGGGAAGGATCAGCTGACCATGTGACCCTCCTCTCTATGGAAATACTGTCTCTGTACTCTGAACCCAAATGTATTCATCCTATTGGAATCATTTTTAAATACACACAGGTCAACAGCACTTTTTTGCCGGACATAAGTATAGTATGAAGTATGAAGCATCACACTAGTCACATCAGTAACCAAAAGTACTGCACCTTAAAGCCAACATTAGCATTTCAATGTATTATTAAACTTACTACTGTCAGCTCTGTGCCCGATTCATGTAAAACGTCATCAAAATAACAGGGCAAACAGTCACTATTTATTCTATTATGCAACATATATTTGGACTTTTCTTCATGTTTTCAGTGTTTCAAAGTTGAATGTGGACAGGTTCATTCATGGATTATATAATGACACAAATAGTAAAACATGAGTGAATGTTGTGAGTGTGAACTGAGAGCAGTGTGTGGAGGAGAACAGAGCAGAGGTTTTTGTACGGCCTCTTCATCACTTTGTATCACTGTGGTACACGTTCGGAGGAGGAACACAACTCATCGTGGACTGTGAGTACTTTTTACTTTATACTTTATCAGGACTACTTTATTACTGGTATTTTAGCAGGATTTTGGTTCTGTTTGTAGATTTGTGAATATTTGTCTTTAATTTATTCCATAGTTACAGTTGTATAGGTCAGTGTTAAAGAAACAATGATCTGAAAATATACAATTATTATTAGGCCTGTTTATTGTTGATTAGACAAATATAAAATATATATGATTCATTTACTCAATTTTCTAAACACTGATAATTATTATGAGTTTTGTTAGTTTCATTTCTGAAAATAAAATTTAGGTATTCAACAAGAAAGAAATGGTTTTCACTTAACACTAAAGTCCATTTATGAACTCAAACATGTTTATGTTTAATTTTATTTACACAAAATGAATAAGAAGTATTTTTTGTCATGATATTCCTGTATTAAAAAAATAAAAATAAAATCACAGTTTGATGAACTAAAATCAGCTCAATTCAAGCACTTGCATAAACAATGTATTCTTAGTTTTTATTTGTCATAAATCTACATTATTTGACTTGTAACAGTTTCTCTCAGTATAACAGCAAATATAAAATATATATGATTCATTTACTGAATTTTCCTCAGACTGATTATTATTATGAGTTTTATTAGTTTCATTTTTGAAAGTTAAATTCAGGTTTTAAACAAGAAAGAAATGGTTTTCACTTAACAACAAAGTCCATTCATGAACTCAAACATGTTTATATTTAATTCTATTCACAAAAAGTGAATAAGAAGGGGTTTTTTTTTTTGATGATTTTTTCTGTATTAAAAAAAAACAAAACTGTATCATGAACTTAAATCAGCTCAATTCAAGCACTTGCATAAACAATGTATTATTATTTTTTATTTGTCATAAATCTACATTATTTTCCTTGTAACAGTTTTTCTCAGTATAACAGCAGTTGTCCACGGTTCATTGGTCGGACTTACAGTGAACAGGAAGTGAAAGACACAGATGTAAATGTCTCTAGTCTTCATCATTTTGTGCAGTGACTGTTTTCTGATGTATTGCTTTAAACACGTTGCGCTGCCCCCTGTCTGTGTGCAGTGGGAGTACAGCAGCCCGCCCTGACCGTCCTGCCCCCCGTCCAGAGAGGAGCTGCAGAGGGGCAGTGCCACGCTGCTGTGTGTGGCCAGCGGGGGCTTCCCCTCTGATTGGACGCTGGGCTGGAGAGTGGGCGGGGCCTCCGCAGAGGGGTCCCACAGCCCGGGGGTCATGAGAGGGGACGGCCTCTACAGCCACATCAGCGTCCTGAGGCTGTCCACAGAGCAGTGGAGAGACACATCAGTGAGCTGTGAGGCCCATCGGAGTGGACAGAGCCCAGTCACTCAGAGCCTGGAGTCACTGTCCTGCTCCCAGTGAGACACGCCCCACATGAGGACACACTTCACCTGCTCTATGGGACACTCCCTGGGTTTGACTGAGCTGATGGAGGCTCAGGAATAAACATGTGACTATGCAGCTTCATGTTACTGTGTTTGTGCTAATAAAGCTTGTGCTGATCCATGAGTTTTGTCTTTTGTTCAATGAATCATGTGGAGGATTAAATGTGGTATCTTTGCATTTAACTCACACATTAAAGGAGAAATCTGCAACTTTGAATCTTCATGATTATCTGGATGGAAATAATACATCATTATTAAACATTATTATTCAAACTGAAACACAATGCCAGTGTCTGGCAGCTTTTCATTGAACTCATCTGCTCAGTGTTAAATGTAATATGTTTATACTCCCACAGAACAGAAACCACAGGTACATTTTAAACAATATTTTACAGTCACACATTGTAACAAACCCCAGAGACACTGTTTTCCCCTCTTGCTCAAGATGAAGCTTCACACATGATGTAAGTGATATGAAAAGTGGGATACAGGATTGTGAAAGTGACAATTTTTTGGGATATTGCCTCCAGAGAACTAAACCTGCAAAAAATAATCGCTTCTACTCACAGTCAACCACAGACAATTAGACAAAGTAATGCATAAGAAGAAAAATCATTAAATGTAGAGGTGAATGCTTGGTGTAACTCCACACAGATCAGTGATGTGTGTTCCTCTTGAGCAGCTGCAGTTGTTTCCTGCTCTGGTCTCACTCTGAAGGACTCACTGAGGGAGGTTTTTGTACGACCATAAATCACTGTGTGAATGTATCTCTGCTATTAAGAAAATGATAACTCTGACAGTGATAAAAACTGCTGCATCTTCAGCCTGAGCTCCAGTGATGGTCAAAGAGAAGTCTCTGCGGCTCCCACTGCCACTGAACCGAGATGGAGTTTCTGAGGCACGACGATTTGTAAATAATATCCAGAGCTTTGGAGACTGACCAGGTTTCTGTTGATACCAGTACAACCAATCTCCAGAACCATCTACATAAACATCTGTGTTAGTTTGTACATGTGAGAGTGACTGTGGATCCTGGAGTAAACGTCTGGACTGGAGGCTGAGTGACTGTGATCCTACCACTGCATCCTGTAAAAAACACATATACATTTATCAGAAGAAACACAGAGAGAAAAGGCAGTGTGTTGTGTTCAATGTCACTGAGAGTGGAACCTGTGAAGCAGCAGCAGCCAGTGTCCAGATGAGGATGGTGCAGCCCAGAGCCATGGTGCGTTCACTGACACATGTGAGTCCTGCAGTCTTCAGCTCACTATAAAAACTCAGGGAAGGATCAGCTGACCATGTGACCCTCCTCTCTATGGAAATACTGTCTCTGTACTCTGAACCCAAATGTATTCATCCTATTGGAATCATTTTTAAATACACACAGGTCAACAGCACTTTTTTGCCGGACATAAGTATAGTATGAAGTATGAAGCAGTCACACTAGTCACATCAGTAACCAAAAGTACTGCACCTTAAAGCCAACATTAGCATTTCAATGTATTATTAAACTTACTACTGTCAGCTCTGTGCCCGATTCATGTAAAACGTCATCAAAATAAACAGGGGGCAAACAGTCACTATTTATTCTATTATGCAACATATATTTGGACTTTTCTTCATGTTTTTTCAGTGTTTCAAAGTTGAATGTGGACAGGTTCATTCATGGATTATATAATGACACAAATAGTAAAACATGAGTGAATGTTGTGAGTGTGAACTGAGAGCAGTGTGTGGAGGAGAACAGAGAGCAGAGGTTTTTGTACGGCCTCTTCATCACTTTGTATCACTGTGGTGGACGTTCGGAGGAGGAACACAACTCATCGTGGACTGTGAGTACTTTTTACTTTATACTTTATCAGGACTACTTTATTACTGGTATTTTAGCAGGATTTTGGTTCTGTTTGTAGATTTGTGAATATTTGTCTTTAATTTAATTCCATAGTTACAGTTGTATAGGTCAGTGTTAAAGAAACAATGATCTGAAAATATACAATTATTATTAGGCCTGTTTATTGTTGATTAGACAATATAAAATATATATGATTCATTTACTCAATTTTCTAAACACTGATAATTATTATGAGTTTTGTTAGTTTCATCATTTCTGAAAATAAAATTTAGGTATTCAACAAGAAAGAAATGGTTTTCACTTAACACTAAAGTCCATTTATGAACTCAAACATGTTTATGTTTAATTTTATTTACACAAAATGAATAAGAAGTATTTTTTGTCATGATATTCCTGTATTAAAAAAATAAAAATAAAATCACAGTTTGATGAACTAAAATCAGCTCAATTCAAGCACTTGCATAAACAATGTATTCTTAGTTTTTATTTGTCATAAATCTACATTATTTGACTTGTAACAGTTTCTCTCAGTATAACAGCAAATATAAAATATATATGATTCATTTACTGAATTTTCCTCAGACTGATTATTATTATGAGTTTTGTTAGTTTCATTTTTGAAAGTTAAATTCAGGTTTTAAACAAGAAAGAAATGGTTTTCACTTAACAACAAAGTCCATTTATGAACTTAAACATGTTTATATTTAATTCTATTCACAAAAAGTGAATAAGAAGGGGTTTTTTTTGCTGATAATTTTTCTGTATTAAAAAAAACAAAACTGTATCATGAACTTAAATCAGCTCAATTCAAGCACTTGCATAAACAATGTATTATTATTTTTTATTTGTCATAAATCTACATTATTTTCCTTGTAACAGTTTTTCTCAGTATAACAGCAGTTGTCCACGGTTCATTGGTCGGACTTACAGTGAACAGGAAGTGAAAGACACAGATGTAATTGTCTCTAGTCTTCATCATTTTGTGCAGTGACTGTTTTCTGATGTATTGCTTTAACACGTTGCGCTGCCCCCTGTCTGTGTGCAGTGGGAGTACAGCAGCCCGCCCTGACCGTCCTGCCCCCGTCCAGAGAGGAGCTGCAGAGGGGCAGTGCCACGCTGCTGTGTGTGGCCAGCGGGGCTTCCCCTCTGATTGGACGCTGGGCTGGAGAGTGGGCGGGGCCCTCCGCAGAGGGGTCCCACAGCCCGGGGGGTCATGAGAGGGGACGGCCTCTACAGCCACATCAGCGTCCTGAGGCTGTCCACAGAGCAGTGGAGAGACACATCAGTGAGCTGTGAGGCCCATCGGAGTGGACAGAGCCCAGTCACTCAGAGCCTGGAGTCACTGTCCTGCTCCCAGTGAGACACGCCCACATGAGGACACACTTCACCTGCTCTATGGGACACTCCCTGGGTTTGACTGAGCTGATGGAGGCTCAGGAATAAACATGTGACTATGCAGCTTCATGTTACTGTGTTTGTGCAAATAAAGCTTGTGCTGATCCATGAGTTTTGTCTTTTGTTCAATGAATCATGTGGAGGATTAAATGTGGTATCTTTGCATTTAACTCACACATTAAAGGAGAAATCTGCAACTTTGAATCTTCATGATTATCTGGATGGAAATAATACATCATTATTAAACATTATTATTCAAACTGAAACACAATGCCAGTGTCTGGCAGCTTTTCATTGAACTCATCTGCTCAGTGTTAAATGTAATATGTTTATACTCCCACAGAACAGAAACCACAGGTACATTTTAAACAATATTTTACAGTCACACATTGTAACAAACCCCAGAGACACTGTTTTCCCTCTTGCTCAAGATGAAGCTTCACACATGATGTAAGTGATATGAAAAGTGGGATACAGGATTGTGAAAGTGACAATTTTTTGGGATATTGCCTCCAGAGAACTAAACCTGCAAAAAATAATCGCTTCTACTCACAGTCAACCACAGACAATTAGACAAAGTAATGCATAAGAAGAAAATCATTAAATGTAGAGGTGAATGCTTGGTGTAACTCCACACAGATCAGTGATGTCTGTTCCTCTTGAGCAGCTGCAGTTGTTTCCTGCTCTGGTCTCACTCTGAAGGACTCACTGAGGGAGGTTTTTGTACGACCATAAATCACTGTGTGAATGTATCTCTGCTATTAAGAAAATGATAACTCTGACAGTGATAAACTGCTGCATCTTCAGCCTGAGCTCCAGTGATGGTCAAAGAGAAGTCTCTGCGGCTCCCACTGCCACTGAACCGAGATGGAGTTTCTGAGGCACGACGATTTGTAAATAATATCCAGAGCTTTGGAGACTGACCAGGTTTCTGTTGATACCAGTACAACCAATCTCCAGAACCATCTACATAAACATCTGTGTTAGTTGTACATGTGAGAGTGACTGTGGATCCTGGAGTAAACGTCTGGACTGGAGGCTGAGTGACTGTGATCCTACCACTGCATCCTGTAAAAACAATATACATTTATCAGAAGAAACACAGAGAGAAAAGGCAGTGTGTTGTGTTCAATGTCACTGAGAGTGGAACCTGTGAAGCAGCAGCAGGCCAGTGTCCAGATGAGGATGGTGCAGCCCAGAGCCATGGTGCGTTCACTGACACATGTGAGTCCTGCAGTCTTCAGCTCACTATAAAACTCAGGGAAGGATCAGCTGACCATGTGACCCTTAACCTGCTTGTGCATTTGAAAGTAGGAACATAATTTGCATCCACCTGTCCAAGTGAAACAGAAGGTGATTAGATGGATAAATGAAGTACAACTGATATCTTGAAATATGGCAGTTCTCTAAAATGATTTGCATTGGGTTCCAACATGAAGAGGAGGAGAGATTTTTTAAAGCCTCTTCTGTGGGGGCAGTTCTTGCAGTATAGTGCCCCCTTTTGATGGAATGTATATACAGCAAGTCAATAATGTATCATGAAATAAGCTCTACACTGTTAGTTGTTGATAGAAGCTTTGAAAAATACTTTATGTTTATGAGGCAGTGATTTTGATGCAGTGTTACACCAGGCTAAAATATGACTGTAATGTTTGGCGCAAGTTGTACAGAAAATATGAAAATTAAGAATACTACAAATATTTGATTATCTTATACATATAAATATCTCAAATCTAAGAAGTCTTTACATCAAGGTGACTTTCATAGAATTGACTATATGGGACAGAGAAGGTCACTAGTAAATGTTATGCGTCTTTGTCGTATTGGTGGGGTGTGAGGCGGACCAAGAGATGCAGTACTCGGGAAAGGTTTAACAGATTTATTTAACAGTTTGTGAATACTAGTGCTGTTCAGGGAGCAGGGGTAGTGGGACACGGTGCGTGGTGCGGTGCGTGGTGAGGTCCGGCCGGGGAGGAGAGTTGAGTGCGACGCCGAGGTCCGGGAGTGAGGAGTGCAGGTACAGGAGCAGGACTGGAGCAGGACGAGAGGAGCTGAGACGAATAGCCGGGTGCGGTGAAATCCAGAGACGAGGTGAGTAGAGTAGACAGGGTGCACTGTACCGGAGAGCAGAGAGAGCCGCAGCAGAGCCAGGAGCGCAGAGGCAGGTAGGTTCCAGGAGTCCGGGTCTGGCAATAGCAAAAGGTAGGTCAGTATCAGGCAAGGAGCAAAAAGACAAAAAGGTAAGTAGCAAGGCATTCACGTAGGCACGTTGACGATCTCGCGTCGACTGTCTGTCTCCTGGGCTTCTTATACTCGAGCAGGTGCGGGTGATTAACAGATGAGCTCCAGGTGCGCGTGGGGGGAGCAAGACGCTCCGCCCACGACCGGCAAAACGACAGACAGCAGGAGGAGGGGGGCAAAACAGGAGAGAAACAAGGCAGGAGTCACGTGACCGTGACAGTCTTCTTAAATTTCAGTCACCTTTAAGATATATGGAAAAAAAAACAGTTGTGTGTCAGAGGGAGTGTGTCATAATGGTCCAGGGCCTGTAGTGGAGCTGTTGGACAGAGGTGAGGTGTAGATGTAACAGAGGA
This sequence comes from Periophthalmus modestus, assembly GCA_019594935.1. Taxonomy (NCBI): domain Eukaryota; kingdom Metazoa; phylum Chordata; class Actinopteri; order Gobiiformes; family Gobiidae; genus Periophthalmus; species Periophthalmus modestus. The sequence continues at coordinate 39,782 of JAIEZT010000217.1, read as the reverse complement.
GTTTAAGGTGGAGATGGGAACGTGACAAGGATACTCACTGAGCCCCATCTTGTTTCATGTGATGATGGACCGTTTAAAAGGTAAGACTGAACAGGAATCTCACTGGACTATTATGTGATGTTGGTGGTGATATAAAATAACAGAAGTGGAGGAGGTGACATTTTAAAACAATAACCTAAACGTGACAATGCATCTTCTTGTTTCTGTGATTTGTGCTAATAAAGTTTGTTTTGATCAATGCATTTTGTAGTTTGTCCAATGAACCAAGTACTTTTTTTTTCATAAAAATGGTGATGAACACAATTCTCTCAAACCATAGGCCAGTCTCATTGTTTCCACAGTTTTCAAAAATACTGGAGGTGTTCACAACAAGACAAGAAGAAAACATCTTGTATAATAGTCAGTGTGGATTTAACACAGAACATTCAGTGACAATGGAAATAATGGAACTAACTGAAAAAATAGAAACTGAAATTAGTCTGAGTTTTTGTGTGCATTTTAACTGATCTACAAAAAGCCTTCATTGTAATAAATAATTCACGATAATTTGAAAAAATGAACAAGTATGACATTTGAGGTGGTTCATCAGTGGAGAGTGAGATATTTAGAAAACAGAAAACACTATACACAAATACATGATACAGAGTCAGAGGTTTATAGCAAACGTTTGTGCCCCAAGACTCGATTCATGGACCGACATTATTCATCTTATAAATAAATGATTTTGTAAAAGTATTTGAACTTGATATAATTCTCTTTGCTGATCATACAGCATTTTTTATTCTGGATAAAAACTACAAGAAGATCACAAATGTACTACATGAAGAGATAAAGTAAAACATTGGTTTGACTGGAATAGATTGATCTTGATTCTAATGTTAAAAAAAAAAGAAAGAAAAAAAAAAAGCTTTTTTATTTTTTTTTATGATAAAAAGAAAAATATGACATAACATTAGAAACAGATCAGTCATGATTGATGAAAGTCTAAACTGGAGGCTCATAGAAATTACACTGAAGGCAAAATTTCCAAAACCATCACTGCACTGCATAAAGTAAAGTTCTGTCTAAATAGTTCTTCCTTATTAACATTATATAACTTAATAATAACATTATATACACCATTATATTGTACCATATTTGATGGACTGTGTGGAAATGTGGGGGTCACTGTCTAAAATGGGAAAATCAGTCTTTTCTTACTCATGGAACAACTATTTCTCTCTCTCTCTCTCTTTTTTTTTTTTTTTTTAGTATGAAAGGGATTATGAATTTGGGACTTCCATGTTCAATTACAGTTTTTAAAAAGCATAAATATGTATAAGGACTAAAGAGAAATTTAAAAAAATAATGTAGAGATGACTGCTTGGTGTAACTCCACACAGATCAGTGATGTCTGTTCCTCTTGAGCAGCTGCAGTTGTTTCCTGCTCTGGTCTCACTCTGAAGGACTCACTGAGGGAGGTTTTTGTACGAGCATAAATCACTGTGTGAACAGTGGGTCACTATGATAACTCTGACAGTGATAAACTGCTGCATCTTCAGCCTGAGCTCCAGTGATGGTCAAAGAGAAGTCTCTGCCGCTCCCACTGCCACTGAACCGAGATGGAATTCCTGAGGCAAGTCGATTTGCCCAATATATCCAGAGCTTTGGAGACTGACCAGGTTTCTGCTGATACCAGTACAAGTGCCAGAGCGAACCACTGCGGGCAACGTCTCTGTTAGTTTTACATGTGAGAGTGACTGTGGATCCTGGAGTAAACGTCTGGACTGGAGGCTGAGTGACTGTGACCTGACCACTGCATCCTGTAAAAAACAATATACATTTATCAGAAGAAACACAGAGAGAAAAAAAGGCAGTGTGTTGTGTTCAATGTCACTGAGAGTGGAACCTGTGAAGCAGCAGCAGGCCAGTGTCCAGATGAGGATGGTGCAGCCCAGAGCCATGGTGCGTTCACTGACACATGTGAGTCCTGCAGTCTTCAGCTCACTATAAAACTCAGGGAAGGATCAGCTGACCATGTGACCCTCCTCTCTATGGAAATACTGTCTCTGTACTCTGAACCCAAATGTATTCATCCTATTGGAATCATTTTTAAATACACACAGGTCAACAGCACTTTTTGCCGGACATAAGTATAGTATGAAGTATGAAGCAGTCACACTAGTCACATCAGTCACCAAAAGTACTGCACCTTAAAGCCAACATTAGCATTTCAATGTATTATTAAACTTACTACTGTCAGCTCTGTGCCCAATTCATGTAAAACATCATCAAAATAACAGGGCAAACAGTCACTATTTATTCTATTATGCAACATATATTTGGACTTTTCTTCATGTTTTCAGTGTTTCAAAGTTGAATGTGGACAGGTTCATTCATGGATTATATAATGACACAAATAGTAAAACATGAGTGAATGTTGTGAGTGTGAACTGAGAGCAGTGTGTGGAGGAGAACAGAGCAGAGGTTTTTGTACGGCCTCTTCATCACTTTGTATCACTGTGGTGGACGTTCGGAGGAGGAACACAACTCATCGTGGACTGTGAGTACTTTTTACTTTATACTTTATCAGGACTACTTTATTACTGGTATTTTAGCAGGATTTTGGTTCTGTTTGTAGATTTGTGAATATTTGTCTTTAATTTAATTCCATAGTTACAGTTGTATAGGTCAGTGTTAAAGAAACAATGATCTGAAAATATACAATTATTATTAGGCCTGTTTATTGTTGATTAGACAAATATAAAATATATATGATTCATTTACTGAATTTTTCATAGACTGATTATTATTTTGAGTTTTGTTAGTTTTCTTTTTGAAAGTTAAATTCAGGTTTTAAACAAGAAAGAAATGGTTTTCACTTAACACCAAAGTCCATTTATGGACTCAAACATGTTTATGTTTAATTCTATTTAAAGAAAGTGTATAAGTTCTTTTTCCTCTTATGATATTTCAGTATTAACCAATAAATAAATAAATAAATAAATATATAAGTTACTGTATGATGAACTAAAATCTGGTCATTATAAGCAATTCCATACACAATGTAGTAGTATTTTTTATTTGTCATAAATCTACATTATTTTCCTTGTAACAGTTTTTCTCAGTATAACAGCAGTTGTCCACGGTTCATTGGTCGGACTTACAGTGAACAGGAAGTGAAAGACACAGATGTAAATGTCTCTAGTCTTCATCATTTTGTGCAGTGACTGTTTTCTGATGTATTGCTTTAACACGTTGCGCTGCCCCCTGTCTGTGTGCAGTGGGAGTACAGCAGCCCGCCCTGACCGTCCTGCCCCCGTCCAGAGAGGAGCTGCAGAGGGGCAGTGCCACGCTGCTGTGTGTGGCCAGCGGGGGCTTCCCCTCTGATTGGACGCTGGGCTGGAGAGTGGGCGGGGCCTCCGCAGAGGGATCCCACAGCCCGGGGGTCATGAGAGGGGACGGCCTCTACAGCCACATCAGCGTCCTGAGGCTGTCCACAGAGCAGTGGAGAGACACATCAGTGAGCTGTGAGGCCCATCGGAGTGGACAGAGCCCAGTCACTCAGAGCCTGGAGTCACTGTCCTGCTCCCAGTGAGACACGCCCACATGAGGACACACTTCACCTGCTCTATGGGACACTCCCTGGGTTTGACTGAGCTGATGGAGGCTCAGGAATAAACATGTGACTATGCAGCTTCATGTTACTGTGTTTGTGCTAATAAAGCTTAAAGTGTTCATCAATGAGTTTTGTCTTTTGTTCAATGAATCATGTGGAGGATGAAACGTGGTGTCTTTGCAATCAACTTAAACTATAAATCTGCAACTTTGAATCTCTCTGATCAGCTAGTGGGAAATAATTCATCATTATTAAACATTATTACTGAAACACAAGTCAGCAAAAAAGTGTGTTGCAGCTTTTCTTTAAACTCTTCTGCTTCATGTTGAATATAATGTGTGTTTGTACTTCCTTTGCCGAATGAGATTATAACATGCACAGGTTTTAAAAGTTTCCACATGTGACAAAGAAATGGCTAATATCAAAGTTCGCACCAAACAGTGAGTGTGTATGAAAGAAAAAGGATTTGTATATCTTAAATTGACTGATTGTGTGAATAAATGTGTATGGTTGTGTGTGTGTGAACTGAATGTTTTAGAAATGTCATATTTGGGGGTGAGATGTGTTGTATTAGATGTATGTTCCATATGTTTACGGGTCTTTCATCCACCTACAACAAACTGTTCTTACTTAACATCAGCCTGTCCAGGGACGACAGGTGGAAATTAGTATTTTTGCTATAACCTGGCACCAAACATCTTTCCTGTTTTTTAAAGTCAGTGTTTTGTTGTGCACTGTCCCTGTTCAAATAAAAACAGACCATACCGCACCATAACATGTTACAGAACCACAGGCACATTTTAAACAATAATTCACAATCACACATTGTACCAAAGCCCAGAGACTCTCCTTTCCCTTTTGCTCAAGCTAAAGTTTCACACATGATGTAAGTGATTTGAAAAGAAAGTGAGACAGAGGATTGTAAAAGTGACAGTTCTTTGGGACATTCCAAACTAAAGACAATTAGATTAAGCAGTGCATGAGAAAAGATAGAGAAATTAAATAATAGAGGTGAATGGTTGGTGTAACTCCACACAGATCAGTGATGTCTGTTCCTCTTGAGCAGCTGCAGTTGTTTCCTGCTCTGGTCTCACTCTGAAGGACTCACTGAGGGAGGTTTTTGTACGAGCATAAATCACTGTGTGAACACATTAGGGCTATGATAACTCTGACAGTGATAAACTGCTGCATCTTCAGCCTGAGCTCCAATGATGGTCAAAGAGAAGTCTCTGCGGCTCCCACTGCCACTGAACCGAGATGGAGTTTCTGACAGACGTTGTGTAGCAAGTTTAATCAAGAGCTTTGGAGACTGACCAGGTTTCTGCTGATACCAGAACATGTAATTATTATTACTACCAGCAACATCTCTGTTAGTTGTACATGTGAGAGTGACTGTGGATCCTGGAGTAAACGTCTGGACTGGAGGCTGAGTGACTGTGACCTGACCACTGCATCCTGTAAAAAACAATATACATTTATCAGAAGAAACACAGAGAGAAAAGGCAGTGTGTTGTGTTCAATGTCACTGAGAGTGGAACCTGTGAAGCAGCAGCAGGCCAGTGTCCAGATGAGGATGGTGCAGCCCAGAGCCATGGTGCGTTCACTGACACATGTGAGTCCTGCAGTCTTCAGCTCACTATAAAACTCAGGGAAGGATCAGCTGACCATGTGACCCTCCTCTCTATGGAAATACTGTCTCTGTACTCTGAACCCAAATGTATTCATCCTATTGGAATCATTTTTAAATACACACAGGTCAACAGCACTTTTTTGCCGGACATAAGTATAGTATGAAGTATGAATCAGTCACACTAGTCACATCAGTAACCAAAAGTACTGCACCTTAAAGCCAACATTAGCATTTCAATGTATTATTAAACTTACTACTGTCAGCTCTGTGCCCGATTCATGTAAAACGTCATCAAAATAACAGGGCAAACAGTCACTATTTATTCTATTATGCAACATATATTTGGACTTTTCTTCATGTTTTCAGTGTTTCAAAGTTGAATGTGGACAGGTTCATTCATGGATTATATAATGACACAAATAGTAAAACATGAGTGAATGTTGTGAGTGTGAACTGAGAGCAGTGTGTGGAGGAGAACAGAGCAGAGGTTTTTGTACGGCCTCTTCATCACTTTGTATCACTGTGGTGGACGTTCGGAGGAGGAACACAACTCATCGTGGACTGTGAGTACTTTTTACTTTATACTTTATCAGGACTACTTTATTACTGGTATTTTAGCAGGATTTTGGTTCTGTTTGTAGATTTGTGAATATTTGTCTTTAATTTAATTCCATAGTTACAGTTGTATAGGTCAGTGTTAAAGAAACAATGATCTGAAAATATACAATTATTATTAGGCCTGTTTATTGTTGATTAGACAAATATAAAATATATATGATTCATTTACTGAATTTTACATAGACTGATTATTATTGAGTTTTGTTAGTTTCCTTTTTGAAAGTTAAATTTAGGTTTTAAACAAGAAAGAAATGGTTTTCACTTAACACCAAAGTCCATTTATGAACTCAAACATGTTTATGTTTAATTCTGTTTGGAATAAAAAGTCAATAAGAAGTATTTTTTCTTAGATATTTCTGTAATAAATAAAACAAAAAATATTTACAGTTTGATGAACTAAATTCAGCTAAATTCAAGCACTTGCTTAAATAATGTATTTTTTAGTTATTTTTTATTTTTTTTGTCATAAATCTACATTATTTGACTTGTAACAGTTTTTCTCAGTATAACAGCAGTTGTCCACGGTTCATTGGTCGGGCTTACAGTGAACAGGAAGTGAAAGACACAGATGTAAATGTCTCTAGTCTTCATCTTTTGTGCAGTGACTGTTTTCTGATGTATTGCTTTAACACGTTGCGCTGCCCCCTGTCTGTGTGCAGTGGGAGTACAGCAGCCCGCCCTGACCGTCCTGCCCCCGTCCAGAGAGGAGCTGCAGAGGGGCAGTGCCACGCTGCTGTGTGTGGCCAGCGGGGGCTTCCCCTCTGATTGGACGCTGGGCTGGAGAGTGGGCGGGGCCTCCGCAGAGGGGTCCCACAGCCCGGGGGTCATGAGAGGGGACGGCCTCTACAGCCACATCAGCGTCCTGAGGCTGTCCGCAGAGCAGTGGAGAGACACATCAGTGAGCTGTGAGGCCCATCGGAGTGGACAGAGCCCAGTCACTCAGAGCCTGGAGTCACTGTCCTGCTCCCAGTGAGACACGCCCACATGAGGACACACTTCACCTGCTCTATGGGACACTCCCTGGGTTTGACTGAGCTGATGGAGGCTCAGGAATAAACATGTGACTATGCAGCTTCATGTTACTGTGTTTGTGCTAATAAAGCTTGTGTCGATCAATCAGTTTTTTCTCTATTATTAAGTTAATACAATATATTAATATGCAACTTAAAAATGTTCTCCAAAAGTATTGTGGTCTGTTTCTGCTCATATAGAACAGATACTGTCACTTTAAACAGAAGTGCAATCACACATTCTGACAAAGCTCATTGACGCCCTTGTCCATGTTTTTAATATTTTCTTTCATTATTTTTTATCTGTCAGGGACCATGTACAAATTCATACATCTAACAAAAGAACATTTGATTTGCACCAAATTTAGTTACTGTTATTTTCCATGTTCAGACCCTGGGCAGGTGAAAACACATTTAAAATACACTTTTCATTACAAGTACATTATCAGACAGTTCATCATTAACAGCAGTAAAATACAATAATATTTTTTTTTTCCAACACATTATGTTTCATACAGTCCAGACAGATATGAAACATCTTTATATACAAGATTTCACAATGAAACAGAACAGAACAAATGAACCAGACTGACCCGGACACACTTGGTTATATAAAATGTGCTTTTACAGGTTCATAGTAAAATTGTTCAGATCTACAGACAGTTTCAGAGTCTGGAGCTGATTCTCTGATGGTTTGAAAAGAAAAGACCGAAGATCTTTTTGGAAATATGCAGTTTGGTTTCATAGAGACTGGATCGAGGAGTTTGTTCAGTACATAGTTTAATCTTTTTTTTCAGTGGCATTATTGATCATTTTGAATAAGTTTATTAGATTTTAATACATAATCAAATAGTCAAATCTGAGCATTTAGTAATGACTCATGATTTCACAGAGGTGATAATGAAGTGTTTTTCTCGAGTGCCTGTAATGCCTGAATATAGATGGATGTGAGAGGTTTGAGCCGCTCTCATCGGCCTGAGACCAGCAGGACTCACAGTGGGTCATGTGTGGATCATCATGGCACTGAAATATGTGAAAGCAGCTTCGACTGTCAGGATGCTCCTCATGAGTCTTAGATGTTGTATCGGATTGAGTTGTGGACTTTTTTCATGCTTTTTGACAGACTAAGTTTAGTCTTAGTCTTATAAACCGTGAGGTACTTTGTCTCTGTTACAATATTTATTTTTACTCCATTAACAAAGATGTGGGGCATATATTGGATTTTGTCAGTTTTATTGTTTTGTTTCCTGTTTTATTAAGGTTTAGTGTCAGACATGAAGAGACGAGCCAATTAGCACTTTTGTCCATCACTGAGAAAAATGTGGAGGCCACTGGAAGAAGAGACATGAAAAGATGAATAGATCCAGAAGTTTCTTGTGTTAGTGTCCAGCTCTCATCATTAAACACAATTTCCCTGTCACTTGATCCCAACATTAATCTTTATAAATGTAGATGCACAGATGAAAAGTGCAAGTCTAAGAAATAAAATAATATAGAGGTGAATGCTTGGTGTAATTCCACACAGATCAGTGATGTGTGTTCCTCTTGAGCAGCTGCAGTTGTTTCCTGCTCTGGTCTCACTCTGAAGGACTCACTGAGGGAGGTTTTTGTACGAGCATAAATCACTGTGTGAACATATTAGGGCTATGATAACTCTGACAGTGATAAACTGCTGCGTCTTCAGCCTGAGCTCCAGTGATGGTCAAAGAGAAGTCTCTGCCGCTCCCACTGCCACTGAACCGAGATGGAGTTTCTGACAGACGTTGTGTAGCACGTTTTATCCAGAGCTTTGGAGCCTGACCAGGTTTCTGCTGATACCAGTGCATGCAATTGTTGCTATAAACATCTCTGTTAGTTGTACATGTGAGAGTGACTGTGGATCCTGGAGTAAACGTCTGGACTGGAGGCTGAGTGACTGTGACCTGACCACTGCATCCTGTAAAAAAAAATATACATTTATCAGAAGAAACACAGAGAGAAAAGGGCGTGTGTTTGTGTTCAATGTCACTGAGAGTGAAACCTGTGAAGCAGCAGCAGGCCAGTGTCCAGATGAGGATGGTTGCAGCCCAGAGCCATGGTGCGTTCACTGACACATGTGAGTCCTGCAGTCTTCAGCTCACTATAAAACTCAGGGAAGGATCAGCTGACCATGTGACCCTTAACCTGCTTGTGCATTTGAAAGTAGGAACATAATTTGCATCCACCTGTCCAAGTGAAACAGAAGGTGATTAGATGGATAAATTAAGTACAACTGATACCCTTGAAATATGGCAGTTCTCTAAAATGATTTGCATTGGGTTTCAACATGAAGAGGAGAGAGGATTTTAAACCCTCTTCTGTGGGGGCAGTTCTTGCAGTATAGTGCCCCCTTTTGAAGGAACATATATCTACAGCAAGTCAATAATGTATCATGAAATAAGCTCTACTGTTAGTTGTTGATAGAAGCTTTGAAAAATACTTAATGTTTATGAGGCAGTGATTCTGATGCTGTGTCACTTCAGTCTAAAATATGACTAATGTTTGGCACAATTTGTACAGAAAATGTGAAAATCAAGAAAAAACTAATATTTGATCATCTTTTACATATAAATTTCTCAATTGTAACAAGTATTTACATCAGGGTGCAAAACTGAACTTTTATTGAATTGGCCATAAGGGACAGAGAAGGTCATAAGGAATTTTTATGTATCTTCTTAAATTTCAGTAGCCTATAAGATATGGGGGAAACATTTCTTGTGTGTCAGAGGAGTGTGTCATAATGGTCCAGGGCCTGTAGGGGAGCTGTTGGACAGAGGTGAGCTGTAGATGTAACAGAGGAGTTTAAGGTGGAGATGGGAACGTGACAAGGATACCCCCTGAGCCCCATCTTGTTTTATGTGATAATGGACTATCTAAAAGGAAAGATCTGACAGGAATCTCAGTGGACTATTATCGTTGTTGGTGATATAAAAATTAGAGTGTATAAGATTCAAGATTCAAGGCTTTTTTGTCATATTCATAGAAAAGAAACATGTTTCCCTGTATAATGAAATTCTTACTTTGCTGCCCTCACTGGATGCCAGAGTATATAAAAAAAAGGTATAAATTAGATCAATAATAACAAAGAAAAGCATATAAAAATATAATCAAATAGAAACATCTTTACAGACATAGAACATGAAAAATATAGGCTATATGGTATGTACATATTTGTAGATAATGTGCAACATTAGTTTTTGTGCAGCTGTGAGTAGTAAAAAACGGTGCACAAAGAAGGTTGATATAGTTTGCAAACAGGAAGTGTAAACATTTGAACAGTTACATGTGCAACTGTATTTTTACAGGTTAATTTTAAGTGTCAGTCAGTAATAGTACAAATTATTCATGTGTAAAGTATAAGTCGATGACCAGCAGGGGGGGCATTGCTCAAGAGTTCAAGAGTCTGATGGCCGGTGGAAAGAAAGAGTTCTTAAGTCTGGTTGTCCTGCATTTCACACTTCTGTGCCACCGGCCTGAAGGGAGGAGTGTGAATAGTCCATGTTGGGGGTGGGTGAGGTCTTTCATGATGGAGGCAGCTCTCCTGTGGACTCTGTGATGGTAGATGTTCTGCAGAGAGGGTTGAGGAGTCCTGGTGATCTTTGTGGCTGTCTTTACCACTCTCTGCAGGTGTTTGAGGTCCTTCACAGTAGTACTGCAGTACCACACAGTGATGCAGCTGGTCAGGATGGACTCAATGATGCAGCTGTAGAAGTTGCTGAGGATTTTGAGTGACATGCCAAATTTCCTCAGCCTCCTCATGAAGTACAGCTGCAGTTGAGCCTTTTTCACCCCCTGTGTTGTGTTAAGGGTCCAGGTGAGGTCATCACTGATGTGGACCCCCAGGTATTTAAAGCTGCTCACTCTCTACACCTCAAGGTCCTGGATAAACACTGGCTGATGAGGTCTCTCCTTCCTCATGTCCATATCATCTCCTCACTGTTGAGAGTGAGGCTGTTGACTCCGCACCATGTCACCAGACTGTCCACCTCTCTCCTGTTGGCCGGCTCGTCTCCACCTGTGATATGACCTATCACAGCGGTGTTGTCAGCAAAATTCAGAATGATGTTCTTGGGGTTATCACATCTCACCCCGCGGAGTAGGTGACATTTTTAGACAGTAACCTAAACATGTGACTATGGAGCTTCTTGTTTCTGTGATTTGTGCTAATAAAGCTTGTGTTGATATTTCTCGAATGTAACAAGGATTTACTTCAAAGAGCAATACTGGACTGTTGAAAAATTGTGTTATAAAGCACACAGAAGAAGAAAGAGCTATCTTCCAAAAATTCTGTATCCTTTAAGAGGGAGACAGGAAAGAATCAGTTGTGTGTCAGGGGAGTGTGTCATGGTGGTGCAGGGCCTGTATGACAGCTGTTGGACAGAGGTGAGGTGGAGGTAAAACAGAGGAGATTAAGGTGGAGGTGGGAACTGTGATGATGGACAAAACCAACAGATGAGGTCAGACAACAATATCAATGAACTATTATGTTTAAGAGATATAACATAGGGATTGTTGGTGATATAAAATAACTGTATAGAAGAGGAAGAGGCCAAACATTCTACATGTGTAAGAATGAGAAAAATGCTGTTGGTGCATGAGCTTTAGTTCAGAGCAGCAAAGAGTGTTCACTACTCTACTATGATGTGAGTCTGTTCCTCTTGAGCAGCTGCAGTTGTTTCCTGCTCTGGTCTCACTCTGAAGGACTCACTGAGGGAGGTTTTTGTACGAGCATGAATCACTGTGTGAACAGTGGGTCATTATGATAACTCTGACAGTGATAAACTGCTGCATCTTCAGCCTGAGCTCCAGTGATGGTCAAAGAGAAGTCTCTGCGGCTCCCACTGCCACTGAACCGAGATGGAGTTTCTGACAGACGTTGTGTAACATATTTTATCCAGAGCTTTGGAGACTGACCAGGTTTCTGCTGATACCAGAACATGCGATCATTGCTATAAACATCTTTGTTAGTTTGACATGTGAGAGTGACTGTGGATCCTGGAGTAAACGTCTGGACTGGAGGCTGAGTGACTGTGACCTGACCACTGCATCCTGTAAAAAACAATATACATTTATCAGAAGAAACACAGAGAGAAAAGGCAGTGTGTTGTGTTCAATGTCACTGAGAGTGGAACCTGTGAAGCAGCAGCAGGCCAGTGTCCAGATGAGGATGGTGCAGCCCAGAGCCATGGTGCGTTCACTGACACATGTGAGTCCTGCAGTCTTCAGCTCACTATAAAACTCAGGGAAGGATCAGCTGACCATGTGACCCTCCTCTCTATGGAAATACTGTCTCTGTACTCTGAACAAAATGTATTCATCCTATTGGAATCATTTTTAAATACACACAGGTCAACAGCACTTTTTTGCCGGACATAAGTATAGTATGAAGTATGAAGCAGTCACACTAGTCACATCAGTAACCAAAACTACTGCACCTTAAAGCCAACATTAGCATTTCAATGTATTATTAAACTTACTACTGTCAGCTCTGTGCCAGATTAATGTAAAACGTCATCAAAATAACAGGGCAAACAGTCACTATTTATTCTATTATGCAACATATATTTGGACTTTTCTTCATGTTTTCAGTGTTTCAAAGTTGAATGTGGACAGGTTCATTCATGGATTATATAATGACACAAATAGTAAAACATGAGTGAATGTTGTGAGTGTGAACTGAGAGCAGTGTGTGGAGGAGAACAGAGCAGAGGTTTTTGTACGGCCTCTTCATCACTTTGTATCACTGTGGTACACGTTCGGAGGAGGAACACAACTCATCGTGGACTGTGAGTACTTTTTACTTTATACTTTATCAGGACTACTTTATTACTGGTATTTTAGCAGGATTTTGGTTCTGTTTGTAGATTTGTGAATATTTGTCTTTAATTTAATTCCATAGTTACAGTTGTATAGGTCAGTGTTAAAGAAACAATGATCTGAAAATATACAATTATTATTAGGCCTGTTTATTGTTGATTAGACAAATATATAATATATATGATTCATTTACTGAATTTTTCATAGACTGATTATTATTTTGAGTTTTGTTAGTTTTCTTTTTGAAAGTTAAATTCAGGTTTTAAACAAGAAAGAAATGGTTTTCACTTAACACCAAACTCAATTTATGAACTCAAACATGTTTATGTTTAATTCTATTTACAGAAAGTTAATAAGTTTTTTTTTCTCTTATGATATTTCAGTATTAACCAAAAAATAAATAAATATATAAGTTACTGTATGATGAACTAAAATCTGGTCAATATAAGCGATTCCATACACAATGTATTATTATTTTTTTATTTGTCATAAATCTACATTATTTTCCTCGTAACAGTTTTTCTCAGTATAACAGCAGTTGTCCACGGTTCATTGGTCGGACTTACAGTGAACAGGAAGTGAAAGACACAGATGTAAATGTCTCTAGTCTTCATCATTTTGTGCAGTGACTGTTTTCTGATGTATTGCTTTAACACGTTGCGCTGCCCCCTGTCTGTGTGCAGTGGGAGTACAGCAGCCCGCCCTGACCGTCCTGCCCCCGTCCAAAGAGGAGCTGCAGAGGGGCAGTGCCACGCTGCTGTGTGTGGCCAGCGGGGGCTTCCCCTCTGATTGGACGCTGGGCTGGAGAGTGGGCGGGGCCTCCGCAGAGGGGTCCCGCAGCCCGGGGGTCATGAGAGGGGACGGCCTCTACAGCCACATCAGCGTCCTGAGGCTGTCCGCAGAGCAGTGGAGAGACACATCAGTGAGCTGTGAGGCCCATCGGAGTGGACAGAGCCCAGTCACTCAGAGCCTGGAGTCACTGTCCTGCTCCCAGTGAGACACGCCCACATGAGGACACACTTCACCTGCTCTATGGGACACTCCCTGGGTTTGACTGAGCTGATGGAGGCTCAGGAATAAACATGTGACTATGCAGCTTCATGTTACTGTGTTTGTGCTAATAAAGCTCGTGTTGATCAATCAGTTTTGTCTTTTGTTCAATGAAATAGTTTGTTCAAATTTGACTCTCTAGTATTAAGTTAACTTTAAGATATCAATATGCAACATCAAACTGTTTTGTTCACATTATTGTGATGTGTTTCTGCTCCTATAGAACAGACACTGTCACTTTAAACAAAAGTGCAATCACACGTTTTAACAAAGTCCATTGATGCTCTTGTCATGTTTTCAATCCAACTTTAAGTGTCCAACTCTCATCAGTCATTATAATTTCTCTGCCACTTCATCCCAACATTAATCTTTATAAATGTAGGTGCACTGATGTCATAATATTATAGTGGCTTTAACTGATGGTTGGTTGTGATGGTGACTCTTATCTCGGATAAAGTAGAATGTTCTAGATCTAACGAACAGTTCCTACTTTAAGAAAATAAAAGGCCATTGAGACTGAAATGTGCAAGTCCAAAAAATACCATAATGTCGAGGTGAATGCTTGGTGTAACTCCACACAGATCAGTGATGTGTGTTCCTCTTGAGCAGCTGCAGTTGTTTCCTTTTCTGGTCTCACTCTGAAGGACTCACTGAGGGAGGTTTTTGTACGAGCATAAATCACTGTGTGAATGTATATTTGCTATTAATATCATGATAACTCTGACAGTAATAAACTGCTTCATCTTCAGCCTGAGCTCTAGTGATGGTCAAAGAGAAGTCTCTGCCGCTCCCACTGCCACTGAACCGAGATGGAGTTTCTGACAGACGTTGTGTAGCAAGTTTAATCCAGAGCTTTGGAGACTGACCAGGTTTCTGCTGATACCAGTACAAGTGCCAGACAGAGCGACTGTATTGGGTAACATCTCTGCTAATTATACATGAGAGATAGACTGTGGATCCTGGAGTAAACGTCTGGACTGGAGGCTGAGTGACTGTGACCTGACCACTGCATCCTGTAAAAAACAATATACATTTATCAGAAGAAACACAGAGAGAAAAGGCAGTGTGTTGTGTTCAATGTCACTGAGAGTGGAACCTGTGAAGCAGCAGCAGGCCAGTGTCCAGATGAGGATGGTGCAGCCCAGAGCCATGGTGCGTTCACTGACACATGTGAGTCCTGCAGTCTTCAGCTCACTATAAAACTCAGGGAAGGATCAGCTGACCATGTGACCTTCCTGTCTATGGAAATGACATGTTCCTGTGGTAGCTGTAACAGTGGAATGGCTTCACGTGGAAAACTGGACATTTTTAAGGAGTTCAACTTTTGTATGTGGAGAATATTTATCACCATCTCTCGATGTCCTTTCTAAATGAATTATAACCAAAAATCTGAGGTTGTAAAGTGTTGTTATCTTTTGGCTCTCCCACATTTTGGCAGATTTGATCCTTGATTTTGATCCCAGAATTTTTTACAAGGCTCCATTCAATAACATTGGAGGTATTCATATTATATGTTGTTCTTTACAGTCTGATAGTTTGAGACATAAGTTATTACATTACAGTTTTACAGTTCTTATTCAGGTCTATAAATAAAACTAATTTATTTGAATAGTGAAACAGTCATCCTCACATGAAACAGGATTCATTGATCTGTATTTAATAATGTGCAGTTACTTAGGTCTTTCATTTTAATTAACTTTTTCACACTTAACCATTTCATTACTTTGAAATGTCTAACCTCAAGAGCTCTCAGAGGAGCAGTGATGCGTATCGTTAACCGTAAACACATTTGAATGCACCTGACTTTGTGGAACCGAAAGGCTTCAAATATAACTCAGATGTGCAAATTAAGTCCCCATTGTCTTTCCCAAAATGTGTCACCTTTCTAAGTCATTTGCTCAAACAGTTTGGTTGCAGTAATAACTTTATGAAACAGCAGCTAGTTCTTTAGATGGGTGTAGCACTCCCTCTAGTGGCTCATTGCCCACACTACAATCCATATTTACTGCAGGGATTTACTTTGACTCTTGAATACACAGCCCATGACAATAAAAATCCAATATTGTCACACACTGCACCTGCAAATACACTGACATGTTTGAAAGATGTTCAACAGGGATAAAATGACACTGTTAGTTTTTATTATTCTCTTTATATTCTCCATATTTTTTCAAACTTTATACATGCCCTTATTTTTACATATTCAGTGTTTTATGTTGCACTAAAAGAGAGTTCCTCGTTTATGAGCTGTGTTCACTGACAATGGCAATAAAAGTCTTCAGATTCTGATTCTGATATTTGTGGAAGCTGGGGATAACTGTCTAAAAAAATAATTCAAATTAAAACAATTTGTGTCTTATAGCTGCGTGGAAGAAACAAATGCAGAGGACAAATTTCCCTATGAGGACAATAAAGTGCACCTTAGGAGACAACAATAATTCTTCTTCCTGCTGATTTGAATCACACATGTGCAAGAAAAAAACACCACCCCACTCTTTGAATGGTCTAGGATAACGTCTTGCCTCTATTGAGTTTACTTTTCCCTGGAATGTTCCATAATATGATGTTAAACTTATTTATCTCCATTTAGAAAAAGAAGTGACTGCAGCCTGTCAAACTGTTTTATTGTTGAATGTTGGTAATTTTTATGAAAATCATATCATGTTACTACAGTTATTAGCTTGTAGCCTATTTGTCATGTCTGAACCTCCACCACTTTGAGCAAATCCTCTCACTTTTTCTCTTTGAAGTGATCATCTTAAAATATATCTGTCTATTTATGTTTAGGCTCTATTTTATCCAGTCAAAGCTACAGTCTACAGAATAGCCCGTCCTCCTCCTCCTCTGTGTAAGACCTGGCTAACTGGCTTCAATCTTTAATTGTTTTGAGTCTGTGTCTCTCTCAGACTTGGGAAAAAAAAAAAGTTCAACAGCTAAAGTCTTTAATAACCTGCTTTAAACTGTTGACTCAGGAAAATCCACCGTTCTTTTACTTTTAGATTTCAGCCTTTGACACGGTGCATCACAGCATCCGTCTGTCCCGCCTGGAGACACACGTGAGCATTAAGGATACAGTACTCTGCTGGTTTAGGTCCCATCTGTCAGACAGGTGTTTTTTCTGTGAATCTAGGACAGTACTCCTCTGTGTGTTCCTGAGGGTAGGGTGTACCCCAGGGTTCTACATATGGCCCTGACCTGTAGGGTGCCCCAGGGGTCAATCCTGGGACCCCTGTTGTTCAGTCTCTACATGCTGTCCCCTACAGGCCAGTTATTACACAGCCATGTGTCCTACCACAACTCTGTCATAGTCTTTGGTCACAGAAACATAGAGAAAGTGTCAGAGTCACCTCCAGTATCTCTCTCTCTAAAACCTCAAATCAGGCTAGAAATCTAGAGGTAATAATGGACTCAGACTTGAACTTTAACAGTCACATCAAATCAATAACATCTGCAGATTTTTAACATCTAAAAACATGTCAAAAATCAAAAGTAAACTTTCAAAACCAGACTAAGAGAGACTTATCCTGCATTTGTCTCCAGTAGGTTAGACGACTGTAACGTCCTGCTCACTGGCCTCTGCAAATGAGCCTTAAGACAGAACAGTTCATCCAGAACACTGCTGCTCAGGTCTGACTAGAACCAGGAAGTACTTCACACATGTGTCCTGTGTCTCAGGTGAAGTACTTCACACATGTGTCCTGTGTCTCTGGCTCCTGTGGCTCAGAGACTTTAAAGCAGCTCAGTGTGAACAAGTCTCTCCATGAACCAGCACCAAAGAACATCTACGACATATGAAGCATTTCACACTCTGAGGACTTCAGGGACCCGCTTCCTGCTGGAGTCCTGATGTAGACCTGGTTTAGTCCTGGTTTAGTCCTGGTTTAGTCCTGGTTTAGTCTGGCCTCCTGCTGGTCCCAGAGTCAGGACTAAACATAGGGAATGAGCGTTTCAGTTTACTGCAGCTAAAATCTGAAATAGTCTCCCTGAAGATGTGAGACAGGCCTCGACTTTGACAATGTTTAAATCTAGGCTCAAAATGGTTCGGTTTATCTGTGAATATGACTGAAAGGGTTTTATTCTGCACTTTTCTCTTTTAATGTTCATTTTATTATGATTTGTTTGTATTGTGATTTTAATGTCTTTCTTATTCTGTAACACACTTTCATTTACTTTGTGTACAATTTGTGCTGTACAAATAACCCTGCTCTGCCTCCAGTAGCACCAGCCCTCTTCACTCTGTACATTCCCCTGGGGATGTTTTTAAAAAGCACAATGTTGCATTTCATTGTTTTTCAGATGAGATTAAAATATATCTGCCAGTGACCAACAGTGACAGCCAGACCATAACCAAAGCTCTGCATGACTGTTTCAGGGATGTGCAGAGCTGAGCACAAACTCCCTGAACATAAATCCAAAATAAAAGTGAGATTGTGGTGTTTGTTCAAACTAACCCACTGCTCGGGCCTGACAGTGTGACTGGTCCTCTGTCGTCGTCCTGCAGTGAGGACTCTGGGGGGACTGTGGACTCTATGTTGAAAGTGCACAAGCACATTCGCTCTGTCATAAAGTCCAGCTTCTTTCACTTGAGGCTCCTTGCTAAAGCCCCACCTTCCACAGACAGATTTATAATGTCTCATCTGGATTATCGTAACTGTCTGTGGAGCTGGACCAGGGTTCCAGGGTTCCCTGCAGCACTTACAGAATGTCCAAAACACTGCAGCTCGTCTGCTGACAAAAACTAAGATGAGAGCACCTCACACCTGTGCACCCTGCACATGCTCCCTATTTCATATTGTGTGCCATTCAAGGAAATCTTGTTGTTTTATTCTACTTTTCCTAAGTATTGTGTTATGTGCATATTAGTTTTTGTTGTTTTTTATGTCAAGTGCTTTTCTGAAGTTGTTTTAAATATGCCATATAAATAAACTTGAATTGAATTCTAGTTTATAAAAATCACTAAATGCCTGAGTAAATATCCAGAGCTGCGCCTTTAACCACCTGCTGCTGACGTCATCCAAACGGAGCGCTCCGATTGGACAGTGATGATTCAAACCCCTCCCACCACAGCTCAGCTAACAGTCACAGTCTGATCAGCGGAGCAGCGGGGAAAAGACGTGTCCAAGGTCAGTAAAACGCTTTAAACTCTCCTTTAATCCATCTAAAGTTGTGTTTCACGTTCACAGTGTCTGGTTTTCTCGCGCAGGAAGCGAGAGCCCGAAAATGAGTCAGTACAAAGAGCGTTTCGTGGCTCTGCTCCACGAGAAGAACTTTGTGACAGATCAGCTGGCTGTACTGGAGCGAAAAACTGGAGTGAAGAGGGAATATATCACCTCGGGTAAGTTCACCACGAGTAACAGGACACTGGTGCTTTTAAAAGTGTCACAGCTGCATGTTACACTGCACAAACCCACAGACACTGGGGCTTTTAAAAGTGTCACAGCTGCATGTTACAAACAGCAGGAGACACAAACTCTGTTAAACTGCAGGATTGTTTTTGTTTGTTGTGTTGGGTTTGAATCCATTAACATCCTAAAATCTACAGTTAGATTAACTTTATACTGGCTGACATCAAACTTCTCAAGTGTATTTATAATCTAATGTTCCAGGTGGATCATTTATCACATGCATTTTCCAAAAGATTAACTCCATAGTTGGTTTGAACATGTAGTAATGCAAAATAATAGACCTCTCACTATTTAAATAAAAAGTAAAATACAGATTTAGTCACTATCCAGAGAATTCTCTGTGTAAAATGACCCTCAAGTGCAGGAAGACCACTTTAAAGCTGCGCTAGGTAACTTTTCGAGAGTCTGCCCTCTTGTCTCCGTGGAGATGTCCTTGACTTTCAAAAGATGTATACATATTTTTGCAGCTTTATGATTTGTTTCAAAATCTTTGGACTGGCAACCCTGCTTACAGTTTGGACACATATTTTTCAAGGTGTTTTTGAGCATTTAAGACAAATACTATGGAGCATTCCAGACCAGACAATAACAGTAAATCTCCATGTAGAAGCAGGTGGCAGACCCCTCCAGAAAAGTTGCGTAGTGCACCTTTAATATTACACAAACTGGGACATTGCGGTGTTGCACGATCTGTATCCAGACACCGCAAAGAGAACTAAAATAAACACAATGGGTTGGTTTAGTATAAAAAGGAACTGAAAGTCTAAATGGGATGTGATTAGTGTCTCCTCAGACTTCAGTACTATGGGCGCAGCTTTCTGATCTAATTTCACTTCCTGTCATCACATTTATTACCCTCCTCCAGTCTGAATGCTAAAGTTCATTCAGCTTAGACCTTTATTCCACATTTTTCAGATTAGAGTCGCCACGTAATCTTTTTCACATGCTTTTATTTTCGATGTACCTTTGCTCTTCACTGTAAGAGCGTTCCATCTCTTATGAACTGTCACAGCTGGTATTTTTATCTGGTACTCAAATATCAAGCACAAGAGAGGAAAGAGAGCGGGGGACTGTTTGAGATGACTGCTTATTCAACTATATGTGTTTCATGGTTAGCTTGGAGGTGTTTGGCACTGGTTAAGTTTGAATACAATCAGCAATGCCAGTCTATACAGGAGGAGGGTGATAAGCCCTGCCAGTAGCACAGGAAACGAGCCAAACCAACGTGACCTAGTTTTAAGCAATCAGTTTGAAGTTAGAATTGATCTGTCAAGTTTGTACAGCAATCGCACTGTTCGACCTTCTTATTAAAGTGCAAAAATCATGCGAAATGTGTGCAAATGCTGTGGCTAAGGTTGGTTAGCTCAGGATCAAACGCTCCCATCTGCAAATAGCTCAGGGATGTGCTATTTTCAGTGACTGGCTGTTTCAATATAGCAATATGAAGCACTGTATTATGCACTGTAAGCAAGACTGTGCAGCATTTTTCAGCTGTTATGTAACTTACACATTTCTAGTTTGTCAAAAGTATCAATGCTCAGATACGATGTGATCATAAAATTAGCACTGATACTGAAAAAGTGCATAAAAAGGACAAAGTTGAGCCTTGTGTTTTATAAATGTCTTTATCAGTAGCTCAGTTGGTGGAGCAGTCAATCCACTGACCCACAGGTTGCTGGTGCGATTCCAGCTCTCACAGATAAATACTGCTGTTGTGTCCTTGGGCAAGACACTTAACTCCCCTTGCCTCCAGTGTCTGTGTACACTGGTGTGTGAATGGGTGAGTGGTCCTATGTTACAGTGGAAAAAGCACATCAGCTCAGCTCAGACCACATAGTAATAAAGAAACTACTATAATTTTGAGTTGAAAGTTGCATTCTATTGTTTAAAAAGTAAAAATAAAACGCAATACAGTTATCAAGTACTGAGCAATTTCCTTAGTACTGCAATGGTTAGGAATTTTAGTGTGACAAAATGAATTTGAAATTGCACTCTTACACTCTTTTACCACTCATTTATTCCACACAGTTTTTTGTCTTCTCTGGCGTTGAGTTTAGACTCTTACTCATTTTGGGATGATTTTGGCGCCTAAATTGCAGTGAATCATTGCCCTACTGTATATTTTTTCAAACTAAAGTATGATTCGACCAGTTTATCAAATTTAATTCACTATAGCTGAGCAAACATGGAAGAAAGATCTATTCTGAGTATCTACTACTTTAGTCCTATGTCTGAAAATCATAACTTAAAGGTCCTAATGTTCTGCTAAATTGACTCTTGTGAACTTTTAGTCGTGTTTTAATGCTGTTTCCTCCTCAAAAACAGACCTGGAGTTGTCTTTTGTTTCATTCACACATTTGAGTAACACTTTATTATTAGTCTGTAACATCTCCAACGCTCAAAACTCTCTGTTCCACCTTGTGATGTCATGAAGTGGTATGTTTCTAGTCAGCGGCTACCTTGTAACTTTAGTTCAGTGGAGATTGACAATTCCAGGGCTGAAATTATCCAAATGGAACAGAGTGTTTTCTGTTTGAGAGCAGAACTCTGCTTAAATCAGCAGAGTTTGTGTGTTAAACATGTGTGAATGAAACAAAATACCACTGATAATGTTGTTTCCTCATCAAAAATGCACTTTAACATTATATATAGATCAGAAAATGGAGTAACATGGGCCCTTTAAAACTCAGTGTTTATAAATGTTTTCGTCCGATCTCTTGCACTAGTTTACATGATTATTAGCATTACACACACAGGTCGACAAACAAAATGAGATGTTGAGCAAATACCACAAATCTTAAGTAAATACCAGGAGCATGAGTGTTTTCTAAGCATTAAGAACGCAGTAAAATAGGACTGAGACTAAATTATAGTGGTCCAAACACAGCTACTCCAGCGTTACATAGTTCAGTGAGTTAAAAGCCAGTAATTTGTCACTTTGGTCACTTTGCGGCTCCTGAACAACTTGTGCACAGAATAGATTATAGGCTACACAATGCAGCGGTAAATACTCAGACGTTTCCTCATTGTTTGTCAAGTCGAAGTCGGCTGTTTGTGTTTTTGGGCAGAATTTTCCTCAGGTTCACAAGTCTATGCCGTTTAAGTATGAAGGTGATTAAAACTGTTTAACTCCTGCCTCAAAAGGAATTTCTGATCAAACGCGAAGCATTAGTTGAGCTGGAAAATCTAATCCTTATAGAGCTTTGGATTGATTTTCAAAAACTTGTACCAAATGTCCATAGATGCACTGGCAAAAACATGATTTAAAATGTTAACTAAAGTGCCATGGAATAACAGCATAAACTGCCAGGTCACGACTGGTAAAAGTCACTGACACTTTTAAATCTTCAGTAGCTCCTATAATTCTTAAGTTATACTCGCCAAATTTTAGCAGTAGATAAACTGAAACTTTGGAGATTTTTGTCAATATATACGGTTATAATTGTCCACTTATCACTACTTAAGAAACAGGAAACAACATTTTTACTTCCCCTAGTTTACGTGTCCACCATTTTGTGTTTGTCTCTGAACAGCCAGATCCAACACACTTTACAGAACATTTAAAGCATTTCCGGCTTATGTCTCTTATTTGATCCTGATGTTACGTTTGAAGTGGTTTATTGTCTGAGGTTTATTCACAAACACCTTTTCTTTAAGATAGACCCACAGGAAAAAAAATCAGGACTAGTCAGGTCTGTGGAGATCACATACTGCCCCTGTCTGTGTGAAAACACTCATTATTCCTTTAATGGCATTTACTCTTGGGGCATCTCTGGTATTAAAATGTCGACGGTAACACCGCTGGGTTTGTGAATTTGACCCATGTGACTCAAAGTACCACTGTACAATGAGGGTTCGTTCCTCGGTGCTGGATTTGCTCAGATTAATGTCGGAAGAGTCGTTCTAAATGCTTTGAAAAAATAAAAGACAAATATTTAGAAACAAAAGAGTTATGAATGTTTGTCAACTGTCAGTGACTTTTGGGCCACCCTGTACTTTTATCACATGGGTTTCAGAATGATGAGGAACTAGGATCATCGTTTTAGCGGTTAACAATTTAAACCAAATTATCTTTTGAATCGGGAGAAATCCTCAAAATGTTATATAGCAGAAAGCTGAAATTCTGAATACTGTATATGATAACTTTTGAATGAACACAAAGTTTAAATATTTAGCCTCTTAAAATCTCCATTGGTTTCTTAAAAATGATGACTCCCCACTCTCTATACCAAAACAAACTAATTCAGCTGAAAAAACATGTTTATATTCTAATCTAGGCAAGGTAAGTTTATTAGTACAGCACAATTGTACATAAAGTAATTCAAAGTGCTTTACAGAATAAGAAGGACATTAAAATCACAATACAACAAATCAAAGCATAAATAATCATCGTAAAATGAACATTCCAAGAGAAAAGTGCAGAATTTCAGTCATATGCCCAGATAAACAGAACCATTTTGAGCCTTTATTTATTTAAACATTGTCTCACATCTTCAGGAAAACCACAGACCAACATTTCTGAATTACAGGCTTTTTTGGAAGATCTAGGAATGTGCTGCTTCATTAAACCCATGATGACATTAAGAAATTGTGTTAAAACTCTAAAATGGGATTAGGCCTGTCACCATAATAACTATATCCACTTATCGTTCAATATATGAAGCTGGAACAATATTTTTGGGAGTCAGTATTTATCGTGTGGACTTTTTCTTTGCACTACTGGGACATATGGTAAGATTTAAGCTGTAAAAGGTTAAATAACTATGTCATTAATATAACTATGGCTCCGTACAGATGCAAACCAGTTACTTAAGTGTTTCATTCGCTGTTTATGTATTGCAGCTCATTCTTTTTTACAATATTGTAGATTTAGAATAGTTTTTTTGTGATTTTAAAAGCTGCTTTGGATTATTTATTGTTTCACTTTTATCTATATTTCCTCAGCGATACACACTTGAGTTTGTTATTGTGACGGGTGTAAATGGGGTTTGCTGTGACTGTGACTTGTATTTAATCTGTCAAACATGATGCCATTAGATTTGCATTGCATGTTTTCTGATCCGGATTCGGCACAAACTAAAACAATCCCGTTTCAGAAGACAGAGACGAGGTATTTTGTGAGCAGACGGCATATTACTGATAATGACGGTCTTTACAAATGTAGTTTTGATTCAAGTATAGCTTTTTGCAGCCCTACTGTGGACCCGAAAGTAGATATTTGGATGTGCCTCAGGACATGCAAATGACATGGAAATAAGTGGTGTCGGTTAGCGCTTCGTCCGGGGCCTTAACCCTTCATGTACTGATGTCTTTTATTGCTACTTTTAGTTATTGAGCCATTTATTTCTTCAGTTTGCTTAGATTTGCATGTGACACTATAGTATCTTTACAGCTCAACATGGACATTTGAAACCTTCTAGTTTGTTTGATAATATTATTGACTCAAGGTTAAGCTATGGAAAATAATGCTAATGCTCTGGCCTAATAAAATAGCTGGTGTTTTGTGAAGTCAGCAAGCTAGCCTTTATTTACTCCAGTGAGGGATTAGCCTCTGCAGCAAAAGGCTATTTAAAACCACGGCTTACTCATCGATGCATGCGTCCTGCTGTCTTTCTTTGGTTGTTATGGCGTGGTTATTGTTGTACTAGCTGGCTATGCAAACCCTGCTTCATATGAGGAATTTTTCATGAAGTTGTCAAACATGCTTGTGGCAGCCCTGTGCAAAATGTGTACTCAAACCCGAGATCCTGGTGAAGGCAAAACATTGTTTGTTTAAGTCATTAAACTAATACTTGATGTCTCCAGCTGCTGCAGTGTTCAGACATCCTGCTCTGATACTTAATATAATATTTCGTATGACATATCAAAGTAAATGAAAGTCCGTTTTTATACCGATCACGATAATAGTCTCTGCATAACGCCCGGCAATCTCACTGTTTGCATCACTACTTCCTGTGTAATTTTATCTCTGAGCTTTTTGCCAAGTCACGCTAAAATGTATAAATATTTAAAGCTCGGGCAGTGGACAGGGAGCTGCACTGACAACATGTTCAAAACTACACGAATAAAATGAATACTTCACCGGGGGATGCTTCTGTGTTTAGAAAGAGATATGTTTGTGGTATTTTGTGGCATAATACACTTTAAAACGACACCAAACTGAAGTATTCTGCATGTAAAAATAACTGTCTTTGTTTTACTTAAGTTGAATTTTAATGGCTTGTTTGCCCTCCACATCATTTTATGTGGCTCTCAACAGGGTAAAGTAAAAGGTATGATGGTCTTAAAATGTCATTTTATCAGGAGATACAGTTACACAGCCATAGTTTTACATCTAGGCAAATGCATATGCAACATGTGTAACTTGAATAAGTAATAAATACAGAAACGGTTAATTAACAAGTTAAAAAGTAGTTAGATTTATTTATATCTGGCCCTTTGAGAGCAGCTGATGTGGCCCTCGGTGAAAATGTGTTTGACGCCCCTGTGGTAGATGGAACCATAGTTTTGGGGTCAGTTTTTATCGTGGAGACTTTTTGTTTCCACTAATGAGAACATTTGGTTAGTTTCTGTTCTTTGATTAGATTTGAGCTGTAGAGGGTTGAGTAAATAACGTCTATGACTCATTATAAACACAAAATAACCTGTTTCATTCTGCTGTTTTACTGCAGTTTGTGTTTTTAATTGTACTATTTAATTATACATTTTGAATATTTTTTGTGGATAATTCTACTTTCAGGTTGTTACGTGAGTGGCATCATTTAGGTTGAGTATTCTCTTTTTATCATCTATATTTTCTTCAGCAACATATCGAAGTTCAAAATGTGTGACCATGACGGGTCTAATGATTTTCACACGTCGCTCTGTAGTTTTACCAGCTCTTATCACTCAGCCGAGCAGTCGCATGAATCTAAAAGAGCGTAAAGTTTAACATGTTTTCTTTGAGCAGAAATTCTACCTGAAATTCGTATTCTTAACCTTTTCTGTGTAGGTGTCCTGGGATTTGTTGGACTGTACCTTCTCTTTGGATACGGCGCCTCGCTGCTCTGCAACCTGATCGGCTTCGTCTATCCTGCTTATTTCTCGTACGTATTGCACCACTACAGATTGTACGATAATTTGTAACCCTCCATAAAGTCTTTGCTTAAGCCCTGAGCGTTTGTTTTCCTTTGCCCTTTGTTCATTTCCCAAAATATGATGTTAAAATAGATGCATATTTAAGTACCAGATAAATAAATGCATAAATTCATGTTTTACAGAGCATAAAATCCTACACCGTAAGTGTAGTAGCGCAACTATCACTGGAAAACGATCACATTTTTTGCCCTTTATTGTTCTTAATCGTTACTGTTTAACACAAAACAGCCACATTTAATCCTAAAGTCCAAAGTCTGCTCCCAATAACTTTCTTTTAAAGCCACAAGCTGATCATTAATTATTTAAAACAACTGGACATCATCATATTTATTGCTTATGCCATTTCATCCTGATTTGGACAAATACTGATACTGAATCCTTTAAACTCAAGCAGCTTCCACTTTCAGACTCTGTTTGTCCTGGTCTCCTCGGGCAGAGCGCTGTGCTCGTGCAGAATCACGCTGAGTTTGCTGTTGACCCTGGAGCTGAGCTGGCACCTGTCTGTTTGTTTCAGTATCAAGGCCATCGAGAGCAACGTGAAGGAGGACGACACCCAGTGGCTCACCTACTGGGTGGTGTACGGCCTCTTCAGCATCGCAGAGGCCTTCTCCGACATCTTCCTCTTCTGGTTCCCCTTTTACTACGTCGGAAAGGTGCGCTCTCCTACACTAAAGTGCCTTATGTCAGGACCACTCCTAATATCTCTCTGTGGGATCAGGTTTATTTTGATGTCTGCACTTTTGTCTTGGATAAACTTTTATATAGTGGAAACAGTTGTATTTTCTTTTGCTCCCACCTGCCTGACTGAGGGATTACACAGATCTTGAATAAATCAGTCCACAGGGGGAATTGTACAATGTAAAAGAATCTTAAAACCCCTGGTGCTAGTATAGTATAAAAGGTCAAAATCATTGCAAATTGCCTACCAAAAGACTAAATTTGATAGATCACAACAGCTTAGAACTATTTTACAGATGTGCTTATGAGTTAAACATTAGACCTATAGAAGTTTGTCCCCTAAAACCCAGAAATGTATTTTTATGGTTCATGTCACTTCACAGCAGTAAAAAATCATGGCTGATAAATGATGAGATTTTGACAAAATATTGATTTGACTGTAAACCTCCGATATTTGTGTCTATCCATGGGTTTCAGAATGATGAAAAATTGGTATTGTTGTCATAATGTTAATGATACCAATTTGACATAAAATATTATATCTTTTTGAATGTGGAAAAAGTGAAAAAAGTGTCTTTACGATGAATGTTCAGGAAGCATCATCCAAGTGTTTTATTCACATGGTCCTGGATTCTACAAATAAAAGAACTGATGGACTTATGAGAGAGTTTGACCTGGGCAACAGTCTGAAATACTCAACAGGACAGTCCTGACATCAACACAAACCTTCTGAAGGATTTGGACAGCAAAGTGACACTGCTTAAAACCTGGTTAGACAGCTGCCCTGTCCTCCTGGAGCATTTGGACTACCAGGACAACCCGTCTAGAAGAAACATTTTAATGACTTTGGATGCTACCACAATCCAGACTGAATGGACTCACAGAAAGTTCAAAAAGCTCAGACCAAGAGCCTGGTGAGGCTGGTGGAATATAAGCTTAAAGAACATTCAGACAAAAGCAAGAAAACACCTCAACTCCACCTCTATTTACATCAGTGAGGACTTCTCCAAACGACTCGGGATTATCAGATCTGAACTGGCAGACTGTAGTTTAAACATTTAGTAAGTTCTTGGGTCTAGTCATTTATGAACGTACCTTTTTGGATGTTTCTAAGAATATCATTATCAACAGGAAAAACTGCGTCTTGGGGAGCATGACATCACCACATTCTGTACCTGTTCATTTGTCTTTATCCATCAGACACGCTCATATCTCGGGTTAATATTTGAAGCTTGTCGACACAGGTTAATATTTGTTCATTATTGCCCGTCCCCTCTCTGTTCAGTGCCTCTTCCTGGTCTGGTGCATGGCCCCTGTGAGCTGGAACGGCTCAGAGATCCTATACAGACGAGCCATTCGCCCCTTTTTCCTGAAGCACCAGGCCGCCATGGACCGAGTGGTCAACGATCTCACCAACAAGGCCAAGAACCTCTCCGACACTGTGGCAAAGGAAGGTGAGGAGCCATCTCCAACTCTCCTACGCTTGTCATAAAGCCTTTTCATAGATTTTAACATGGAATCAAAACATCATTAAAGAAGACCTATTGTGCTTGTGTTTGCTGTGTAGTTGCATAGTCTTTTTAGATGAATATTGCGATTTAAAATGTACAAATCATACTACACTAAGTAAGAATAAGAAACAAGTCCGCTGAATTAAGAACATAAGATTGGAGAAGGAAATAAATACAGTGCAGTGGGCGTTTGTAGATGGAGGTGAAAACGGGGGTTGATCAGCAAAATGGCGTCTTGAAAATAACTGATTAAAGATCGATCAAACATGCACAAATCACTGCAAATGCAACTCCTCACGGACCCAGTCTCGTCTGGTCTCGTGAAATTGGCTCATCTAATCCCTTTAATGTATGAATTATTGTTATTATATTTTGGACAATCACAATATTGAGCTAAAACACCTTGATAAACAAAACCAAACCACTGCACTGACTTCTGCTCGTGGGAATGTGCTGCAGGGCCCACTTTTGGATGGTTACAGTTCACACTCACTGCTGAATGAGAGGGAAACCAAATATCATATGGTTTAAAGCATAATCTGTCTTCTTTAACATCAATGCATGGTTGAATTCACTCCTTCTTCTTCTTTCTCAGCTGTTAACCAGGCTCTAAACCACGACAAAGACCAGTGAAGAAGCCGGAGGAGTGTGAGTGCGTGATGAAGTTTGTTTGGTTTTGTCCTTTTTCTTTTTCTGTGAAGATGGTGAATTGTTGAGGTTTCACACTTCTGAAAATAAAAAAAAAAAACAACAGCTCAGCGACACCATTTTACCTCTGTTGGTACTAGCAATGACAAATGTGACCTTTGTACACAAATAACTCACTAAGGACTTTGGAAACACTGGTAGGTACTTGATACTGTGAGTTTTCTCCAAGCTGAGCCAATAGTGACCCGAGATGACACTTGAATACACAGGGTTGCCTTAAAACACATTTTTATCATCTTTGTTGTTAATAATATTTTAACACTGCAGGGAAATAGTCTTATTATTTCCATTTGTGCCAAGTAGCGTTGAAGGTCTGATGAGGGTTTGTGAAGGTTTCCTCTTTAACTGGAAAGTCTCTGTCTTTTGTATGTCTTAATTTATCAACTTATTATGCTAATAAAAATAATAAAACTGGAATTTGAATAACTTTACAGGTCTGTGCCTCGTGCTTGTTCTATTTCCAATGTGTCAGCCCTTCACAAATGGGTTTTATTTGCACCAAACGGCACTGTTCACACACCACAGGTCTCAATAATTGTGTTTTGTGGCTGGGGACACAGAAGGAAATTGCATTTTTAGATTGGTAACCTCTGCAGATTTGGTTCTCCTTTTCCATTATATGTGTTGCTGAACAGTTGTTTGCTGTACGTCGCTCCTCCTCAGTGCCTTTGGGGCTGAAGTATTAAACAAGAAACATACAAACTGTCTTGTGCTGAACAGCTGTGAAACGCATCCAATTAGACTGTCACAGATGCATCTTTAGACAAAGCTAATAAAGACTCGGCAATTCATTTTCCCAATCTACTTAGTTTAACAGTTTATACGTGGCGCAGTCTGTAATTATTTAAAGGGCCCTTATTGCACTGTTTCTGATCTATGTTGTAATGTTTCCTCATCGTAAACTTGGCCAGAGTTGTTTTGTTTTAGATAAATACTTTCACCTTGTGTGTCTCAGTCAACGTCTCAGTTCATCTGAGCAGGACGACTGGGCAGGTCAGCAGATCTTGTGTTAGGACAGTTTGAGGAGAGGGGACAGTTTGAACTCTGAACGCACAACAGAAAGCCTCTTTTAAACCAAACCTCTCTCTTTCTGCTCTGTTGTTTTGGTTGGTGGTGAAACGGGCCGCTCCTTTGAAGTATTTCTTCTAGAAGATCATATTTGCTGCCACATTTGGTGTAAAAAGTGTAGAATCTCATGTCCATAACTAGCTTGTTCCATAGCTGTGTGCACAGTCTTCATGGGTTTGTATTGTTTTGTCCAACAGGCTTCAGTAATTATTCCTTTAAGAAACTGCAGTTACCTGAAGTCAGAGGTGCCCAAACTTTTTTTTTATCGAGGGCCACATCAAAACATATTCGAAACAGAGCCACTGACCAGTGATCAATGCAGCGCGGTGCTTTATACACAGCTTTGACATATTAATAAGGCTTGAAACACATTCATTTTAGGTCTGTATCACACTGCAATTTGATGTTTGAGGTTATAGTGGCAGAAATAGTTTACTTTCCTGTTACAAGTTCTGATGATGATCAGTTGGGCTGGTTCAGCAGGAGGTCTGAGGGCCAATAAAAACTGTTTGCAGGTTTTTAAATTGCACTTCAGATGCTATATAGGCTTTGTTTTGCCTTTCCAGATTTGGCTATAGTTTGATCTAGATGTAATCCTGTAATCCTGACAAAATGTCGTCCTGATTTTGTCTATTTATTGGCAACTACATTCTGTAAAAATCAGAACGAAAATCTGATTTTTACCAATTATTTTGACCTCCTGAACACAAACCTCATCTTAAATATACCCCTTAGCAGCAGCTGACTCTAATAAAGCCCACACCCGCTTCACTCGGTCTTTTACCCTCATCCTTTGGCGCTTTTACACACATTCATACAACCCAACCAGCCACTCCTTAATCTGCGTTTGGCTCGTGCTTTACGCTCGACAGCCCCCGAATGAAGGGCCCTTTATGTCTGTGCACTGGATGTATTACAGGATAAAACACTGGACCACTCGTGTTTACCCACATCCGAAGCTTTGCCGAGGGGAATTTAAAGTGCACATCCCAGGTTTTCATGTTTTTCTAAGATTTATCATAGTTTTACATCAGTTAAGTGTTAGTTTGTGGAGAAAAAACTTGATAGGAAAAGAATAAAAATGCAGGAAGTAGCGATGAATTCCGTCTATGTCAAAAAGAAAAGAAAAGAAAAAAAAGAAAGCATGCACAAATAAGGCATTTTCCTGACAGTTTAAACCTTAATTCAACAAAATAAATCCATTTTCATTTATCTTTATTACTTTAATCAAAACTGTTGTTCAGTTTAGACATGGTTTGGCTCGGCCTGTCACAATATATCCATCCATCCATCCATTTTCTTCCGCTTATCCGGGGCCGGGTCACGGGGGCAGCAGTCTAAGCTGGGACTCCCAGACTTCCCTTACCCCAGACACGTCCTCCAGCTCCTCCGGTGGGACCCCAAGGCGTTCCCAGGCCAGCCGAGAGACATAGTCCCTCCAGCGTGTCCTGGGTCTTCCCCGGGCCTCCTCCTGGTGGGACATGCCCAGAAACACCTCCCTAGGGAGGCGTCCAGGAGGCATCCTAAGCAGATGCCCGAGCCATCTCAGCTGGTTCCCTCTCAACGTGAAGGAGCAGCGGCTCTACTCCGAGCTCCTCCCGTGTGACTGAGCTCCTCACCCTGTCTCTAAGGGTGCGCCCAGCCACTCTGCGGAGGAAACCCATTTCGGCCGCTTGTATCCGCGATCTTGTCCTTTCGGTCATGACCCAGAGTCATGACCATAGGTGAGGGTAGGAACGTAGATTGAGGTAAATCAAGAGCTTTGCCTTTCGACTCAGCTCCTTCTTTACCGCAATGGACCGATACAACGACCGCATCACTGCAGACGGTGCACCGATCTCAAGACAGAGTCACTACCCCAGCCCCGAAGAGGTGTCCCCAATCTTCTTGAATGGGTGGGAGGTGGCCCCAGGATTGGCCCCGGGATTGGCCAGGCTGGGAAACAGTCCTCCAATCGCAGCCAACAGCCATGATCATGGGGAACGTGGACAGATTTGGGGACACACAGACAAAACATAATGGACAAATACAAATTTAACTAACAGAACTTAAGGCCTACGGTAACTCTACACCATAAAGCAGAATTGTGGCAGAATTGTACCAAAAAAAAAAATGATTCTAAACGTGGAATATAATACAAAAACATGAGCTGCAATTAATAATAATCAAAATGCAACACTTAATTAGTTTGAGTCATAGAAGCTCATAATTCAGAAAAAGTCCACACGGAAAATACTGACAAACTAAAATGATTGAACAATCTATCATGTATTGAATGAAAAAAGTCGATATAGTTACTGTGACAGGCTGAGGTTTGACTCTTTAATATTACAGTTGCTAGGTAACTGTTATTGAATCTCCTCTGAGTATTTCATGTTAAAAAAATAGTGAAATTAATGGTCTAACCTGTGACTTTAAGGCTCTCATCTCGACGTCCCCCGGGTTTGGTGAAGCGTTGGTGGGATTACTTACGAGCGCTGCGTGCCGCTGGAGCCTGACGAGGTATTGATCTTAAAAGCTGCACCGAGCTCTGGGCTTTAATTGCATTGTTCTGGGTGATGTTTTGTCCAAGGTCCCGGAGTCCAGAGCGGGCTGCGTTCTTCCTCATGCCTGATTAAAACACAGCGGATAACCATTATAAAACCAGCTCATGTGCAATGTTATTTGTGTCGTCTTGTTGTGCTTCAAACTATTCAAACTACAGTATTTCCGCTTTTTGTGGCTCAGAAAATAATAATGGAGCTGTATTAAAGGGCCCATTTTACACTATTTTCTGATGAACTGTATGCTATAATGTTGTTTCCTCGTCACAACCAAGCATGCATCTTTAGACTGAGTTCTTCTCTCAGACAGAAAAAGCCCTGTTCCACCTTGTGATGTCATCATGTGGAAGTGCTCCAGTGTGTTTTTAAACTCCACACACCTTCACTAGAATCATTTGGATGATTTCAGATGACTGGAATTGACGATCTCTATTGAACTAAAGGTAAAAAGAGCTGTTAACTTAAAAACTGCCACTTCATGACATCACAAGGAGCATTTTGAGTTTTGGAGATGTTACAGACTAATAATAAAGTGTTACTCAAACATGTGTGAATGAAACAGAACACAGCTCCAGGTCTATTTTTGAGGAGGAAACACCATTATAACATGACTTAAAGATGCAAGAGTGAGTTTTGTGTGATACAGGACCTTTACATAGAAAATGCAGCTAAGTACTGTTTTCTGTGATTGACGTTTTTACTTTACTTTACTTTGCATATTCTTGCCCTCTGTCTCACTCTAACCTCAAATATTCACCCTCTCCTCTGGATCCAAACCGTTTCATTTTCCGTACACACCTGAATTTATTTCCAAAACATCGAACATGAGCTGCACTAAACTTATTTAAACAAGTTTTGATCATTTGTGTTGCACTTTACATCAAACCTATGCGATGTCTGATGCTCTACACGAAATGTTGTTTCTGTGACAATGATAATAAAATCTTAAATCTTGAATCTTTGATCTTGACTAGAGGCGAAAAGTAACTACAAAAATATTCACGTTACTATCGTAGAGTCAACTGTTTGGGTGATTATATTTTCTGAGTAAAGTTGTAAACCTACATTTGTACAGCTCCTTTTGCCTTTAGTTCAGTAGAGATTGGACATTCCAGAGCTGAAATCATCAAAATGATTCTAGTGAAGGTTTGTGGAGTTTAAAAACACACTGGAGCACTTCCTGTATCACCACATGATGACATCACAAGGTGGAACAGAGTGTTTTCTTCACTTCTAAATCCCAATAAACACTAGAGTATTAAACACTAGACTATTGGAAATCCAGTCCAGCCCGACCCTCTCCCCTCTGATCCTCAAGACATAATCTCTGCTACTGAGTCCATCGATTCTAGTTGTAATCACCTGGTCTCCTCTGCGTCTCCTCTGCGTCTCCTCTGTGTCTCCTCTGCGTCTCCTCTGTGACTCCTCTGCGTCTCCTCTGTAGCTCCTCTGCGTCTCCTCTGTGACTCCTCTATGACTCCTCTGTGGCTCCTCTGTAGCTGCTCTGTGGCTCCTCTGTGACTTCTTTGCGGCTCCTCTCCGGCTCCTCTCTCTGTGGCTCCTCTGTGACTCCTCTGTGGCTCCTCTGTGGCTCCTCTGTGGCTCCTCTGTGACTCCTCTGCGTCTCCTCAGCGACTCCTCTGTGACTCCTCTGTGGCTCCTCTGTGATTCCTCTCTGGCTCCTCTCTGGCTCCTCTCTGGCTCCTCTGTGACTCCTCTATGACTCCTCTGTGGCTCCTCTGTAGCTGCTCTGTGGCTCCTCTGTGACTTCTTTGCGGCTCCTCTCTGGCTCCTCTGTGGCTCCTCTGGTGACTCCTGTGTGGCTCCTGTGTGGCTCCTGTGTGGCTCCTCTGTGGCTCCTCTGTGACTCCTCTGTTACTCCTCTCTGACTCCTCTGTGACTCCTCTGGTGACTCCTCTCTGGCTCCTCTCTGGCTCCTCTGTGACTCCTCTGGTGACTCCTCTGTGGCTCCTCTGTGGCTCCTCTGTGACTCCTCTGGTGACTCCTCTGTGACTCCTCTGTGGCTCCTCTGGTGACTCCTCTGTGGCTCCTCTGTGACTCCTCTGTGACTCCTCTGTGACTCCTGTGTGGCTGCTCTGTGACTCCTCTGTTACTCCTCTCTGACTCCTCTGTGGCTCCTCTGTGACTCCTCTGGTGACTCCTCTGCGGCTCCTCTGTGACTCCTCTGGTGACTCCTCTGTGACTCCTCTCTGGCTCCTCTGTGGCTCCTCTCTGGCTCCTCTGCGTCTCCTCTGTGACTCCTCTGTGACTCCTCTGTAACTCCTCTGTGACTCCTCTCTGGCTCCTCTCTGGCTCCTCTCTGGCTCCTCTGTGGCTCCTCTCTGGCTCCCCTGCGGCTCCTCTGTCTCTCCTCTGTCTCCATGTGGGGGCTGCGCTTTGTCCTTCCACCACTAGAGGGAGACAAACACCAGGCGCGTGTCTGTGGTGAGTCATGGACCGTCACGTTACTGTCGAGCGCAGCACAAACCGAGGCCTGGACACTGCGCTGTTTATTTATGAGACATGGGACATTTTATTCACAGTTGACCGTCACTGTGGCGGAAAATCAACAACTCAATCAACCGTGCGTCAAGAGATGAGCGTCATAAGAGCGCGCAGAGCTACTTCCTGGATTATAAACCTCCACCACTTATAGCTGCACTTAATACATTTACACAATAGTCTATTTTCTCCACATAAACACGTCAGTAGTGAAGTGGATCCAGGCTTTGGCTCGTCACGCGCTGAAACTGAAGCTGGAGCTGTCCTTGGTGCTGAAACTGACGACACAGCGCTGTAATTACGCACGTGACGGTCCATCTATACAAACCAGGCCTATTTAAACCAACATTTCTGCTGCTACTGTACACAGGAGTTGCTAGGTGTCGCCATTTTGGGTTTGACAGGTGAGGGAACATGGGGAATCCCTCCACTTGGGCTATTTTTGGATTATATAAGAAAAATCAGATTGACGCCAAAGAACAACAGCAGAGCCCGTGATACTGTTTGGAATTTCATACGTGGCTCTTTCTGATTTGTAAATGAATATAACTTAGTTCCTTTATGGGCTAAATCTCTGTCCATGCGCGTAAACAAAGTGCAGCTCCAGTGTATTTGGCACATACAGATGAATGTGATCAATAGCAGATATCAAGGCATTAAATAGTCTCTTTTTTCTGGCTTCCCACCACCAGGAAGTGTCTCAAACTGAAGAAGGAAAAGGGAGCGGGCATCAGAGCAACGCCTCCCCTCCCACGTCCTGTGTGCGCGGAGTGAGGACGCCACAGAGAGAGAGTCTGCCCATCCGAGCCACACTGCTCCTGCTGCTCCTGCCGTGGCTTTCCTTTCGTGTTTTGGAAAAATCCTGCACATGA
Source organism: Periophthalmus modestus (assembly GCA_019594935.1). Classification (NCBI taxonomy): domain Eukaryota; kingdom Metazoa; phylum Chordata; class Actinopteri; order Gobiiformes; family Gobiidae; genus Periophthalmus; species Periophthalmus modestus. The sequence continues at coordinate 3,617 of JAIEZT010000217.1, read as the reverse complement.
GCGCTTCATGAACCGAGGACAATGCCCTGCGCGCCTCGTGCATCCGCCTGAGCCCCGGACTGAGCCTGAAGCGCACTTTCTCCATCACAACCAGGTCAGGTTCTACTGCTCCATCTGTGCGCAAACATACTGTAAATATATATGTGTGTGCCCCCGCGCGCTCTGACCGTGTCCTGCCTCTGTCCTTATCATTTCCCATCATGCATTTTGTCCATTTGTGTTGTTTTTTTGGTTGTTTTCGCTGTGGGGCAGGACTTATCAAACGCGATGTAAAGAGCTTTATGTGCGAAGCCATATTGTCAGGGGAAGATGCAGGATTATGGTGTATCGCTTTGAAGAGTGAGAGAAGGAAGAGGAGGAAGAGGAGGAGAGGAGGAGAGGAGGAAGAGGAGGCAGAGAAGGAGAAGAGGGCGTCTGGGTTTGGGTACACTCGTGTGGCGCGGTGAAAGCTGCTTGTGCGGGTCCGATCCTGTGGTATTTATGAATGAAACTCTCGTTCTGACTCGGGCTGGTTCCTCTGCTGCTCGGCTCGATAATGGCGACGCGCGCGCGCCTGCAGCAGCGACCCTCGCGCTTTGCCTCTTTGCTTCTTTGACTATAGCACAACACTGAGCTATACCGTGAGAATGACGCCAGCGTGACGCATAAACCCGGGTGTGTGAGGCAAATGCCACGGCTTAAGCCTCCATCTGGATTGGTTTCCCTCCTCCATCCATCCCTCATCCATCCATCAGGCGGTGGAGGAGAGGTGTGAATCACGTAGGCCTGGACTGTGCGTGTGTTTGTGCATGTGAGTCAACTTCCTGAGTGTGTAAGTGACAAGAGGAGTGGACCATCTCTGTGTGTGTGAGCTACACCATGAGTCCTCCACCGAGTAAACACAGCACCAGCCGCTGAAAAACAAAGTACTTTTACTTCTACACGGTCTGTCCATCCTGCGCTTGAGCCGTGAGTTTTCAAACTGCAGATGGAGACAATGTTTCAGGACAAGTTGGAGAAGTTCTCAGTTTTGTTTCTTAACCCCTGACAATTCCAGGTCATTTTGGAGAAGCTGCCTTTGATCTCTCCAAGTAGTATATATAGTACTGGAGTAAATACACAAGTTTAGGGTATTTGTAAAAGTAACATCCTGTAGTTTTACCCACATGAGTTTGTCTATTAAACATTTATACACTTTGGAAAACACTTAAAAATGATTTTTCTCATCCTTTCCTTTAGCTTTTTGTTAAAATGAAGATGTAGAAAGCTGCAAAAGTAAAAGTACACAGTAAAAGTAAAAAATCAAGTTAAGTAACAGTATTAAAGAGTAAAAAGTAAAACTATTTCACACAGATTTTGATCGAATAAATCTTCAAATGTGGTGATTTGATACAGATTTGTGCAGCATTTTCTTCTAGAGAAACAACTTCATCAGTCTTCTTTTTTTTTGTTTTTTTGTTTTATTTGTATATTTTTGTTTTGCTCAAATCATGAACATGTTAAAAAACAAAAAAAAAGAAGACTGATGAAGTTGTTTCTCTAGAAGAAAATGCTGCACAAATCTCAAACTATAACAACAAAATACTTTTACTTTTCACTCTTGTTCAAAACTGTAGTAGAGTAGAAAGTACAGCTACTTCTCTCAATGTACTGAAGGAAAAAGTAGAAAGTATCCACTTAAAAACGTACTTCAGTAAAACACAGATCCTAAAATGTATACATACTTAAGTGCAGTACTTTACTACTTTTACTTCGTTACATTCTAGTACTGTATTTCGGTGCATTTTTCTGCCCAATATTGAAACTTTGCACATCTTTAACACAAACTTCCAGATATTATTGATAAAAACATAACCTACACTGTCCATGTTCACACTAGTACTACACTGTAATACTAATAATACTGATAGTAGTACTGTTAATTGAAGTAGTTGCCTGAGTTTTGAGTATTTGACTGGTCTGAATGTATTTTTCACTCAGATTCAGAACGAGTCAGCGAAAATAACTCATAAAACGAAGAACGATCTTTGGTGTTTGGTGCAGACATAAAACTAAGAGTAATAATGAAATAAAAGTTTAATTACAGTCGTCAGGGAGAGTCACAAAGTAGAACTGAGGAGAAAAACACAATAACAGTGACCGTTTCTAACAACTGTCGGCAAATAGAGAGAAAATACTGTCACCTGCTGTAGATATCGAACATCTCCAACCTGCCAACGAATGAAATACTAATACTACATACTACACTGATCAAAAGTACTCAAATACGAGATTCATGTTCACTTATTTCATCTTACATCCTGTAGTGTTGCTTTTTGCAGGGGCTGGTTGCATAAGAATATTTGACGAAAGAGAGAAATGACTCAACTCGTGGTAACAAAGGCAAAAATAGGTGGTTACTGTGGAGACGTGACGTGATCGAAGTGAATGTAACTGTAGTGTACACGAGGCTTTAAGGGAGCAGCGCTGAGACACGGGCGCCAAAGAAACGGATTTACGCTCAGAACTTACACGCTGTTAGTGCTTTATCTGGTTTGAGATTTCGCTGGTTCAACACAGAGTTTAGCTTAAAACAAAGAGTAAGTCTGTTTTTTGCATTGTCCTGTTCAGCTTCATAAACACAGGCGACATTTTGAGGACCTTTGACCATTCAGAAGATATAATATTGTGTTTTGAATTGTTAATCGCCATGGCAACTACACATTTCCAAGCCATAAATTGTCTAAATCAGGTGAAATGTGTCAGAGAGAAATGAAATCTAAACTATAAACTGATTTTTTTCATGTTTTTAAAACCAAGACACTCCGCTCATACATGATTTTCAGTGCCCCAGATTGGTTTATTTGTTCAAATCAGCGGCAGTGGAGATGTCACTGCGGCTGTGATTCAAATAGAAAGTCTGTTTTTAGATTTAGGTAACTGGGGCGTTTGGAAAAAAAAGATGTTCAAGTCCTAAAAATAAAACATGTTTGTAAATACGGCACAAAAAACTGCAGCTTTTCCACTTTGAAGATTTTACACCATGAAGTTTGTTTTCTAGTGAGACAATGCGCGATATTAAAGGTCCGATGTTACACAAAATGGACTCTTCCAACATCTCCAAACCTCAAAATGGTCTGATCCACTTTGTGATGTCATGAAGTGGTAGTTTAACAGCTCCTTTTACCTTTAGTTCAGTAGAGTTTGGCAATTCCAGAGCTGAAATGATCAAAAGTGAGGTGTGTGGGAGTTTTAAAAACGCAACAGAGCACTTCCTGTATCACCACATGATGACATCACAAGGTGGAAACAGCGTGTTTTCAGCTTGCGAAAAGAACTCAGCCTAAATATGCAGAGTTTGTGAGTTAAACATGTGAGAATGAAACCAAAAAAACACAGCTCCAGGTCTGTTTGTGACGTTGTAGGGGAGAGGAAAACGACATTATAACACAGATCAGAAAAAAGCGGGATAATAAATATGAGCCCTTTAACAAAACAACGCAGAACAAAAGTCGATCTAATCTCTAAACAGCGAGAGCTGAAGAGCGTATAGGCGTTTTCACTGTTCCACGATGCATTCAGCGTAATCCATGGAAAGTTTTTACATGAAATTAGTGCCTGAGATTAAAAATGCATCACACCGGCCTCAGCATCTGTTA
>JAIEZT010000216.1:0-81909 GCA_019594935.1 Periophthalmus modestus | reverse complement strand
CTATGAATGCACTCAGAGTCCCTGGGTTTTAGCCCAGCTAACTGGTTTTGGTCCCTATCCGTGGTCCACTGAAATGTCTCACGGAAAGCTTTATCTGTGTCAGTGTCCACAGGAAATGTGTACGACTATGTTTTCTATGTGGCAGAGGCGCGGTTACAGCAGGCCGCCTAGGTTTGGCTAAGGAAGCTTCTTATCGTCCGTCACACGCTAGTATGAAGAGCGTTTTGCCAAAAAGTGCTGTGGCCCTCATTTCAAGCCTGGTGAAAAGTGTTGGTGTTGCTTCCGACTGTTGTTGCTCTGCTCTCTCAGCCCTTTTCTCTGGCTTTCTCTGGCCCCATGTTGTTTGAGAAAAAAATTTGTCTGATACAAACTACCTCAGTTTGTACCCCTGAGAGAAGGATAAAAACCAGGCTGTGTCATGTGTAATACTCAAGCTTTTCCATTCCAGGGAATAGGAGCCAGCACTCCGTCCCTTTTAAGAGCTGTGCCTTGCGATGTCACTTGAATCTCAAATGTCAGCTGATGATGATTTTAGAAGAGCCAGTGTTGCCCAACAGTGCAGGGGGGTCCGTTTTTCTACCTCTGAGTTTATGTCCAGTTAGGGCGCCAATCTGTCATATCTCAGGAGAAACGAACGGCATGACATCTTGGTTCTATTGTAACCTACCCCTCCTTGTTTGGTGACACCCCTTCTCGCACTAGTGTACTTGAGCATGACATTGATGTAGGGTCTGCAACTCTTGGCTAAACCCAGTTACAGTCCATGGAGTTCTCCCTGTCTTCTTGCTGCTCCCAAGTCAGGACGGCACTGTCGCGATTTTGCACAGACTTCAGGAAAGTGAATGCAGTCACTGTTCCAGATTCCTTTCCTTTGCCACGCATGGAGGACTGTATAGGACAATATTGGCCCTGCAGCATACATCACTAACTAGATCTGTTGAAAGGCTACTGGGCAGGTCCCCTCTAACACCCAGAGCATCTGATATTTCTGCCTTTGTGACACCTGACCATTTTATGCAATACACTGTAATAATGGCCTTTGGCAATGAGAAATGCTCCAGCCACGTTCCAATGTCTGATGCATCTAGTGCTTGATGTGATGATCTCTAATTGCAATGTTTACTTGGACGATATTGTCATGTTTACTCAGATACCTGGCCCAAACACATCTGCACTTTATATGAAGTTTTTTAAGAGGTTGTCTCAACAAACTTGACACTGAACTTGGCCAAAATGTGATTTTGGAAGGGCGACTGTAACTTATCTGGGCAAAGTAGTTCAGTCCACGGACAAGTACGACCCGTTAATGCAAAGGTGGAGGCTGTTGGTTCTTGCCTACCCTACTCCTACAACCCCGTAGAGAGTTGCTCAGATTTTCTGGGGGTTAGCTGGCTATTACAGGTGTTTTTTCTGTAAAAAATTTTCAGTATTAGTGGCTCCCCTCACTACCCTTGGGGGACTGTATAGTCCCGCTGTTCCTTCATCTGGACAGCTGAGTGTGAAGGTGCCTTCCAAGCGGCTAAGTCACTTCTTTGCAGTGCCCCAGTCCTTTCTGCCAGAGACTACTCAAACCTTTCAGCTTGGGAGGTGGATGCTAGTGCCACCTGGAGCTGGGTGCGGTGTGTGGTACAGGATGATGAGGCCGGTGTCCCCCATCCAGTGTCATACTTTTTCCACCAAGTTCAAAAACACCAGCTCAACTACTCCACCAGTGAGAAGGAGACTTTGGCTATGCTCCCTAGCCCTTTCAACATTTTTACGTTTATGTCGGTTCCACTAATGTCCCAGTCTCTGGGTGTCCCACAGACCACAACCCTCTTGTGTTTTGTTAGCCCAAATGTAAACCAACCCAGCGGCTGATGCGGTGTGCGCTACTGGCCCAAGCTACAACATCACGATCCAGCACAAGAAGGGGAAAGACAATGTTTGTGGCTGATGCCCTTTCGCAAGACTGGGGACCACCATCACCACTTGCATCCAAGTGGTCATGGGCACCTATATCCTTTTTTTAAAAATTGAACATCTGTACCCTCAACCATCTTCATTTACTGTGCTTTCAAGGATTCCATCACCACCAGGAATTGAGTGGTGATGGCAATTTATATCCCTCTGAAGAGAAAAAAAAAAAAAAAATAAGGGGGTGTAGCTTTTGTTTTATGGGGGAGGTGTTACGGGCTAGTTTGTTGTTTTTGTGTCCTTGCCGTCTCCCAACCAGATCCGCCCACCAGTTGAGCCGCACCTGGCGAGACTCAGCAATCACTGGTGGGGGGAATAAAAACACTGAAGCATCTCACTACATCGTTGAAACCGTGGCATCCTTGCTGCAGCCTCTTCGTTTCATTATTTAGTCATTTTGTTTGTATTTTGGAAGCACCTTTTTTGTAAGAATAACTTAAGTTATATCTTTTTGCTGACCACGTCTCCACTCTCCTATTTTGTTCTGCGCCCGGATTTATAACATCTCTTTTTCGTTACGTGTTTACCACCCCCGGACCAAAACCGGCACGTAACAGAGACACAGAGATTTCCTGGTCGGCCGATAGCCTTTGCGGGCCATGTCAGGCAGCCTTTGCGGGCCATGGTCAGGGCAGCCCTTGCGGGCCATGTCAGGGCAGGCTTTTGTGGGCCGTGAGAAGAAGAAGTCCTTCTTCTTCTCTATTACAGTGTTGTATCTTGTCTGCTGTAAATAACCACATGTGCATTTTTTCCCTTCACTAAAAACATTGTATTGTATTTGATACTAGGTCAATTCTTATTTGGTAACAAGTAACTGTAGTAGCAAATACTGTAGGAAACTGTGGAAAATTAGCTTGACATGAAAAAAACATTACATATCAAAGGCAGAAAAAGTTGACACGCTGCAGAATGAGCATGCTTTTTACAGTGGCAGTAGCTGCCCCTCTGGAAGAAGCACAAGGTATGTTTTAAGTTGCATTAAAGCAAAATTAAAATACTTGGCCTTAGCCAAATGGTCATTTGTTTTTGTGTGCTAAACTGGTGTGTAACATCATTTGTATTGAGCTAATGTTAGGTTTCATTTTACTTGTGGAGTGAGTGTAAGAGCATAGCATTTACCATTTACACACTCTATTTTTGGTTTTTCCAGTCTTACGGTGTAGTTGAATATTTGTTGCCATAAAATCAGAAAATCATCAGTAAAGTAGTAAAGCCAAAAGTACTGTCAACTGAACTAAAAGTTGTAGGAGTGAAGACGTTTCGCTGCTCGTCCAAGCCGCTTCTTCAGTTCTGGTCAATTACTGGAGGCCCACTGCCTTATATCTGCCTAAAGGGAGGAGCTAAATACATGAAAACTGAAAACGGCTAATGTTTACAGTATCTGTTTGTAGGTCTGTTGAGCTACACTAAGTGTGCACTTAGAAAAACTACTGAAGAGCAGATGTGTTTCCCTCACCGACCAGAACGCTACAGTATGATCCTCCTGTGGTGTTGAAAGGTCTGGGGTTAAACTGTGCTGACTGACCTTCTCCATGACGAGCCTTCACCATCATGCGCAGGGCCAGCTCTCTGAAACTGTGAGACCTGACGAGCCTTTCCTCCCACAGTCATTGTCCTTACATTTTTTCATTTCACTTTAAAACATATTTTAATTGTTTGTTCTAAACAGTTATATCAAACTTCAGGTTTGATGGATTTGCACATCTGTTTCACCATGATGTTTTCTGTACAATGATGTTTATTTTGCTGTTGCCAAGTTCTTTTTGAATGCTGTTTCATAAGATTGGAAAGAAAAAGTTTAAAATGTGCAGTTTTTGCCATCATTCTCTTTAGTTTGGCTGTGATGATATTTTTATAATGCTTATATTCAGAGATTATTTTATATAAGATGCGAGGGGATATTTTACTAAATATTACTTTTAATGTAACATTTTAATTTAATACATTTACTTACATTTACTTATATTTAGATCACCATGTCCTGTGTGAATTCCTCAGGTCTGTCCCAGGTCTGATCCACCTTTTATTTTGAAAATGCTACATTTGCCAAAAAGATGCAAGTTTCCCTTTCAGTTCTGACGCTTGTCCCCCCTCCATTTGTTCTCTCCCTACCCCTTCAGAGTGCCATCACAAACTAATGAGCGTGCATCCCGCTAATAAAATTGCTGTGCATCGCATTAAGTTTGACAAGTTGTCGTGTACAGTTCTGTTTTCATGTTTTTCTACATTTATGCAGAATTGTCATGTGCGAGCATGAGTGACGTAGGCCTGTGTGCGGAACATTGCAGAATCTTACAGCTAATAAGGAGGGTTCGTTTACGGCCCAAGGGAGATCGCTAAATGACTTAAACATGCATGAATGACATCTAAAACCTCTTCAGGCATGTTTCTGATGAGGGAACAGTCTTATAACAAAGTGTACAAACGTTCAATGATTTTAAATAATAATGTAAGCTTATTCTTCTTGTGTGAAGTTTGACGCTCTTTTGGTGAGTCAATTTTATGTGATCGGGCCTAATATTGACATTATCTCTAAACTGAGGTTAAAGCTTTGAGAAGTTACCTTACTGAATTATAGCCTGGCTGTCTAACCCGCCAAGTGACAGTTCCAGTTCACTGTAAAGTCATTTTCAATTTGATGGTAATGGTCTGAGACACTAGGATTTATACTGCACTGAGGTAACAGGTTCTGGCCCCCAAGGGAAGAGTTTTGGGAGAACTGCCCTGCCTGTGTTTACATTTTGGCCTCATTCTAGGGGATTGTTCTACCCCTGTGACCTGTCTGACTCTCCTTCACTGCTGTTACTTTAAACCCCCATTTCTGTTCAAAGAGGGATTCTTTTCTCACACATTTAAATTGCTTTCCTCACACTTTTCACAGTTCCAATTAGTTTTTGTTGTCAAAACTGGCAACCCAAATGGAAAACTAATGTTAGGCTCATTCTGCTTTCTGATCTGAATCTTCTTGAGAACCAAAACGGCAAATAATAAATCTACAACTTAGTCATCTTGTCCAGTGTTAAGAATAAATCTGCATTACAATTGTTATCCGTAAAAGCCATATTTGATTTGAACATGTCCTACAGAGATACAGATTCTAAGGGCCCAGGGTTGTCAAGACCCAGGAAGACCAGATTTTTATATTTTAGTTTTTGTATTTTAGCTTTAACTTAAATATGTATTCTACAGCAGTACTTGCTGTCACACAAGTTTAACATACAAATCCTGCATTTCAAGGATGAGTTCTTCTCTCAAATATATAAAACACTCTGTTCCACATTATGATGCCATGTGGTAATACAGGGAGTGCTCCACTGTGTTTTAAACTCCATACACCATCACTAGAAGTTTTGGATAATTTAATTTGGACAATTTCAGCCCTGGAACAAAACCTCTACCTCTTACTGACAAAAGATAAAAGGAGCTGTTAACTTAAAAACTACCACTTCATGACATCACAAGGTGGAAACAGAGCATTTTAAGCCTGGGAGATGTAACGGACTAATTATAAAGGATTTCTCAAACATGTGTGAATGAAACAAAACACAGCTCCAGGTCTGGTCACATTGTAACACAGCTTAAAGCTCACAAAAGTCGATTTGATTATTAAAGGATCTTTAAAAGTAACCAATATTCATTTAGGAGTCATTTCTGGACAAATTAAAAGTAACGTTTCATGCAACGCCCCCCTCCTCCTCTCAATAATGGTTTGCTCTGTTGACTCCTACCAGCTTTGGTGTGGACATGTGGACATTTGGACATTTGGAGTGTCCATCTATGCAGTGCAGCTGTCATATTGTCTCTTCATAAATCAGGCTATGTCCCATTATAAATCTTTTATAAGAAAAAGAAAAAATAGAAAGAGAAAATCCAGATCGACAGTATGATAGAAAATCCAGATCGGCACTATGTCACCGTGTTTTTCAAAAAGAAAAGTCATCTACTGCAGTGGGTCCCCAACCACCGGGCCGGGGACCGGTACCGGTCCCGTGACACATTTTCTACCAGGCCGGACCAAAACACAGTAAATAATTTATCAGCGACCGCATTTTCTCCAAAGTGACGTTTGCCTGCTCCTCATGACACCTAATAAGCTTGTCCGTAGATATATAATGAAAATCCTGATAGGAAATCGCCACATAAATCCATTTGATATATAACGATGAGTTTATTATATCTGTGCTAGATGTGTGTCCGCCGCACAACAGTCAGAGCGCGTCAGAGCAGAGGTCGAGGAGAGGGGGAGAGCTTGTGAGTCTTAGCACAAACAGCAGAAGCTAAAGGAAAAACAGCTCTATGTGAAATATTAAGGTTTGTTGACATTGACTCCATATTCTGAAATGTTTGAAATGTTCATGAAAAAAACACTTTATGAATGTATTTGTGGCGTATCTGAATCTTATTTTGAAAGCTCCTCTGTGCTTTAGTTCAGTGGGAGCGTGAGTGAGAGGTGACGTGCGGGTGCATGTGGCGCATGTGGCGTGTGAGCGAAGAAGCAACGTGTGTGAGTCTGGAGTCTTGTACCTGGAAAAAGACGGTGGAACTGATGTGTAATTACGGTGCAGTACAGAAAATACAGACTGGGGTCTTTCAGCTCACACCACACTTGAAACAACTTTGAGGTAAAGAACAGGGAGTTAAACCCCGGAGGAGGAGCGACCCTTCGGCCCTGGAGAAGACGGCTCTCCCCTGTGTTTCCCGACCATGGTCAGGGGAGCAGGAAAGGTTTAACATAAACGCTACGATAGCGACCAGTCACGAGTCAGAGCGCTCTGAGGCCAACCCTGCCAAATCCTCCCCGGCCACAGTAAAATTGTCAAACGTTGACCGGTCCGCGGTGAGAAAAAGGTTGGGGACCACTGATCTACTGCATAAACTAAAAGAGAAAAAGCTTTATGTTGATTTGAACATTGATGTTTCTTAGACCACTCCTTCAGTTATGATTTTATTTTTTATTTTATCATTTGAAAATACCAGATTTTGTTTATTATTTAATGTTTTTGTCCTTCTCATTACGTTGACTTCAAATTATAAGTTAAATGTTGTGTCCACAGTTACTCTTTACACTTTCTAGAGTAGTACTATCCCCAAATGACTTTCTTTTTTTTATTTTTTATTTTTTTTTTGTAAAAAATACATACCATATACTAAGGTTATTTTTAGGGATGGTATATCGGTCATTGGTTTGCAGTGATATCGTTGATATAGAGGCTATCGGTATATCGGTAAAGGTGCAATATTGAAAATTTAGTCGATATTTTACACCGATATTTTTTTCCTCTATTTTTCCAATTTGTCCTCAGTGCCCTCAGATTTGTCTTGTGACTAAATGACAAAAAATTTGAATTTATATCCCAGATGTAAACATTTGATTATTTTTTACAAAAAGCGAAGTTAAGTGAAAGTTAATGTGTAACTTCACTAAAACTGAACATAACTTTGGTCTGTACTATAGAGTTTAAAAGATTAAGATCAGTGTCAGCAACTACAGTTACTTATACAATTACAGTACTCTAACCACTGCCACTTTTAGGCCTGATCCATAGAAGTTTGAAACTCATTTAAGTGAACTGCAAAAACACAATCATTAAACCAAACCAGCTGCTTGTAATTCCCTGCCTTCTGTGAAGTGTTATAATACAGTACATTCACACTGATACAGAGATCTGTAGAATACTTGACATAATCCTCTTACTCTGGTTCAAAGGGTCGAGTCCAGTCAAACAGCCATTTTGTGTTCACTGCTGCAGCCACCCACAGAGAGGCATGCTGGATGACTCTGACAACAACAGAACTCAATTTAGTGAAAATGTTGGCACAAAATAAGTTCAAATATTGCTTGGAAAATCAAACAAATGATTCTTCTAAACAGATAGCTGTTTTTTAAAGCCTGTTTTGTGTTGGTTTAAAAAAGTGTGATCTGCAGAGGTGGGTGGAGTATCCAAAACACTGTACTCAAGAGTAACATTACTTCAGAATAATGTTACTCGTGTAGAACTACAAAGTAGTGGTCCAAAATGACTCAAGTATATGGGAAAACTTCTCAAGTAAGAATATCTGTCGGGACTGAATGTCTGATTTGTATTTATATAATATGAAGGATAAAAGATTAAATAATGCACAAAATATGGTATTTTCAAAGGATAGACACAAAAATGAGACAAACTAAAGAAAACACAAATGTTCAAATTATTTCATATTGTCGACATAAAGCTTTTGTCACTGGTAGACTTAGCTTGTTTTCACATTGCCACTTGCTATATCGACATAAAAGAGCATCTGCTCTGAGAGCGGTGCTTGGGCCAGTATGACCCCCACAGACGCACTCTGGAGGGCAGTAAATGGCTGGTCTGAGTGGCAGGTGAGCCTGAGTCTGTCTGTGTATCGTTCAAAAGCAGAAGCCAGATTGATATTACAGCACTAATTAGTAAAACCAAAATGTAAAAATCTGTCAAAAACTGGACAAAAAAGTTGTAGGAGTGAAGCCGCTTCTTCAGAACTGAAAAAGCACCTGAATCAGACCTGGACGACTGAGGGATTACACAGACAGCACTAATGATCTGGATTGGCATAAGCACAAGTTTGCCAAGCACAGCAGCTTGACATCCTTTGATAACACAATATATTTTTTGTCTAAATGAATGTGTAGCATAATATCTGCTGTTTTTACGCTTCCTATATTTGAAGCAATTATGAATTGGAAAATTCTGCTCCGCACCGAAAGTTTTATGGACTCAAATGGATCAGTCAGGAGCCATACAACATGGACTCTCGTGAGGTGAAAGAAGAGATCTGAGGCACTCTGATATACTTAGTAATTTAGTTTATTTTTAAGCCAGAGTGTTTCAACCCTGCACACATTTAAATGCACTCCACTGTAACATGCATCACATAGTATGAGCATGTACCAATTTGAGTACGGCCTACTTGTCAGGTTTGACAATAGCCTGTGGACTGTGTGGTGCAGGTCACAGATAAAATCTCTAGAATGTCTGTGTAATCCCTCAGTTATACAGGTATGATCCATAGTGTGGCATAGAGGGGACGGGGTGGGCTTTAAGGCCCCTCCCGAGGGTCACAATCAAATTTAGTTAAAAAGACACACAAATAAGATCCTGAATTAAGAGACAGGAGACGTGATGAATGATTAAAATCGTATTTATTTAATAAAAGTTTAAAAATTCAAATGGCTAAAATGAAATTAACTAAGACCAACTAAATTTGGGGTAGATATATTATTATAACATTTTAAATTTAAAAGCTGGACAAATTTTATTACAAAAGAAAGGCTAAAAATTGAATTTCTAATTAAAATAGGCCTAGAAGTAAAAGGGGTTTAAAAATTACCAGAAACAAAAATAAGCTAGCTGGGGCCACCGGGGTGAGCAGACTATCAGGGGTGTGCCCAGGGGCTCACCTCAGTGGACACAGCAAACGGCACAGCAACATGAAAACGTGCACAAAACTAAAATTGTGATCCCAGTGCACTAAATCACATGCAAAGTGGGGGAACCTCACCAACGTGCCTATAGCCCAACCACCAGGAGGCACCCAGCATCGCTGAAAGAAAACAAAATGTATTAAAATTTGACCCAGTTACTAAACCTGCTAATAAAAGTACCCGACAATATGAAAAAAACAAAAAGGAACGCAGCAAAACAAAATGCAAAACAAAGTACAAAACAGGTACAAAACGGGACAAAAGTGCAAAACAAGGTACAAAAACAGCAGCAGGTTTAGCCACCTGAAACAAAGAACAAAATCTGTTAAAAGGCCCACCTCTGCCCTATTCAGCTCCCTCGCCTTCAACTTACCACCTGTAACCAGCCCTGGTAAGGATCTGCCTTGGGTTGGACTCCCCCAGACCAACACCTGCCGAGCAGGACTAATGAAAAAATGTGTTTTAGGTTAATCTCACGATTTAAGTTGTGTTAAAGAGCCTCTCTCCTACCTCCTAAAACGCCAGGTCCTGGTCCAGCAGCAGACAAGCAGCAAAGAGAGTGCCATATTGGCCACAGGTGCATTTAAATACTCCCTAACTATGAGGGCGGGGTCAGGGGTGGAGCTCACCGGGGTGCTTTTGAGCAGGGAAAAAGGGGACAACCCCACTACAATAGCAAAAGAAAAATAAAATTCTGTCAACTGGACAAACTTTCAGAGTGAAGACGTTTCATCCCTCATCCAAGCGATTGCTTCACTTCTGGTCAGATCGTTGACCCAACCTGCTAGCTGCTGGAAATTTGTTTTAACACCACATATTTTCAGCCATGCCATGCTTGTAGGTGGTTCCTACAAGCACAATGTTTTCAACAAGTACACAGTGCACACAGCTTGCATCTACAGCGGATGAGGTCTGAAGTGGTTTGTGAAGTTTGGTGTTCCTGCATGTATCCACTTCGACCAGGTCCAGAACTTTGAGAGCAATCTGATTTAGCAGTTGTGTAGCTTGTATAGGATTGTCAGGTCGCATACTACCCTGTACCCACCCAGCAGATAATGGGGAGTGCTTCAGTCGCACGCAACATAATATGTAGCATGTGACTGAATTCCCATTACCTGCTGGGTAGTATTACTTGCCTGCGTCCCGCAAGAGGGACTGGAGTGCCTGCTGCAGGTGCTCTATGCCTACAACACCACTCCTCACCAGTCCACAGGGGAGTCGCCATTCTTCTTGATGTTTTAGACAGGAGCTTGTACTTCTTGGCGACTACAGTGCCAAGGATCGTCAGAAGACCTAAGACCTATGGGGCCCATCGACCGATGCAGTACTTTAAGCCCCCACACACAGGTGCACATATGCAGTGTTTAAACCACAGTGTGAGGATGTGTGGCTTCATTGTCAGGTCAAAATGCAAAAGGGGAGGTTACAATGTGGCAAGACCGGCTGGGAGGATCCATGCTGAAGGTCCTCTGTCGTTACATAACACTGAGCTGGTGGACTAGTTAAGTCTTCCTTTCTCCTTCGTCGTTCCCTGTTTGCCCACACATTCTTCTGGACTCTTTTGATATTCACTCTGTCCTCCATTTCAGTTTAATTCCAATCCTTAAGCTGGGTTTGGGGTTCTTTGGCATCTTATGTCCAAATTTATACACCACTTCTTGTTTTAGTGCTGCTACTTACTGCAATCAAACTGGGTGTTAGTTTTTAGGAAATGAAACGAGCAAGTGTGAGTTTCTTAAAAAATGCTGGTTTTATCCTGTAAAGTAAAATATTCATGAATTTAAACTGACTTGTGTGCAATGAAGATAGTTAAACAAAAGTTTTGTGTAACCTTTTGTAACCTTGTAGTCCTTTCATATACGTACCTATGCGCCTCTTGAGGTCTTTTTTTTTTTTTGGTTTTATTTGACTGAGACAATGCGTATTAATGAACAGACATGAAACAACATAAATGTAAATACACCAGATTATAGTCAAAGGCTAGTTTCCCGTCTGTCGTCCCAGGGCTGGGGTCACACAAAAGGGTCAAGGGTCCAGCTAAGCCTGGTTAGGGTTTAGGGTTAGGGTTTGTTGCAACCAATTATAACAGATTAATCATCCGCTCACTACACTGCCCCCACGTATGGGTTGATGTCTTTGGCAATGTGGGGTTTATTGTTCAGAAAATGTACTATTACTTTTTCCCCACCACACCGTCAACAGGAATGTGTGTAATCTGTTATTGTTATAGGGGCCTCCTCCAGTTCTATGTGGTGGAAAACGCTCCTGCTGATGCTGAGAAAGCAGCCTCCTAGTGTTTCTGTGCTTTCCTCAGTCCATTTGAGTACAATTTTATGCTGAAGTTTGCTAGATTTCAAAGTAGATTTGTATGTTGGTATGAGGTTCACAGTTCCTTGGTAAGAGATGCCGATTGGGAGTAGGATTTGCTGTTAGGAGGTATATAAACCAAGCACAGGATAATACATCCAAAATCCATAAGGAGATAAAACAGCTGCATAGAGATGCAGAGAAGTTAGGGGTGATCTTGACAACTAACCAGTTGATATGCAGCTTTCCATTGGAGGTGCATAGCTCTTTGTTGTGATAACTTTTTTCTGGCAATGTCAGCTCCCATTGGGCACTGCAGTTTTCTAACATGGAAGTCAGCGGACCTCTTTCTTTTGTTAAGTTGTTTTAGATTTATATTGTGATTTAAAATGTGAAAATTATAACATAATCATAAAGATTATAACTATATAGCAGACACAAGCACATTATATCTTCTTTAAGCCATTCCACTGGCTTTGTATTTTTATTTTTTTTCATCTGCATACTAAAATTTGTTTTTTGCCATTGAAATTGCATCATGTTACACTTCAATTTTGCCTCCATTTGTATTTGTTTCTGTTTGTTTGCCAACTTTTAAACCCAGTGTTTTTTCATGCTATGAAATTATGGAATGAATTACTTTTTTTTCCATTGAAACAAAACAACAGAAGAAAAAGTCAAAAAGTAATTTTTAAGTAGACTTATTCTGATTAATCGACTTTTCAGAACTTTTAAATGATGCTGTAGTTGTTTTCCCTTCTCATTGGTCTTCTCAAAGTTTTTTTCAGAGCGATTCTCGCATGCTTGAGTAATTTTTACTCTCCAGTATTCAAGACGTCTTTGCTCCGATCTACCTCCGTTTTCACCACCACACCAATTATAACATAATAATCCACGGGTGTCACAGATTATAACGATATAGTAGACACAAGCACAATATGTCTTCTTGAAGCCACCAAAATTACCAAAATGATCCATGTCTGTGTAATCCCTCAGGCGTCCAGGTCTGATCCATAGTAAAAGACGAGGTTTAAATCTGTCAACTGGACAAAAAGTTGCAGGAGTGAATACGTTTCGCTGGCCATCTAATCCGCTTCTTCAGTTTTGGTTAGATTACTGGAGGCCACTGCCTTAGATCTATCTGAAGGGAAGAGCTAACTACACTGTAAACAGCTATTGTTTACAGTTTCTGTATGTATGCTAGGTCTATTGACCTACACTAAGTGTGAACTGAGCCCTACTTCGCATAATCATTCAACCTAAATGAGGCTACTGCCTAGCTCTATTGTTTTCTTAATTTCCTTTGTTTGCTTTGGGTCACTGTTTCCATAGGAGTAGTTACTGGTTAGTGTCTTTGAGATGGAGATGTACAGCCGACTGGGGTCCAGAGGAGCTCTCACGATGGTGTTGGTACATTCTCTTATAAAGTGGCTGTTTAGTTTCTCCAGTGTAACGCTCACTGCACTCTTCACTACACTGAATGGAATAGTCTACATTACTTTGTTTATAGCTTGATGTTTTGTCCTTTGGCTGAACTAGTTTCTGTCTTAAAGTGTTTGTAGGTTTAAAATAGACCAGAATTTCATACTGTCTGAGAATTCTCTGAAGCTTTTCAGACGCACTAGCAGTATAAGAAATTGTTACACCTTTCCGTCTAGGTTCAGATTCCCTGTTGTCCTGTTTTTTTAGCTCTCTTAGATCTATTGAAGGCCCATTTTGGAGAAGCACAAGCAGAGAGGGCTTTCTCCACGTGTTGCTCCTCCTTCACTTTTCCCACTGTTTCGGTGGGCACCACTTGAGCTCTGTGTTGTAGAGGACGGATAACTCCGAGTTTATGCTGCAGTGGATGGTGTGAATCAAACAGCAGGTATTGGTCAGTGTGTGTGAGTTTCCTGAAGACTTCTACCTGGAGGGCCAGTCCTCTCCTATTGTTACTACACAATCTAAGAAAGACAGTTTGTTCTCCTTGGCCTCTTCTCGTGTGAACTTGATGTTTGGATCCACAGCATTAATATGTGCAGTAAAGCGCTCCAGATCTTGAATTTAGATTTTCGTTCAGATATCATTCAAGTAGCAATACCAATTTGTGGGTGGAGTTCCTGGAAATGAGGGCAATTATTATTATTATTGTAAATACACTTTATGTGGACTTAACCAAATGTCACTTGCACGGCTGCAACTTGTCCAGAATGCGGCCGCTCACCTCTTAACTGAGATGAGATCACATCATACCTGTTTTAATGTTTTTGCACTGTCTCTTATCCAATTGTTTTTAAAATCATTTTATATATTTTTAAATGTCTGCATGGCCTTGCCCCACACTATCTGTCCAACCTGCTTCAGGCCTATGCCCCAAAACTGCACCTTAGATAGGCTTCATGTTCTGCTTTTATATCAGCTTTTAAAACTCACCTGTTCTCTTTAGCATTTCATTGTGATTAATGTTGACTCATATAGTGTACAGTGCAATCTGTGTCTTTTTTATTGTCTTTTATAATTATTGTTGTGTACTGCACTGCATTGTTTTAAAGTGCATTAGAAATAAAGTTGGATTGAACTGAATTGGAACCAAGATGGCTGCATGACCGACATCTGCTGCAGCCTCTACTGACAGTTTTTTTTTAATGCAACACTTTGATTCTTTGCCATGTCCACTGCCAAAATTGGTCTATAGCCATGATTTTTAAATCAACATCAAAGTGACCTGCCAGTTGATCAGTTTCTAAAAAATTAGCTGCACAGACTCGGACTGCTACACTGGAGCAGCTCGGGGGATTGAGCAAAATTTGCTCGACAGCTTTCTGCCAACAGCAGTTGGGCAGTTCATTCAGACTTTGACTGGGCTCTATATTACTTTTACTACATCTACTGCACTGAATTGTGGTGGCTGTGTGAAACACAGTTTTGTTTTTATATGACATAAAAATGAAAAAAGATTGAGGCCTCAGTTCTCTCTAAAGTAAAATACTTTGTCTTACATATAAGGAAGGGTTTCAGAAATGAACTGTAAAAATAACCTACTTGCTACGCTCGTTATACAGAGGCAGATCATTTTTCTGAAGTTTTGTACAGGATCTGCATTGGAAAAAGCATATTGTTATATTATGTGGAACTCAGTATGAATTAATTTGATTTCGTCTTTAAAATGCCATAAGGTTACATAGGTCGCAGGTTTAATAAATGATGAGAAGTCCAGTCTGGCTCAATAGCAGTGTTTTTTTTAAAATCAAACGTCAGTGATTTAATTTGTCGACAAAGTTTCACAAGGACAGTAACAAGGTTAAAAGTAGTGTATTATGCATGATTCAGATGTTTTGTTTTATACCTATGGAAAACTATATTAGTATAACTCTAACTAGTATTTTGTATAACTCAAAAATAATTGTGTCTGGAAAATGCCTGCAGTCCCAAATGAAATGAAAACCCCAGCATAATGTAACGTACAATGATACACCAAGCACACGCAAAACACAACAATGCCCAAAACATAAAAGCACAGTTATACAATGAATCAGTACATAACTGTCCATCTTAATAAAGTGCACTTTATCTGAACCATAGAAAACAACACTTCTGCTGGTGCTCTGAAGGCAGACACAGCTCATATCAAACTTGAGCTGAATAATGGAAGATTTAACACTGTCACTGGTGAAGATGTACAAACTCTAAAGGTGTAGCAGTATGCACATTTATGTATTTTTGAGAAAATGAATAAATATAAAAAATAAGTTTGAATGCCATACTGTAGAAGATTCCAGCATAAGCAAAAAGGTTAAGGAACACATTGTCCCCATAGGGTAACATCTGCATTTGACCTGTTCTTCAGTGCTGCTGGGTAATCTGTCAGGAGCAGTGACCCATCTCCAGATGTTGGGCTCGCCTTGGGCAGAACTACTTTAGCTATAGGCTGTGACCTATTGTGCATATCCTGGGCTAATGGGGGAAACCAGTGTGCCTGGAGGAAACCCACACAGACACAGGGAGACACAGAAAGACCCGGGTGACTTGGAAGTTGAACCTTCTTGCTGTCTCCATGGAGACAAGCAGGTGCAAGACCTTTCCACTGATTTGCTCTAGACTTGATTGGTTTAGGTTAAGGTCAAATGTCAAAGTACACTTTATTGTCTCCATAGAGCAATTTGTCCTCTGCATTTGACCTACTGTTCAATGCCGCTGAGCATCTTCTCAGGAGCCACTCAGCCACCGTGTCGCCTGATTGGTATGCTCCTGGTATCAAAGTGTTTCCAATGGCCAAAAGTGAGCTGACAACTTATATGTTGACAGAATATCCTGTGCATACTGCCTCTAACATTAGCCAAACCTAATTAAACTATGGTGCAGAGGCACAGACAAGTGAAATCAATCAATGAAACAAAAACACAGCCCAGGTATGTTTTCGATGACAATATAAATAATATAAAGGTAATGAACAGTGAAACTGTTCAGCTGCAGACATCTCTCATTCAATCTCTCAAACAACAGCACACTGAACTGACAATAAAACAAGTTTCTAGTGAAAATCCCCGGGTACCAGGGAAATTGCAGATGATTTTGTCTCTAGTGTGGACCTAGCTCTGGTCTGCTCAGATGGGTTGATTGGGCTGTGTGTTGGCTGGCGTTGGCTCAGATCCTTATGTGCTTCTCTGGACCACAAGTGTGTCTATGTTCTAAAAAGGTAATACAACCAGGGGTAGAGCAGACTGACAAAGGTTTGAGAGGCTTTTTGAAATAAAAAAGTAGGGAAAAAGTCACATATGTTATAATAATTTCATATCTTGTATAAAGTAACTAGCGGTGGTATAAATTATTTTCTAATACTGAAAATGAAGGAAAAGCATGGTATTAAATGTATCTCTGCTTATGGAGACATTGCCTGGCGCTTCCTGCTTCTGAAGAGTGCAGACGCAAACCTTGCTTGCTCCTGCTGCTTCCTTCTTTACTTTGCTTTTTAATCATTTACCTCTTCCAGTGCTGGGAGATTTGTTTAGTTATGATCTTCTTTTAAGTAAACCAAGACTTTTAAACCATTTTTACATTTTTAACAAAATTTTTGACGAGCCAGCGACATGTTCGGGGGAAGAAACCAAAGGAATTCTTTCTGCGAACACTGTTGGAACTATCAACAACAAATTAATCAGAATCACTTTTATTGATCCCCGAGGGGAAATTCTATTTGTTCACAGATCCCACGACCACAGAATAGAAATTTTAAAGAATAAGAATAAATGTAAATATAAAATGTCACACACAGTGCAAAACAGTAAAAATAGAAAAGATATAAAAAAAATAAAATAAAATAGAGTCTATAAATAAATAAATAGGTCTCAGCATCACAAAAATCACACACTATTTACATCTATGTACAAAATGGAATAATAATGATAATAATAATAATAATGAGCTACAAGCACGGATATTTGTTTTAGAATCTGAAAAAGGACTTCACCGGACGCTCCCTATGACTTCCAGTGGTAAGCAGCCCACAGTTCCTTTCAGAGAAGAGGGTGAAAAAACTGCTACTTTCAACTTAAACCTGAGTGATATGGTGTCTTTTCCAAAACTTTGTAAAGACAAGAATGCCAAGCCAACGCAACAAGTGATAAAACACAATGCTAATATAGTTACATCACCCAAAATACAGCTTACAAACAGATTACCACTGTCACAGACTGATGTTGATGTTAATATACAAATAGGAAATGGATTTTTGTCACAAAACAAGAGCAATGAACTTGGCAAAAGTGCTGGCAGACATGCGATCTGTGCCAAACGTCAAGGTCAGAGATACGCTGCTACTAGGAGACGGTGCTATCAGAGATGTGACTCACAGAGGAATCCAATCTTACTCGTATACCAGTCACACTGTTTCTGAGATTACAAAACTCCTCCCAAAGGTTTTGTCAATACACTGAGGAATTAAACAGCTGCACGTGGGTGCAGTTGACACCGGAATGAATCAGACTGAAAATCTTGAAAAAGAATTTCATTGAATTATTCGAGGAGCTTGATAAAGTGGAGGTTAAGACATTCATCAGTGAACCTCTTCCTAGCATAGACAGAAGGAAGATGAACAAATTCACAAGGCTGTTTCAGCTGAACACATGTCTGTTCAACACGTGCGCGGTCAGAGGACTGCACTACATTGAGAACTTTGATCTGCTGGAAACGAGAGGACCTGTTCAAGGGAAATGGCCCACACCTGAGCAGAGGTGGAGTGAGAGTGCTGACGGAGAACCTCCTCCACGCTCTGAGGCACCGGCCTGGACAGGGCCCTGGGCCAGTGAGAGAAAAGAGGAATGAGAGAAACATTCCTTCTGCGCCAGCCAGAGACCAAGCCAATGTGTCAGCACCACCACCAGCAGCACCACCACTACCACAACCACCTCCCCAGCGAAGGAGTCACCACCAGCTGCACAACCACCTTCCCCGGCGAAGGTGGAACCACCAGCAGCACAACCACCAGCAGCACAACCACCTCCCCCAGCGAAGGAGGCATCACCAGTAGTACAACCATCTCCCCCAGTGAAGGAGTCATCACCAGCTCCACAACCATCTCCATCTCCCTCCCCGCCCCTGCCCACAGACCAGCCCTGGGTCCCCTTTGCTACATCTACTCCCTCTAGGGACTCCTCACTCTCCTTTTCCTCCCCACCTTCACCCATAGCTCTTCCCAACCATCTAGAAAGCCTCATCGGATCAGGAATTAAGATGACTCCCCTCACTCCCAATATAGTGCGGTCAAGAGTTCTGACATCACCTTTGCTGAACTCTTCCCCGTACCCACCTATTTCCCCTCGTCTTTCACCCGGTCCCTCACCCAAACTTCCCCCTGCTCCACCTCCTCAGCCCTCACCTGGTCCCTCACCCAAACTCCCCCCCCTCCATAGTTAATATGTCACTTCAATCTGGAACATTCCCAAGAGCTTTGAAAACTGCAGTTATCAAGCCTCTCCTAAAGAAGAGCAGTCTTGATGCCAGTATTGAACAATTACCGACAATCTCAAATCTGACATTTTTAGGCAAAGTCCTCAAAAACGTTCTTTACCAACAGCTTATTAACTTCCTCCAAATTAACAACTCCTTCGATATTTTCCAGTCGGGTTTTAGACCCTACCACAGCACTGAGACTGCTCTTATCACAAATGACATCCGCCTGAACACTGATGCAGGCAAAATCTCAGTCCTCCTGTTAGATCTGAGTGCTGCTTTTGACACTACAGAGACTAGAGGACTGGGTGGGCATCTCTGGTACGGCACTAAACTGATTCAAGTCCTATCTAGAAAACAGCGAGTTCTTTGTTGAAATTGGAAAAATGTGTCTCAGATAAAATGTCCCTGAGCTGTGGGGTGCCCCAGTCATAGTCTTTGGTCCACAGAAACATAGAGAAAGTGTCAGCAATCACCTCCAGTTTCTTTCTCTAAAACCTTCAAATCAAGCTAGAAATTTAGGGGTAATAATGGATTCAGACTTGAACTTTAACAGCCACATCAATAACATCTGCAGCTTTTTACCATCTATTCAATTCAATTTAATTCAATAATTTATTGTTAATGTATTGAATTGAATTGAATCTAAAAACATTGCAAAAATCAAAGGTATACTGTCAAAGCCAAGACTTAGAGAGACTTATCCATGCATTTGACTCCAGTAGGTTAGACTACTGTAACAGCCTGCTCACTGGCCTCTCCAAACGGACCTTAAGACAGCTGCAGTACATCCAGAACACTGCTGCTCGGGTCCTGACCAGAACCAGGAAGTACGAGCACATAAGTCCTGTGCTCAGGTCTCTGTACTGGCTTCCTGTAGCTCAAAGAATAGACTTTAAAGCAGCTCTTATCAAGCCTCTCTTGTGTACAAGTCTCTTCATGGCCTAGGTCCAAAGTACATCTCAGACATGTTAGTGCCATATGAACCATCTCACACTCTAGGGACTTCAGGGACCGGCTTCCTGCTGGTGCCCCGAGTCAGGACTAAACATGGGTAATCAGCATTTCAGTTTTATGCAGCTAAAACCTGGAACAGTCCTGAAGATGTGAGACAGGCCTCTACTTTGACAATGTTTAAATCCAGGCTCAAAACAGTTCTGTCAGTTTATCTATGCATATGACTGAAAGGTTTTTATTCTGCACTCTTTTGTTTTAATGTTTTAATATTGTTTTGATTTGTGTGATTTCAATGTCTTTCTTATTCTGTAAAGCACTTTAAATTACCCTGTGTACGAATTGTGCCATACAAATAAACTTGCCTTGCCTTGCTTTGCCAAGTCCAGAATAATATCTCTCTGTATTTTTGAACTGTGAACGATAGCAGTCTATCAGATATCTCTCGCTCCGTCACGCCTCGCACCATGTTCAAACATGGCTGTCCGATTAGATTTGATCTCACTGGTCACTGAACACAATTACATTTCTCTTACCTCAGATTTACAGACCCCAACAAAAAAAATGCCAGATAGGTTTAGATGTTATACAGGCAAAGGAATAACCACAGAGCTGAACAGTCCTCTCCCTCCTCTTGTGAGTGAGTAAAACTTTTAGCAAATGTAGACAGCAGTATTATGATGTAGCAAACAACAATAAAACACAAAACAATGTAATAATGGTAAAAATACATAACACAGAGGACAGTTCAATGTCTAAAGGAAAGTCTGTCTGAAGTTAGTTTTGTGACTTTTTGTCAATATGTGGATGTTTTTTAGCTCAAACGAGATTGAATTCCACAGTCTGGACAGCCAAAAGTGTGGGCTGACATGTTTTCGCTCTGTCTTGTCGTTTCTATGCCCTGTCTGCCCTCTGGTCTTTAAAAAAAAATAAAAAAATGTCTTCCTCCTTTTCTGTAAAACCTCGAGAAGCCCAAAAACAGCCTATCAAATTCACCAAGTCAGCCATGTCCCTTATCTTCATTCAGTTTGTTTTGAGGTGGTGGTGCTTACAAACATGACCTCTCTGTGTCCCCAGGTACAAAACATGTTCAAACCAAATATTGCTTTTATAGATAACAATTGTAATGTTGACTATTCTCAGTTACAAAAGCATTTAACATGATGGTTAAGTTGCTCATGGTATCATATAATGTTTTGGTTCTCAAGCTGAGTACCCAATCAGAAAACAAAATGAGCCTCACCTTTGGGCTGCCAGATCATACAACTAAAACCAGTTAAAAGGATTCACTCTGATCTGACACAGACTCTACCTAAACCCCAGCACCTGCAGACAGTCATGAATCAGTGCTAGTGCAGCCTCTGTGAATTCTGGAGGTTCTGAGTTTTACATGAGGCCTGTCCATATACTGAGAAAGAGGAAAAACTTGTGTGCCTCTATCTGCAGGTTAAGGCTCTGGCAGCACAGGTTCAGTAAAAAAAACAAAACAAAAAACATTCCTCCTTCATTCTGTTCAGAGTGTACATTGGAAATCCAGCCAGGAGCATAAGCATCTGAGGGAAAACAGAAAAACAACTGTGGAACTAATCCAAGAATCCAATACATTTCAGAAGATGTTTGCAGAGGTCTAAACTACAGGATTAGCAGGATTTATACACACATAAAATAAGAAATGTGTTTGCGTTGACGATTATTTGAATAATTCAAGTCAGCTTTTGGTGAGAAATTATTTCCTTTTTGACTTCTTGTTTTTGTCTGCATTCTCACTTGTCCAATCATTGCACAGCAGTGTGTATAACACATACTGTTGCTTTGTCCATTGGCATGATATTTTGTCCAATGTTATTGAGACCAAATCTTATTCTAAGTAATGTGGAAAATCCTCACTAACACAGCATGGTCTACAAACAGGTCCTCATGAATACAAAGAGTACTCCAGGGTGTCAGTCAATATTAACCGTATTAACAAACATATTGACATTTTAGTGTGGAATATAGCCTTACCATTTGATGAATGAATCTCATTTGTGTTACCAGGTTCAATAATGAAATCCAGCTGGTTTAAACCTAAAAGGAGTCTCTCTGATCTCTCTGATAGATTGACGTCACCCTCATCATATGGCTCCAGTCAAATAAAGCCAGTTGAGACCAGCAGTTACAGAGGCAGCAAATTTGGAGCTGATTCTCATATTTGAAGTTAGACCATGAGTGTCATAGCGAGCAAAGAGCCAATCCAAAGCAAGGTCTGGCTGTCAATCAAACCTGTTGCTAACGTTAGCGGGGGGAAAGAAGGCAGCTAACTGTTCTGTTATTAATGGTCATATCATAATTAACGATCAAGATGATGATCTGAATCGTCACTACCTAAACCCCAGCACCTGTAGCCTTGATGAGCTCAGAGCGTCTTCCTCCTCATCGCTGAAAGCCCTGACGCACATAGTTCAGAGTCTTTAGACCAGACTGCTACCTCAAGTCTTCTTTTTATGAATCATAAACTTAATGTGGAAAGTCACATGCATAACATTTTTGTACATATGCATAGTACAAAACAACATACAATATGTTGCATTAAAGGACAAAGACAAATGTGTATTACACATTTTCCTGATCTATAATGTTAGTTCCTCATCAAAAAGATACCTGGAGTTGTGTTTTGTTTCATTCATATTAAGTTATTTTCTCAAACAGGAAGCATCCACCTTGTGATGTCGTGTGGGAGGAAGTGCTCCATTATGTTTAACCTCCATAAACTTTCATTAGAATCGCTGGATAATTTTGGCAAATTCAACAAAAAGGTAAAATATGGACCTTTAAGAACATTCTACACGTCTTCATAAAGTACACAAAAAGCATGCAAGCTTTGGCTGGTCAGGCAAGCAGTTTGGACTAATGGCTTCTCCTGCCTGTCTCTATGGAGATAAAACCAGAATAAAGGTGACATATCAAAGGGTCTGTAATGAATTCACTCTAGGGTCTGACATTAAGAAATATCAACAGTAAATACTTTAAGTGGGTCATGTTACACAACACTAATGTTAGTCTTTATTTGAATGGACAATGTGCAGTCATTAAGCTCACAAAAAACGAAAAGAGATGTTCTAAACAAAATTACAGTTAAATAGCTAGTTTCCATCTGCAGTCCCTGATTTATAGGAATAAGTTATACACCACACACACCAATCAACAAAAAGAACTATTCACAATGTCCAATTAACATCACACATGTACCATGCAACTACACATCAGAGCAATGAGCATTAAGTATTTACAAAGTCATCAGTTAACTTTGTCTCGATTTACATATTCATCCAACCGGGCAGTGCACTGGGATGATTTGCAGCCGAGAGTGAAGTGGCTGGAATGAAAATCAGCCCATCCAAATCCCAAGCCATGGCTCTCTTGAGTTCAAGTATACTTGAGGGGAGGATGGCGCATGAGATTGACAGACAAATCAGTGCAGCGTCTGTACTGATGAGGCCGCTGTTGTGACTGTTGTGGTAAAGAATGAGGTGAGCCAAGAAAACTCTCAATGTATCAATCTACGTTCCTACCCTCACCTATGGTCATGGGCCTTGGGTAATGACTGAAAGGAGAAGATCGCAGATACAAACATCAAAATGAGTTTCTTCTGCAGGGTGGCGGGGCGCTCCCTTAGGGATAGGGTGAGGAGCTCAATCACACAGGAGGAGCTCGAGCATCTGTTTTGGACGTCTTCCAGAGAGGTGTTCTGGGCATTTCCCACTGGAAGGAGGCCCGGTGAAGACCCAGGACATCCTGGAGAGAATACATCTCTTGGCTGGCCTGGGAAAGCCTTGCGGTCCCCCTGGAGTAGCTGGAGAAAGTGTGTGTGCAGAGGCAAGTTTGGGAGTCCCTTTTAGACTGCTGCCCCTGTGACCTGTCCCTGGATAAACGGAATAAAGTCAATGAATGGAATACATATTAACCTACATTCCACTATTACACTAGTCCACAAATGTCAAAATGTACAAATATTCTGTGTTCAACAGTGGGTATCATTCCACAAACACTTGTTTTTTTTGTGTTCAATAAGCTGTGCTATTGTGAAATGTCAGCCTTGAGTGAGCAGTGTTCAAATGCATGAATACAATTTTCTACATGAGAGAACTACCAACACATGAGGGGAAATGGCAGTATTTTATATTTGCTGTAAAACAATTACTTATATTATAGAGCCTGGTAATCATGGAAGCAGATACAGAAGCCTATTTGTATTACTTACATTAAAAGTGCCAGACAGAAATCCAAATAATGTGTTTTCAGTCATTATATCCTATACTATGTAATATCACGTTGGTACATTTACAGTATGAAAGTATGAATGGAGGATTCATACTTTTTAGGGTCCTAAGGGATGACCTTGATCCCTATGGCCCGTGTATGTATTGATGTATATATGTATATAGCAGTGACGTGCGGTCAGGTGAGGCAGTGCCTGTTATTAAAGAAAAATAAATTAAATTGTTATATTTATCCAATAATTTGTACTATAAAGTTATTTTCTATTTAACTTTGCAATTTTATTCTTTTTTTTACTCAAATCGCTGAATTTTTACCTTTACCGTTGAAATCCTGAGAAGAGACGTGCGGTGAAGCACAGGCCGTTCCTGCCTCACCGCAGACTGACTGTGCTGTGTGCTAAGCTGCTGCTTTAAGCGGCTGTGAAAAGGTGCCGGGTGCAGCACGCAGTTACCCTGCCTCATGTGAGCCCAGGGATTCTTGCAACTCCCGCAGTATAGGGGCCGCAAACTACAATTTAGAGTTAGCAAGTCAACTTTAGCAATTCACTTTTTTCTTCATGTCTGGCCCTACTTTTTAAATGGAGGAAGATTACATATTAAAGCTCAAGCAGTTTTCTAAACTGGACTTTCGGTCGAAGCAGGAGGTTATGATTAAAGGACTAAGACCAACGCTAAAGGACCTAAATGGTTTGCTCCAGACAACGGGACGAAAGACTCGCTCTTTTCAAACAGAGACGTACAAATTGGTAAAAAATTTAATTACTTCAATCCACTGAAAATTGGGGAACCAGAATAAGGATAAAAAACAATACAAAACCAGCTTGCTTTTTATTTCATACTATTAGAGCTATTTCATACAGACTCTGGAACTTTTATTTTATTTATTCTTGTTTATTCTGGCCCCAAGTCACTGGGAGATAAACTGACCCAGGGCCAAATGTACTGACACCTGGTTTATATGTTTGTAAATCTGATTGTGACGACATCAGTGCCTCACCAGCCATGAACCTCACTGCACGTCACTGCTGTCTAGTCCCTGATTGGTGGGGCAGTTATTCATTTGCACCTGCAGCAGCCACACACAATTTTGCTGCTAACTTTTGGTCCTATGTGGGCTGTTCCTTTAGGCTTTACAAGCAATTATGATAATGCTGCAGCTGTAGAGCTGTTTCCCTGTTTGGTTAAAACAGGAAGAGATGTACAGTATATACAGAGCGGAAATGTAAGAAGGAAAAGTGTAGGCTTACATGATTTCAAATGCAAATTTATTAATGCAATTATTTACAAAATGCAGTATAAAAAAATATTTTAAAAAGTATAAAAAAATGGCCATAAAACTTATTGTTAAATTTGAATTGTCTAAAAAAGTAATTTAAGTAAACTCATTGCTCAAAACGATATATAAGACTAGAAGCTTAGGTCTCCACTTGTTCAAAAGAACCAAGGGTGACGCAGAAGCTCCTCAAATGAGGGCCTGTCATCAGGGTTCTTGGCCAGGCAGGATTTAAGGAAATTCAGACATTCTGAAACACAAAAAAGGGAAAAGTTTAGGAAATAAATATAAACCAAGTTTTTCATCTCAAAACATTCAACACATGTTGATGTTATAATATGTAAATGTAATATCCTACTTTTTGACAGGCCAGAGTCGAAGCGCCTCTTCCCCCTCAGGTAGAAACGTGTATTAAAGGACTTGTGATGGAGGAGGTCGTAGAGGAGCGTGCCCAGATGAAACACTGTGGTGGGCTCGGCTCTGTATGCTTTAGAGGAGTACCACTCAGGAGGAGCTTTAATGAATGTCCCTGAAATCACACAATATCAGTTATGGTACTTACTGTACTTTTTACACTTTATTACTCATTACTGTTGAAAATATAACTGAAGAGGAGATGAAATACCTGCATAGTAATCATAGGGGCCTTCCTTGACGAGACATCCACAGCCAAAGTCAATCACCCGGGCTTTGTGGTGGCCCTGTGGTGGCCCCCTCTCCATTAGAATGTTCTCTAGTTTAAGATCACGGTGGAACACACCACTGTTGTGCATCTGGATGGAGGCTTCCACCATCTGCCTCAGAATCTCTTTTGCCTGCTCTTCCTTCAGCACTCCTCCTTTGGCAGTTTTATAATGATACAGGTCCAATGAGGGAAGGGGCCGTTCCATCACCAGGATGAGCTCCTCTGGAAGGTCGTAGGTGTCTAGCAAAGAGACCACGGCAGGGCAGTTCCCCTTGGACACTTTAACCATAAGAGCCACCTCATCGATCAGGTTATATTCCACGCCATTCTGCACCTGACAAACACCAAACCATTTTACTCATAATGCCCTCTTTAATTTCTTTGTTTTTGTTTTGCAGAAGTTAAAGGTGTATAATTTCACTTACCACTTTTTTATAGTAGACTTTGTCATGTGGAATGTGCTTGATGGCTACCTGTAGCAGTTGTACAAATGTTAGTGCTTTATATTATGGGATATTATGCTGTAATTTTGAAAGATATATTAGTCATAATAAATGCTTACATTGCGGGAGTCAGCCAGACGTCTACCGGCAAACACGGACCCAAAGCTTCCACTGCCCATCTTGTAGAGCTCACAGTACTTGGACTGAAAGTCAGCTCTGCTGGTGCTGACCTGGAAGGTCACGTCATACAGTTCATCCTCAGGAGAACTTGTGCAGCTCTCAGGTGAAGTCTCAACTTTGGCCTTTTTGAGCTCAATCACAGGCTCACACTGGGCCTTCCTTTTCCTCTGGACCTTTGTCTGTTCCTCCACTGGGACACAGGTGTCAGTGTCTAGCACAACAATATGATCCTCAGAAGAACTTGTGCAGCTCTCAGGTGAACTCTCAACTTTGGCCTTTTTGAGCTCAATCACAGGCTCACACTGGGCCTTCCTTTTCCTCTGGACCTTTGTCTGTTCCTCCACAGGGACACAGGTGTCAGTGCCTAACACAACATTATGATCATTAGTGAAAACTGTCTCAGGGTATCACATATAACATTTCAACATTGTTGTCAAAACAATACTACTAACTGAAGTTTCAAATGTTTTTCTTTCTGTTTTGCTCAAACCAGTGTCTACATAAACTGACACTGACACTCAGAAAATCTGTGATATTATGGTATTGTAATTGAATCTTTGCATTTTGAGTCTGAAGTCTGTGTCTCTGCTCCCTAAGTCCTGACATACCTGTACTTTTTGCACTGTTCTCATGCTCAGAGGTCCAGCTCCTCTTTATGGCTCGTAGTGGCATCATTGTCTGCACTTTGGTTTAGTTTTGTTAAAGTGCTTTCTCTGTCTGTTTGCTCTGTCTGTAAAGTGTGTCTGCTCTCAATGAAAGTTTGGTATCGAATGGCTCAGAACTAGCCGTTGTCTCAATAGGTCAACTCTAGTGACATGATGACATCACTGCAGCACATTACATCATCACATTACATCACCTGATATTCTAGAATTGGAGAATTGGAGAATTGTTTTATTTTAGACATTTATTTACATTTAAATTATTAAAATATGTTATCATGATCAATAATCTGTTTTTAATTATATGACTATTGCATTTCTCAATTGTTTTGTATTTTTTATACTATTTTTTCTGTCCTATAGTGCTTATATTGTGTTTGGATTTAGTCAAAATGTATTTTTCCTCTGCATACCTATTATTACTTTTCAAGAATATTAATACTTTACTATTAATTTACTTTATCTCAATATCACAACAGCAGCAGGCCCGCAATTAAAAATAAATGACGTCAGATGCACCACCTCGGTTCTTTATCAGGATCTCAGTTCGAACTTCCACAGGAATTTTGAAATAGTGTAAGTCCAAAGGTCTGTGTATGAAACCTCAAAGTTATGTGTCAGTATGTTACAAAAATGCCACAATATTTTCTCTGGGTGATCTTATTTCTTCTCATCTCCGGTCACCTCTTCCCCGTTTGATAATAAAGATGACACTTGTCTGTACTATAGTAGTGAAGTTTAGCAGTTGAGAGTTAAGAGATTTGCAAAAAGAAACGTGGACTAATTACTGATACTTGAGGCACACTTCTGAAAATGTACAGTGCCACAACTGGTAGAGCTCGCCCTTCAACCAGAGGGTAAAAATTTCATCTTGAATTTTGTTTTTGTTGTTGTTGTGTCTTGGTGCATTTAACCCTTATCATCCACTCCAGTCACAGTATAAAGAGGCTGGTTATATCAGGAAGGAAATCTTGTGTAATCTGCTAATCACTGTTTTTATTCTGGCTACTCCTGGAAAAAAGGACTGCTAATCTTGGACAAACTAATTAATAATTATAATGATTAAAAAAAAACAAAAAACATTTCAGTTCCATCATATTCTGTGTGAAATTAAATACTGTTGGTAGTCATCTCAAGGAGCTTAACTCATTTTACGTTAGACTTTAGCGTCTTGTATGTTTTTTCTGCTGTCCTTTCTTTTACCTGCCAAAGTGCATTTATACAAAGTGTTTTTACTGGTGTGATTGTGACGAACTTCTGCCTCATGTGAAACAGTTTACTCCCGATCTTAATGACTGTAATTTCACGGTAAATAAGTTAGTTAGTAAAGCCTTAGACAAAAATCTCTTTCTATCTGGTAAGTGCAGGTTAAATAGTCGCTCCTTTTCTCCTGTTGGACCAGCTCTTGACCCTGATATCTACTGGCAAATTTAAGATTTAATGTACAAAGTTCTGGTCTAAGTCTCTCACGCAAAGTATAAAATGTTAGCCTAGATATCATCTGTTAAGACGTCACTTTCCCCAAATTAGGTGTGTAAAATAAAATCGTAAACATTATGCGTAGAACATCAAGGTTAAGTAAGGATAGGCCTTCAACATCCACAGTGAAAAGTTATCATTATTTTACTTCAAACTTTAATCCCATTTTCATTTGCCATTCAGTACTAATTACTATTGTTTATATGTGTTTGATAACAGTTTAACATTGGAGACCATTCTTCTCTTTACTGGGCCATATGAATTGGCACACATTGTCGGAAATGCACACAAATATAAAACATTTTTATTTAAGATACACAACTTTTAAACTTCTTTCTGTGTGTGACCTTCTACTTGGATGTCGTAACCCACCTCTTGTCAGACTGTACCCCATCCACAACAACTATAATAAGAGTGACCAGTGGGAATAGTTGCTCACATTTTGAACATCCACTGTCCCGCCCAGGCCTTTAATAAAAGTTTGGCTGTGTCTTTGAACTCAGTGCTTTTATCCTAAGTTACTGTATTATCAGTGAGTCAGTGACACAACTTACAATGTGACCTCTTCTCTCCTTGATCCAAATGGCACAAAAACTGAATGATGTAAATGTCTCCTTGTATGTCCTACAGTCACTCCGGTGTCCTGTATTTGAACAGTGGTTCCTGGTCTTGGTGAAGTGTCTCCCTCTGAACCTCTCCACAGGGTTTTGAAGTTCGCTCCAGCACCACGAGTGAAAACTATTTGGCTTCTCATAGGTTTGTGTTTGAATGCATTTATTCACTATTGCCTTATTAAAAAAAATGCATACTTAATGTACTTACACATTAGGCCAGATGCCCTTCCAGTCATAACTTGCCAAACTGTTGACAAGCCTATTCGTGTGGGCAAACTCTACAAGCCCCTATACTCTATTTTACGAGTTCCAATGGGGATTTAAATAAAAAAAACAAAACAAAAAAACAACCTTATTTTAATTATATTTTTTCCATGTATTTACAAACAAACAGAAAATACATACATTTGGGTCAGAGTATATTTAAGCAATAATTCTGAACTGAACACAGCACAATCTTAGATTTAGATAAGAGATGTGTACCAGAGAAGCCATTAAAAGACAAACAAACAAACAAAAAACTTTATTAAGAACTTCTATAAAAGGCAGCATTGTAAATATAAATGTACATATATGCGCAGGCCAATAGGAAAGAATAAAGTAGAACAGGATTAAGAAGAAATATTTGAGGATGTTTCGAGTATTGATGTTCTTTTTGCCAATTTAAAGGTGCACTGTGTAACTTTCCTGTTTTGTCTCCATGTTTTTTTTGTTTTTTTGCCTGGAATGTTCCCCAGTATTGCATTAAACTTGCATATCCTGCATTTATTTATTTATTAGGTGTTTGTACTGATCAAAACACTTCATTAAAACAAGCATTCTTATACTCTCGTCTCTAGAGATCTGACATATGACTTGGCCGGGTGACGTCTCCGTGGAAATGGAGAATGCGGATCATTCTAGGCCAACAAATAACCGACATCAAGATAAGCTGACGATAGACCCTCCGACAGAAAAGTTACAGAGTGCGTTTAGTTTTCTGTAAATTTGTCTGTTTTTTTAAACTAAACATGCAATTTCAAGATTTTAAACTTTATTGCACTGTGTAGTTTTGGTATTAGCAGAATGCAGTTCCTCTTTTTACACCTATTTTCTAGACAAGGGGAATGTGAAAAATTAAAATGGTTTGCTCCAGACGACGGGATGAAAGACTCGCTCTTTTCAAACAGAGTGGTACGAAATGGTAAGAAATTTAATGGCTTCAATCCATTGAAAATTGGGGAACCAGAATAAGGATAAAAAGCAACACAAAACCAGCTTGCTTTTTATTTCATACTATTAGAGCTATTTCATACGGACTTCTGAACTTTTATTTTGAAATTCTTTTTTATTCTGGCCCCAAGTCACTGGGAGAGAAACTGACCCGGGGCCAAATTTATTTGCCGACACCTGGTTTATATGTTTGTAAATCTGATTGTGATGACATCAGTGCCTCACCAGCCACAAACCTCACTGCACGTCACTGTTATATAGATGTCCTGTTTTTTAATCATGTGATTGGTAATTGGTTACATGATTCCAATAAAGTATGTCACATCTGCTGCCCACGTCCAACCAGGAAGTAAGATTATAAACTTGGCCAAAATTACAAAACTAGAAAAGACTGAACAAGATTCTAAATAAACTCTGGCACTTCAATATTGCCTGACCAACTAGTCCCTTTTACTTTCTGTTCAGATCAATGCAGAACCAGACCAGGAAAAGTGAAATGAAGATGAAC
This sequence comes from Periophthalmus modestus, assembly GCA_019594935.1. NCBI lineage: Eukaryota > Metazoa > Chordata > Actinopteri > Gobiiformes > Gobiidae > Periophthalmus > Periophthalmus modestus. The sequence continues at coordinate 51,009 of JAIEZT010000216.1, read as the reverse complement.
AAGACGAAAAATCTAACTTTTGTTATATCCAGTTGAGAGACAAGCACAGACATCTTCCCTGTCCACAAATGCACAAAGCTCTTACCTTCTGCATGTTTTTACACACAAAATAGTTCGTACTGATGCTAAAATAGGCTTAAGTACATCTGCTGGTGTCACCATGTTTCCTTTGGTTCACTTGAGTGCTTTGCCTTTGGCTTCTTCACAAACTTCAATGCTGCTCTGCTCTCACAACTATGAGAGCACTGTGAATATAAACTTTTTGCACTGTATAGCTGCTGCAGTTTGCCCACCAATAGGGCATTTGACAGTGATTTTAATGTCAAAGGCATCACAAAATGCTCATGTCCCTCAAACACACTCCTGGCATCGAGCCCTATCCAAGCACCCATGCCACAGGCATGGGCCATTTTTATAATTACTAAAATAAATGGAAGTCAATGGGAGTCAATGGGAGATCCCGATGTCAATGGGCGACCCCCAACATCATGGCAAATAACAATTGTGTTGACCCCACGGTGACGTGGGGAATGTTGACAGCTATCAAAAAACATATAAAATCATCAATATCATAACATTGTAATATTTTGTTTTTGGTAAAAAAAATTGTTACATTTTTTTTTTCTTTAGGCCCAAGCCCCCTTCAGGGCGCAGGGCATATTGCTTTCATAACAATGAGTTCATGGGCAAAAATCACTATACATCATCTAGGCATCAAAAGTTATCCAATTTATGTTGATACTTATCACGGTTTGCGTGTGGCGAAGCCGCAAAATTCCATCAGAATTTTTGAAATTTTTAAATGTCAAAATTTGCTCCCATTTCTGCATACAAATTCCGATTGGGCTCCAATTTTAATCAGTTAAAAGAAAACAAAAAAAACTTTCTTGCCTAAACCTACTCATTATGAAAAAAAATAATAAAATAAAATAAAAAATAGGAGCGATAGCGCTCCCTACAGAATAACATATAAATCTGCACAGAGGGCCAAAAACTTTGTTTTCCCAAATATTACAACATTTAACACAAAATTCCATTGGGTCATTCCAGTCAGAAATGTGAATGAGACCCATGTTGTTTTTTTGCACCGTGTTGCCATGGCGATGCGCCAAAATGCCCATGTCATCCAAATGGGAGTGATCCCAAAATAAGAAAAATAATATAGTTTCATGGAATAATATGAAATTTGGCACAATGACTCTTCATGTCATTCCGATTAAAAAAGTCAATATGACCCATGTCATATCTTTCACTGGGTTGCCATGGCGATGTGAGAAGGAGCCCATGTTATCCTAATGTAATCCCATTTCAACCTAATATAACAACTTACTAGATTCATTGAACAACGTGAAATTTAGGACAGTGACTCTTTAGGTCGTCCCCGTCAAAAAAGTTTTGGGGCCAAGTTTGTATTTTGCACAGTGTTACCATGGTGATGCCTGGAAAAACCCATGTTATTTCATTTTAGTGCTCAGCTCTTCCAATAGGTGTAGACTTTGTTTAGTGACAAGTACAGCCAAAAGCCAATAAAAGAGAGAAATGACACGTCAGCGCCATCTCTAGGGAGTGCCAGGTTGTCCGAGTGCGAAGCATGGTCCTCAAGGGCTGTTTGAGGCTGCTTGTGGCTTTAATTGTACTTCTTTTCTTGATGTTTTTTCCCCCCACAAACTGCTATTTAGAGCTACTATCTGCAAGTTTATTTGATGTTTTTTCACCAGTACATGGCAGATGTGAAACCTGTTCCCCCTCCCCTCACCTGGCCCCTCCCCTTACCTGGCTCTCTTCTTCTGTCAGGCCAAAGCTGGCTCACTATCAGATAGAAGTAACGTACCTAGCATCTAGTGGTGATATGTAAGAATACAACAGGAGCAGGTTGGCCAGTCTAATCACATATGGTTGCACAAGCAGCCTCAAACAGCCCTTGTATGTAATATGGACCAGTGGATTCACTCTGCCACTGCATCCAACAGATCAGTGAGTGGATGCAAAACAACTTTCTTCAGCTAAACTCAGACAAGACTGAAGTCATAGTCTTCGGCCCACAGAAACATAGAGAAAGTGTCAGCAGTCACCTCCAGTCTCTTTCTCTAAAACCTTCAAATCGGGCTAGAAATTTAGGGGTAATAATGGACTCAGACTTGAACTTTAACAGCCACATCAAATCATCTGCAAACATCTGCAGCTTTTTACCATCTAAAAAACATTGCAAAAATCAAAGGTATACTGTCAAAACCAGACTTAGAGAGACTTATCCATGCATTTGACTCCAGTAGGTTAGACTACTGTAACGGCCTGCTCACTGACCTCTCCAAACGGGCCTTAAGACAGCTGCAGCACATCCAGAACGCTGCTGCTCGGGTCCTGACCAGAACCAGGAAGTACGAGCACATAAGTCCTGTGCTCAGGTCTCTGCACTGGCTTCCTGTAGCTCAAATAATAGACTTTAAAGCAGCTCTGCTTGTGAACAAGTCTATTCATGGCTTAGGTCCAAAGTACATCTCTGACATGTTAGTGCCATATGAACCATCTGAGGACTTCAGGGACCGGCCTCCTGCTGGTGCCCAGAGTCAGGACTAAACATGGGGAATCAGCGTTTCAGTTTTATGCAGCTAAAACCTGGAACAGTCTTCCTGAAGATGTGAGACAGGCCTCTACTTTGACAATGTTTAAATCCAGGCTCAAAACGGTTCTGTTTATCTGTGCATATGACTGAAAGGTTTTTATTCTGCACTCTTTTGTTTTAATGTTTTAATGTCAATTTTATGATGATTATTTGTGATTATTCATGTTTGATTTGTGTGATTTTAATGTTTTTCTTATTCTGTAAAGCACTTTGAATTACCTTGTGTACGAATTGTGCTATACAAATAAACCTGCCTTGCCTTGCCTTGCCTTGCCTTAACGTATGTAAAACTATGATAAAAAATTTACTACAGGTACCATCCCACCAAACCAAGTAGTAATTAGACAAACATGAAAATATGCACTTCAAGAGAACCCACAAGGACATGAAAATAATAATGTTTTCAAAGTAGTAGTAATAAAAACATACACTATTTATTAATCTATTATATATATATATATATATATATATATATATATATATATATATATATATATATATATATATATATATATATATATATATATATATAATATATATATATATGTATGTATGTATGTATGTATGTATGTATATATATGTATGTATGTATGTATGTATGTATATGTGTATATATATTTATATATTTATATATATACATATATATACATATATATATATATACATATATATATATATATATATATATATGTGTGTGTGTGTGTATATATATATACGTGTATATATATATATATATAAATCTCCTCCTCACCCTCCGCGGGTGGTCTTTATTTCCTCTTTTTCCACGCTCGGGACCTCTACCAGAGGCCTGGGAGCTTGAGGGTTCTGCGCAGTATCTTTGCTGTTCCTAGTACTGCACTTTTCTGGACTGAAATGTCTGATGTTTTTCCTGGGATCTGCTGTAGCCACTCCTCCAGTGTGGGGGTCACTGCCCCGAGTGCTCCGATGACCACCGGCACCACTGAGGCCTTCACCTTCTCTCTTATCATAGTTTTACATGAGTCAAGTGGCAGTTTGTATAAAAACATTTTAAAATAAAAGTACAGGAATACAGGTAGTAGCAATGAGTTCTAAAACAGAATCTCTCTCCCTATGTCATCAACACATACAGTCCAATTCTATCCAAAACAACACACAATTTACACACAAGGAAGGCATCATTTCTGGCAGTTTAACAAAATAAATGGTCACATTTTTATATTGCGTTTTTCCACCTTCAAGCCACTCAAAGCATTTTACAAGAACCAATCACGCACACACATTCATATATCAGTGTATACAGACTTTGGGGCGAGGTGGGTTTAGTGTCTTGCCCCACAGCATTCGTTTGTGGGAGCTGGAATCACGCCGCCAACCTGTGGATCAGTAGAGATGACCACCCAACCAATGATGTTTACATCGAGAGTGGGATTCGAACTGTCAACCTTCAGATCAGTGGACAAACAGTTTTCCAAGATGCTGTCATTTGTTTTTACTTGTCCTGTAACAACTAATGTGCAATTTGATTTTTGGCCACTGTTAACATTATAGTTGCTAATCTGGAAGTAGAAATACTCGGTTCAGCCTTTTGGGCTAATGTGAAGTCTTACTCGACAGGGCACTATTTAAGAAACAATTAAGAAGTAAAATATTGACTTCTGGATGGGCAACAAAAGAGATGGCAGCCTAATTCTGTTCTCTTGCCAGTACATAGGAAATTAAACCCCTCTCAGCAACTAAAACAACTGAATTCAACAAATAAAACACAGAATGAGTGGGGGAGACAAGCAAGAAGGACGACTAACTTGAAGTGCCCGGAACAAAGCACTGGAACAAGAAGTGGAAAGAGAGGAAAACGTGGCATGCACCGAAGCTAACATGCGAGCGGTTAACCCCCCAGCGTGGCAGGAGACGCTACTGGGCCTGGCAACAATATTGGAAGATTTAAAGCAGAAAATAAAAAACGGATTTATCAGTGAAGGCTGATATCAAGGACAAACTTGATGCATTCAGAGCTGAAATAAATAAACTTTTCGACAACAAGGAGTTACAGGAGCAGAAAGTGGCTATAAAAGAAGCACAAACAGATGTTAGTGAAGCCGAAGAGTGGATTTTAGAAGTTAAGGAACTCTTGCCAATGCTTCTGAAGAAACAAAATATGTTAAAAGTAAAATATAAAGTTTTGGGTTCACTGATTTGTTTACTACAGGCCAAAGTAGTATGTATATTTTCCATGTGTTCATGTGCGTTTTGAGTGTATGTGTGATATGAGCCAGAGCTTATGTTATATATGATGTGTTTGTTCAACGGTTTGAATTGTGATGAAGTAAGACCACAGAAAACATCAGTGAAAAGAACTCTCATGTCTCGCATGTTTGTGGACAAGCCGGCATATGTTACGTTAGCTTAGCGTATCTGATTAACAGTTAATATCTCTTGCGTAAACATACCAGACAGTTTGTTGTCTATGTGTTGTGTTAGCGTGCTGTACTGCTATTCAGCCTGTTATTCTCTTTTTATTGTTATTATTATAACTTGCCTTTAAAGATAAAATATCTGTTCTTGGCCTCAGATTTTGTAAAATAAATTTTCCCCAAAAATGCGACTTATAGTCCAGTGCGACTTATATATGTTTTTTCTTCATTAATATGCATTTTTTCGCTGGTGCAATTTCATAGTCCGGTAAATACAGTAGTCTAGCCTGACACATGCACTTAAAGCGTTCTAAAAGTTGCTATAGTCGTGTTAAACCTAGCCCAACAACAAAAGTTGACATTTTCTGCTTTAAAATAGTAGCTAATGACGATGATGTACCGCTAGTCTGACCTTGGGATTTATGGATTTAACACAAATGCCAAGTGGTCTTGTTCATACTAATCCTCCATTATTGAGAAGTGCTCGAGGTTTTGGAGTGAGACTTACTGCTAACAACCACATACTGTGAAAATGTCATAGAGCCCTGGAAAAGAACTTCCAGGTGTTGTGTTTGAGTTAATTTGTACATGTTGGGGCTATGCGATTATGGAAATTTAATTGAGCTCATGTCATTCAGGCATGTCTAATGGTCAATGATCAGCTTGGATCTTTTTAATGGAAAGGTCTGTAGCCAGTCCTCTGTCAGTGAAAGCATGTCGTTTGGAGCAGATGGAAATTTTACTATTTTTGTTTTAAATAGCAATGATTAAAAGTCTATCTTCTTTATGTTATTTTGAAAAAAACATTTGTTTTTAATAAGCCCAGATACAATTGAATTTAAAATTGTGATCAATCAATATGAGGGAAAAAAGCTAATTAATAATTTCGTTTTGACATTTTTGACAAACCCATATATAACCAGGCAGTTAGCGGTACAGTCATTTTTGTGGCCCCATAAGCTAGTATCTCCCTCTTAGGTTGTATAGAAGTGGTCTGAAGGGGTGTGGCATCACCCATAGCATTCAGCTACAGCCAAACGAGCCCAATAGTGGGTAGCAGTTTTAGCGGCTAATTTGAAGTTCCATATTCAGAATTCGGAGCACTTTACCAAAGAGCCGATCATGAGTGAGATTGTCGAAGGTACTTGCCTCTTATAATATAAAATGGTGACACCAGAATTGTGAACTTTACAGCACAATAATTTATTAAATAATTTGTCAAAATCTTATTTTTTCTTGTTCTCATCGACCCAATCTTGTGTCTCGTTCCATCCCTGTTAATAATGTGTTTATAAGTATCACCCAAGTTCACCCAAGTATATCATTGTTTTACTAGGCAAGGCAAGGCAAGTTTGTTTGTATAGCACAATTTGTACTCAAGGTGATTCAAAATGCTTTACAGAATAAGAAAGACATTGAAATCACACAAATCAAAACAATATTAAACATTAAAACAAAAGAGTGCAGAATAAAAACCTTTCAGTCATATGCACAGATAAACAGAACTGTTTTGAGCCTGGATTTAAACATTGTCAAAGTAGAGGCCTGTCTCACATCTTCAGGAAGACTGTTCCAGGTTTTAGCTGCATAAAACTGAAACACTGATTCTCCATGTTTAGTCCAGACTCTGGGCACCAGCAGGAGGCTGGTCCCTGAAGTCCTCAGAGTGTGAGATGGTTCGTATGGCACTAACATGTCAGAGATGTACTTACCTAGGCCATTAAGAGACTTGTTCACAAGCAGAGCTGCTTTAAAGTCTATTATTTGAGCTACAGGAAGCCAGTGCAGAGACCTGAGCACAGGACTTATGCGCTCGTACTTCCTGGTTCTGGTCAGGACCCGAGCAGCAGTGTTCTGGATGTACTGCAGCTGTCTTAAGGCTTGTTTGGAGAGGCCAGTGAGCAGGCCGTTACAGTAGTCTAACCTACTGGAGTCAAATGCATGGATAAGTCTGTCTTAGTCTGGCTTTGACAATATACCTTTGATTTTTTGCAATGCTTTTTAGATGGTTAAAAGCTGCAGATGTTATTGATGTGATGTGGCTGTTAAAGTTCAAGTCTGAGTCCATTATTTGAAGGTTTTAGAGAAAGAGACTGAAGGTGACTGCTGACACTTTCTCAATGTTTCTGTGGACCAAAGACTATGACTTCAGTCTTGTCTGAGTTTAGCTGAAGAAAGTTGTTTTGCATCCACACACTTGTTTTTGTCAAGCCATGTTTCGGTTAAAAACATAAAGTCAAGATTAAAAGAAGAAATAAAATCATTCATTAAAAATGACTTGTTACATAAAGATCTGACCTTGAGCACAGCAAGTTTCAGATTAGTTTCAGTAGAGCTGGATGTTATGTTCTTACAGGGAATGAGAACTAAATTTCTCCGATTGGACAGTCTAACTGTCCTTCTGTTAATCAGTCTACGTGGTGTGACTGCAGATATAGCCCCATCACAGGGCCTCAGCATGATATTATCTTTATCATGACTGTAAGTCCTGGAACAGCAGAGGCCCTGTGTGTCCGAGCTCTTGGTGATAACAGCTCTGGGGGAGGGCAGGGAAGGGTGAGCAGGAGGAGTTTGGGTGAGGGACCAGGTGAGGGCCCAGGAGGTGGAGCAGGGGGGAGTTTGGGTGAGGGACTGGGTGAAAGTTGAGGGGGGATAGTTGGGTACGGGGAAGCGTTCAGCATAGTTGATGCCAGAACTCTTGACCGCACTATATTGGGAGTGAGGGGAGCCATCTTAATTCCTGATCCGATGAGGCTTTCTAGATGGTTGGGAAGAGCTATGGGTGAAGGTGGGGAGGAAAAGGAGAGTGAGGAGTCCCTAGAGGGAGTAGATGTAGCAAAGCTGATCATAGACTATAGGAGGAAGAAAACTGATATATCCCCACTCTCCATCAGTGGGGACTTGGTGGAGAGGGTCACTGATTTCAGGTTCCTGGGTGTCCAGATTGAGGAGGGTCTGACCTGGAGCAAAAACACCTCTGAGCTGCTGAAAAAGGCCCAGCAGAGACTCTTTTTCCTCAGGGTGCTGAGGAAAAATAACATCACACAGAGACTTCTGCTGTCCTTCTACCGCTGCTGCATAGAGAGTATTCTGACCTATTGTATCGGCGTGTGGTACACCAGCTGCACGGCAGCTCAGAGGAAAGCTCTCCAGAGGGTCATAAATGCAGCTCAGAAGACCATTGGCTGCCCTCTCAGGACACTGGCCGAGCTACACACGTCCCATTGTCTCAAAAAGGGCCAACACATCCTTGGGGACACCTCACACCCCGGGCACACTCTGTTTGAACTGTTACCATCGGGTCGGAGATACAGATCAATCAGAGCAAGGACAAATAGACTGAAGGACAGTTTTTATCCTACAATCATTTCCACACTTAACAAACATACACGCACTTAGTAAATGTATATATTTTATATTTCATGTTTTTATTATTTTTATGTGGGACTGAAAATAGGTGAGATGTATGTTTGATGTATGTGTGAGGATGGTCAGCACTTTTTTAAAATTTCGTTGTACATGTGGATGGTACAATGACAATAAAGACTTATTCTATTCTATTCTATTCTATTCTAAAGGGGATCAAGGGCTGGTCTGTGGGCAGGGGAGGTGATGTGGGTGCTGCTGGGACTTAAACGTCTCTTGGGGCTGTCACAAACAGGTTCAAGGCCTGTGATGAGGGCCCTGGGGAAAGTGACACTGGAGATGGATCTTTCACTTGGGAGGGTGGTGGTGCTGCTGACTTGTTCTCTGGGGGAGGTGGTGGTGCTGCTGAATCCCTAGCTGGGGGAAATGGTTGTGGAGCTGGTGATGACTCCTTCACTGGGGGAGATGGTTGTGCTACTGGTGATGCCTCCTTCTCTGGGGGAGGTGGTTGTGCTGCTGGTGGTTCCACCTTCGCTGGGGAAGGTGGTTGTGCTGCTGGTGGTAACTCCTTCACTGGGGGAGGTGGTTGTGGTAGTGGTGGTGCTGCTAGTGGTGCTGACACATTGGCTTGGTCTCTGGCTGGCGCAGAAGGAATGTTTCTCTCAATCCTCTTTTCTCTCACTTGCCCAGGGCCCTGTCCAGGCCGGTGCCTCAGAGCGTGGAGGAGGTTCTCCGTCAGCACTCTCACTCCACCTCTGCTCAGGTGTGGGCCATTTCCCTTGAACAGGTCCTCTCGTTTCCATAACAGATCAAAGTTCTCAATGTAGTGCAGTCCTCTGACCGAGCACGTGTTGAACAGCCATGTGTTCAGCTGAAACAGCCTTGTGAATTTGTTCATCTTCCTTCTGTCTACGCTAGGAAGAGGCCCACTGATAAATGTCTTAACCTCCACTTTATCAAGCTCCTTGAATAATTCAATGAAATTCTTTTTCAAGATTTCAGTCGGATTCATTCCGGTGTGAACTGCACCCACGTGCACAATCAGCTGTTTAATTCCTGTATTGACAAAACCTTTGGGAGGAGTTTTGTAATCTCAGAAACAGTGTGACTGGTATACGAGTAAGATTGGATTCCTCTGTGGCTCACATCTCTGAATGCACCGTCTCCTAGTAGCAGCGTATCTCTGACCTTGACGTTTGGCACAGATCGCATGTCTGCCAGCACTTTTGCCAACTTCATTGCTCTTGTTTTGTGACAAAAATCCATTTTCTGTTTGTATATTAACATCAACATCAGTCTGTGACAGTGGTAATCTGTTTGTAAGCTGTATTTTGGGTGATGTAACTATATTAGCATTGTGTTTTATCTCTTGTTGCGTTGGCTTTGCATTCTTGTCTTTACAAAGTTTTGGAAAAGACACTGTATCACTCAGGTTTAAGTTGAAAGCAGTTTTTTCACCCTCTTCTCTGAAAGTAATTGTGGGCTCCTTACCACTGGAAGTCATAGGTAGCGTCCGGTGAAGTCCTTTTTCAGATTCTAAAACAAATATCCGTGCTTGTAGCTCATTAATTTGTTGTTGATAGTTCCAACAGCGTTTGCAGAAAGAATTCCTATGATTTCTTCCCCCAAACATGTCGCTGGCTCGTCAAAAATGTTGTTAAAAATGTGAAAATGGTTTAAAAGTCTTGGTTTACTTAGAAGAAGATCATAACTAAACAATTCTCCCAGCAATGGAAGACGTAAATGATTAAAAAGCAAAGTAAAGAAGGAAGCAGCAGGAGCAAGCAAGGTTTGCGTCTGCACTCTTCAGAAGCAGGAAGCGATACTACAGAGTAAGAGATCAAGGGGTTGAAAACCTTGGAATTGCACAGTGTAGGTTCACAGTGAGAGGGACAGGACGAGTCTTTAACTGATTATATCCCTTGTATTAATTGACTATAGCTCTAGTAAATAAAATGTTTAAATAATTCCAGAATAGAGTGATTATGGAGGGATGTGTGGATGGCTGTCACACAAATATATTATAAGGTCTTGCATGGACTTGAAGAAGAGGACCTCCTTGACCTTGCCAACCTTACCACATGTATTGTGTTCATTATGTATTTTTACTTCGCTTGAATGATGCTATGGACCCAGAACTCCCACTAGAGGTAAATCAGAACAGTTGCTCAAACTGAAACTATTTCCTTTGTATTGCAGCTTGTTGGGGTCGATTCAGTTCACTCGGAGGATGCAGACTGACAGATGCCCACTGAATTCTGTTGTGGAATTGAGGTTCCTGAGATTCTGATCCCATTTTTACACCAGAGGAAATGGAACAGCTGCAAAGGAATATTGATCCTCGAGGACGATCCCAGTGCTTTGGAAAAGACATTTATTTGAACATGGTGCAACACATGCATCAATTTTGGGGAAATTTAAAAGGTATTTAGCTACACAAAATCAAAAGCGGTACAAGTGCTTAAAGAGGGGGTATTTTAATTCTCTGTGGTATAATACATATCATATTTAGAAAGTAACCACATTACCTTCTATTTTTTTTGGAAAATGCTATATTCACCGAAAACAACATATTAAGATATTCTTTAAGTTTTCACTTTCATTTTGTATGGCTTGTAGGCAGCGCCTTGCACAGAATCTTACAGGTAACTGTAAGGGGGCTTCAAATAGGACCCAGGAGATCACTAAATGACTAAAACATACATGGATGACATCTAAAACGTTGTTAATTTTACATACTCCCCCCTTTAATGTTTGCAGCCTTATATTAGAGCTGTCAGAAGTATCAAAACTATCAAATCTGTAGAAGAACTCCGCGGGCTTTATTTTATTTAAATGAATGTACAAAAGCAATAGGCCGACACAGTACAATCTGACCTGTGCATAAATCAATATAATTACGCTAATGTAATTTAGATAATAATCATTTAATGTTGTATACAAATAATACTTTATAATACAAAATTTTTCTTTTCTTTCAAATGTACACTACCGTTCAAAAGTTTTGGGTCACCCAGACAATTTGGTCTTTTCCATGAAAAGTCACACTTTTATTTACCATATGAGTTGTAAAATGAATAGAAAATATAGTCAAGACATTGACAAGGTTAGAAATAATTATATTTATTTGAAATAATTATTTTTTTCCTTCAAACTTCTCCATTTGCAGTAATTACAGCATTACAGACCTTTGGCATTCTGGCTGTTATTTTGTTGAAGTAATGTGGAGAAATTTCACCCCACACTTCTATAAGCCCCTTCCACAAGTTGGATTGGCTGGATGGGCACTTCTTGCGTACCATAGGGTCAAGCTGCTCCCACGACAGCTCAATGGGGTTTAGATCTGGTGACTGCGCTGGACACTCCATTACAGATAGAATACCAGCCTCCTGCTTCTTCTCTAATGAGTTCTTGCACAATTTGGAGGTGTGCTTTGGGTCATTGTCCTGTTGTAGGATGAAGGTCAGCATCCCGGAGTCGCCTCTTCACTGTAGATGTTGACAATGGCGTTTTGCAGGTACTATTTAATGAAGCTGGGTCTATTTCTCAAACTAGAGACTCTAATGTACTTATCTTCTTGCTCAGTTGTGCAGCGGGGCCTCCCACTTCTCTTTCTACTCTGGTTAGAGGCTGTTTGTGCTGTTCTCTGAAGGGAGTAGTACACACCATTGTAGGAAATCTTCAGTTTCTTGGCAATTTCTCATATGGAATAGCCTTCATTTCTAAGAACAAGAACAGACTGTCGAGTTTCACATGAAAATTCTCTTTTTCTGGCCATTTTGAGCTTTTAATCAACCCCACAAATGTGATGCTCCAGATACTACTGATGCTACTTTTATAGCTTCTGTAACCAGCTAAACTGTGCTAACATGATTGCACAAGGGTTTTCTAAACACACATTAGTCTTCTAACACAATGAGCAAACACATTGTACCATTAGAATACTGGAGCGATAGTTGGTGGAAATGGGCCTCTATACACCTATGTAGATATTGCACCAAAAAACAAACATTTGCAGCTAGAATAGTCATTTACCACATTGACAATGTATAGAGTGTATTTCTGATTAGTTTAAAGTTATATTTTCTTTCAAAAATAAAGAGATTTCTAAGTGACCCCAAACTTTTGAACAGTAGTGTATTCCAAAAATATGGCTTAATCCTTTATAATTATTGCTCCATTAAATTTATATTATGGCTTTTCACCTAATACATTCATGATTTTCCGCGATAACTTGAATCTGAGATTGTCTGTTCAAGTCTTGTTTTAATAACATATTTGCATTGAAGAAAAAGAAAAGCGAGCAAGCGCAGGCAGAAAGAGCGCGGGCACAGGGAGAAAGAGAGGGCGCAGGCAGAAAGAGAGAGGGCAATGGAGGGTAAACAGCGAGCGGAGATGCCAACACCGGGCGCTGTCAGGCACATGCGCGCTCGCTTTCACATTTTCACCACTCACTTTGTTACCACGCCCTCGATTTCTGTGTATGCACTCTCAGCTTAAAGATAGTCAAATGACGCCATACAGGTAACTACGTGCCTCACCCGGCACCTTTTCACAGCCACTTAAAGCAGCAGCTGTCACTGCTGATAGTACAGCACAGTCAGTCCATGTGAGGCATGAACAGCTGGTGCCTCTCTGCACGTCTCCTCTCAGTATTTCAACTGTAAATGTAAAAATTCTGCAGTTTTGAATAAAAAATAATTAAAATTGCAAAGTTAAATATAAAATAACTTTATAGTACAAATAATTGGACAAATATAATCATTTCATTTATTTTTTCTCTGTGCTGACAGGTGAGGCTGTGTCTCACCTGCCTTCTTTGACCACACGACACTGCTCTAATGCCTGTGTTTGATTGTAGTGGTAAGATGTTTTGGGTAGCCAGCAAAGGTGTTCTCTCCATTTTGTCTCATAATGCTTGTTTGTGGGTTAGCTCAGAGTTTGTGGTGTTGTTAATGGTGTATTTGTGATAGTGTAGGGTGAGTAAATAAAAGTATGTGTGGATTTGGCTTACCCTGTGCGACATATTGGCCCTGCTGATTATCATTGCTGTTATTTTTGGGTCTCATTACTCGCACCTTGCACAACGTTAGCACTTAGCAGCACTACTCGCACTTCATACCAACAAAGCACTTAGCACTACTAGCAACTTTGTAGCACTTTTACCTATCAACCCCTGTCCCTAGCACTTAGCACTTAAGCTTTTAATATTTGTGGGGTTTTGATATAGATTTTTTTGGTTTGTAGCTTATGCTAATTTTAATTTGCTCTGACTTTGTTTGTGTTATTCTTTGGCTTGTCAAAGTCCCACTTTTATTATTTTCATTAAGCATTAAATTCATGCTTTTATCTTGTTACTAAAACAATTCCAAGGTTGAGTCTCAAAAACCCCCCAAACCAAACCAAAAAAAACAAAAAACAAAAAAAAAAACCAACAAGAAACCCCCCCCCCCAAAAAAAAAACAAAAACAAACAAACAAAGCAAAAATCTCATAGATCTTTTATGGCTTTTGACAAAACACATTTACAATACTCTCTTGAACTACATACATTTTTAAAGTTTAAAAGGGGGTATTGCACTTCAAAAGGGAATTCACTGCCAGCTCTGCATGTGATGTTTTGGATTATAATGGTTATTCTTCTGATCTTGATTATGTTGAATCTGAACCTCTGGCAAATAGCCGTCACATTTTCTTTTTAAAGCAGAACTATAGAACCATTACAGAAGTAACCCTGACGTGACAAGCAGTTTGATCACACGCAAATGTGTTATGCCGTTTGCTACTAGGCATGACGTTAGCCATAGTCAGGTAGCACATCAGGGCTAAATCTGCACATTGCTCTTGTTTATGCACTGACAACAAGTGACACAAGCTGCACAAACCCTGCATGTACATGTAACTGCGTACTAAAGCAAACAACTTTCCAGTTACTTAACTAGAACAATGATAATGCGAGTAATGCATATAAAACTTATGTAATCAATAACAACAAGGCCAGATCTGTGTCGCTCTTGCACCCTCTTTCCTTCAGCTCTGGCCATTCCTCAAACACCTTCCCCAGACTGACTTGCATGTGAGCCCTGTCCCATTCATCTTTTCTTTTCTTTACGTCCTCGGACAAAGGCTTCCTCTGTTTTTTAGCTGGTTGTTCCATGGCTGACATTTCACAAATGAACACTGGACGTTTTTTCACACACACAGTACTGAACTGTGGACAGTGCCGGTAAGGGGTGTGTTACTAGTTCAGTTACATGTGTGTAGATCCATGGTGTGCATACTGAAGTGCCGTAACGCAATTTGTCTATCGTGAGAGCGAGAACAAACTCCCGAGGATGTGGATCTACAAGTTTACAGTTGTCTAGTTTTTCTGCTCAGAGACAGCTAGGGGAGCCAGTGGACCCTTCAAACACCCCCAAATCACCTTTGCAACCACCTGAGGAACTTTGAAAGAAATTAAATAAGCTAAAAATGTTATTTAGTTCTGCTTTAAGACCTTTCACTTACATGGAGGTCTTAAATGCACTCCGCTCCATAGACCCAAAGGAGTCCATGACAGCTGATCTTGACCCAGAACTTCTATTCCTCTGTAACATATTTTAATTGGTCAATTCAAATGGCAATTAGACCAGAATTTGAAAAAAAAAACAAAAACAAAATGTGTTGCCTTTCCTTAAAGGTGAGGCAAGTAAAAATATAAATCATTTCTGGCCAATATCTAAATAACCTTGTCTTGTAAAAGTTTTAGAAAAGGTAGTTGCAAATCAAGTGACAATTTATCTAAATAAATGCTCCATTTTGAAGTCTTGTCAGTAGGGTTCCTGAAAAAGGCAAAGTACTGTCACTGCGACCACAAAAGTTTTAAATTACATTTTCACAGCCCATGATAACAAACAAGATAGTGTAGCTCTGTTTACTGATTTAACTAAAGCTTTATCTTTCAAACAGAACTCATACAGTTGAAGTTGGTGGGTTTAAATCAAATTTTCAAACTTCTAGCAAACTTGCCCCATGGTTCAATTGTCAGTCTACTACTTTTGTCTATTTTTTTATTTAAATGGTTGCAAGTGATATGCAGATGATACTGTTTTGTATGTAAGCTCTCCCCCTGATGATCAGGCGATTTTAAACCTGCAGCAAGATTTTAATGAAATACAAAATGCCCTAAAATATCTTAAATTATCAATGAATGCAAATAAAACATATATTATATATGAAGTGATGTGCAAGCTACAAGCTTTGTACACTAAATGGTAAATTGATTAAAAGGTCACCTATAAATATCTTGGGTTTTGGCTTGATGAAAACGTATACTTTAAAATACATATCTAGGAATTATCTATCTATCTATATACCAGTGCTGTGTCCCACAAAGTGGGGTAGCCTAGACAGGGCACACACTCCCGTTCCCTCCCTCCTTCCCCTCCCCAAACCCTCCCTCCTCGCGACTCTCCATCTCCCCCATCTGCACCAGCGTCCCCTCCCCACCACCATCACCACTCTCCTCTCATTGCCTACAACCTCTGCCGAGGAGGCCAAACCCGCACTGATGTCCACCCGCCCCCCCATCCATGCACCGGACAGCCGAAAGGGCAGCCAGCGTACCCGAGTCGAACACCCCCAGGACCCGCCATAGGCGACACGAAGGAAGCAACCGGCCAGACTCAGAGTGCAAAAACAGACCACCACCAGCACCCAGGAATCCTCCAGAGGACCACACAGGGACAGCCGCTGCACCCAGAAAGGGACAACGAGCACCCAGGCGCACCTCCCGTCCATCACCATCACCGCTGCTGATCTAATGTCCTATTTTCCCCTTTCTCCCAACATTTTTTCTTATCCTGTGTTGCCCTATATTGTGTATATGTGTATGCTATATATATATGTATATATATATATATATATATATATTGTGTCTAAATGCATTAAAAAGGAGGACATTGTCCTGCAGGCCTAAGTGTAGATATTCAGCTTGCCCTAACTAAGAAATGATGCATTAAAAACAAACTAAAAACATTGGGAGAAGGACCAGGTTCAAATTACAGCAACAATAATAGCAAAACCAGAGGTGCACCCAGACAATGCTGCCCCCGTCCAAGCGCCCCCCCGTCCACCATACAAACCCCCAAAGAACCCCGGATCCAGATGGCCATCCGGATCACACACCCAAGCACCAGCCAGCCGCTCCCTCGGTCCCCCACGACCAGGCCCGGTGGTGATACCACCCAAGCCCACCAACAACCCTCCCAACAACCCAGCACCCAGACGGACACGCGGGCCAACGCCAGCACAAACCCAACGTCCCCGGAGAGGCAACACCCAATATAGTTGTGATGATGTTGGGGAACGGACACCTTGGTTTAAGGATTAAGGATTAAGGATTGAGGACTGGTCTAACCCCCACCACACTGCACCAGGGTCAGCTGCACAGCCCAGTGTGGGCACGACAGTAGCTCAGTAGGTTGAGTGTTTGTCCACTGATCCAAAGGTTGGCGGTTCAAATCCCGCTCTCTACATGAACATCATTGGTTGAGTGGTTAGATCCACTGACTCGAAGGTTGGCGGTGCAATTCCAGCCCTCACAGATGAATGCTGTCGTTGTGTCCTTGGGCAAGACACTTAACCCACCTCGCCCCCAGTGTCTGCGTACAGCTGGTGTATGAATGTGTGTGTGGATGGGTGACTGGTTCCTTGTTGTAAAGCGCTTTGAGTGCCTTGAAGGTGGAAAAGCGCTATATAAAGATGTGACCATTTACCATTTACTTCCACAGCA
Organism: Periophthalmus modestus; assembly: GCA_019594935.1. Classification (NCBI taxonomy): domain Eukaryota; kingdom Metazoa; phylum Chordata; class Actinopteri; order Gobiiformes; family Gobiidae; genus Periophthalmus; species Periophthalmus modestus. The sequence continues at coordinate 33,855 of JAIEZT010000216.1, read as the reverse complement.
GGGCCTCAGCCGAAGCTGGTTTCCCCTGCCGCTTCATACCAAGACCAGTCCTCAACCACGCCCATCCATTGATTCATTCATATGTGGGAAGGTGGCCCATTTATTTAATTTGTGCATGTGTTTTGTGTTATTTGCTTGTTTTGAGTTATTGTTGTGATTTTTCTTTACCTGTTTTGGGCGTGGCCCCACCCTATACATGGTGCAAATGTCCTGCCCTCCTGCAATTGTCTCGATTGACTGCAGGTGTGAATCTTAAGAGCAGGCCTGATAAAGATCGACTGAGACTGACAGGGCGGAGAGGAGTGGAAAAAAGGAACAAGAGACAGAGGACGGGAGAGGGGCACGGGCAGGAGAGGCCCGGGGGCACGGGCAGGAGAAGCCCCAGGAAAGGACACGAGGAGAGTCACACGGGGTCGCGCACGGGACAGTGAACCGAGAAACAGACGGGGACAGTAGCCGGAGAAGGGAACGGAAGGACGCCGGTAGATATAGGTTGGAGCCAGGGCTTTTCGGAGCGGCGTGGGTTGGTGAGGAACTCGGAGCAGCGCAGACTCAGAGCGAGGCAGTGCGGCGGCTGGAGCGGTGGAGGACCGGAGGACGGCGGGTCCTATTACGGGGCGCATAACCACTACTGGACGGCTTGATCGCCGTCCAGCGCGGTGAGTCGGCCACACTTGGGGTGGGCTGTGAGAGGACTAACGTACCCTCCCCACTGGCAGTTTGTCCTGTCCCCCTCACAGGAAAAGGCGGCAGCTCACTTGGAGGAGCCAGGGACGCACCCGGAGTGACGCGGAGCGACGCGGAGCGACGCGGAGCGACGCGGCGGCCGGAGGAGGGTCTTCACTGCGCTGTGGTCGGGAGGAGCCGGAGCAAGACTGGGAAACCCCCGCAACCTGCAGCCCTCCTGCCCAAGCCGTTTTGGTTAACGTGTTTTACTGTGCTTTTAATTTTTGTAATAAATGTTTTAAATTGCACTCTGGCAGGTCACTGCTCACCCCCGTGGTCTACCTGGAGCCCTAGTCTCCTCAAACCTAGGTGGCGTTGCTGAGATAAGAGTGGGTAGCATTGTGGGAGGTCCTTAGGAGAAAGGGGGGGTCCCCTCTCGAGAGTGTGCCACACATACACCAACTCTCTCCATTCATCCCTGTCCTGAGCAGCCTCTCTCCCTTGCACCACAGTCATCCCTCTTGCATTCAACGCTCTTCTTACACCCTCTGTCCAACCCATTCGCGGTCTTCCTCTCATTCTCACTCCACTCACATCAGATTCATACACCTTTTTCACCAGCCGCTCCCTTTCCATTCTCTCAACATGCCCAAACCATCCCAAAGCCTTTTGCTCTGCTCTATCAGCCAACTCTCGCAACACACCAGTTCTCTCTCGGATTTCTTCATTTCTCACACGATCCATGCGCGTCACACCACACATACTCCTCAGACATCTCATCTCAACGACATTCAGCTTCCTCTTCTCTGCAACTTTCAAACTCCATGTTTCAGCCCCATACAACGCAGCAGGCACCACCACACACCCTCGTACAATCTCCTTTTCGCATCCATTCCCAGTGACCTACATTCAAAAACTCTCTTCATCCCCCCCATATCTTTCGTACTTCATTCATTCTAAACTCTACCTCACCCCCTATTCCACCATCCACACCAACATGTGACCCCAAATACTGAAAACACTCTACCTCTTCCACAACTCCCATTTTAGTGCCACATTCAACCTACGTTCATCCTTTGACCTCGTGCACCTCATCACCTTACTCTTATTCACATTCACTCTCAACTTCCTTCTGTCGCACACCCTTCCAAACTCCTCGACCAAACGTGCCAGGCTCTCCTCTGAATCAGCCACTAGTGCAGTATCATCTGCAAACAACAACTGATTCATACTCCATTCGCTGCCATCAACATTCACCATCCTCACACCCTTACCTGACACTCTTGCATTCACCTCTTTTACCACACCATCCATATACACATTAAACAACCACAGAGACATCACACATCCCTGACGCAAACCAACCCTCACCGAGAACCACTCACTCATGTTATTTCCCACTCTCACACACGCTCTACTGTTTCTATAAAAACTCTTCACACCTCCAATAATCTACCATCGATACCATACAAACTCAACACACACCACAACGCCTCTCTATCAATCCTATCATACGCCTTCTCTAAATCCATAAACGCCCAAAACACCTCCCTCCCCTTAGCCAAATACTTTTCACACACCTGTCTCACAGCAAACACCTGGTCCACACATCCTCTACCTCTCCTGAAACCACACTGCTCTTCACCAATCATACACTCAGTCCCCTCTACTACCCTATTAATCAACACTCTCCCATACACCTTGCCTACAACACTCAACAGACTAATACCCCTATAACTACTACAGTCATACTTATCACCCTTACCCTTGTACAGTGGAACCACACACGCACTCTCCCAGTCACAGGGCACCTGCCACTTACAAAACACACATTCAACAATCTCACACACCACTCAATCACACTCGCTCCACCACACTTCAAACATTCCACAGTACATCCATCCACACCTGCAGCCTTTCCTGCTTTCAACTTTCCCACAGCTTGCTCAACTTCCTCTCTCGTGATCAACGCTTCATTCAACTCTCCCAATACATTCAATCTGCATTCCCTTCCATCCGTCACAATCACAGCATCCCTGTCTTCCTCCACATTCAACAGCCTCTCAAAATACTCCGCCCACCTCTTCCTTACTGCATTTCCCTCATTCAGCATCCTTCCATCCTCTGTTTCACTTTCTCCTCCTCCTCCTCCCAGCCACTCCCTTTCGCACTCTTTTCACCTCCTTCCAGAACATTTTCTTGTTCTCCCGAAAATTATCAGTCAACTGTCTGCCCCACCTTTTCGTCCGCAGCCACTTTTGCCTCACGCACAGCTCTCTTTGCATCACTTCTCTTCTCCTTATAACACTCATACGACTCCCTGTCCTTTCTCTGCAGCCATACTTCATACGCACGTCTCTTCTCAGTTACAGCCAACCTAACATCCTCGCACCACCATTCACTTCCCTTTCTTACACCACCCCCAACACGTCTCATACCACATACTTCCTCTGCACACCCAACCACTGCACTCTTGAACTGTTGCCGTTCTTCCTCCACACCAACAACCATCTGATCCTTCACCTTATTCCATCTGTCACCTATTTTCTCCTGATACTCACACACTTTCTCTCTGTTCTTCAAAACACTCACTCGCAAAACTTCTCTTACATCCCCACTCTTTCTCGATCTCACCCATGGCATACCCACACGCAACCTTCCTTCCACCAAATAATGATCAGACATACCTCCACTCTCTCCCCTCCTCACACTTACATCCAACAATCTACTACATGCAACCTTTGAAACCACCACATAGTCCATCAATGCTTTATCAACCACTCTTCCACCATCCTGCCTCACCCACGTATACTTATGAATCTCTTTCTTCCTGAACCATGTATTCCCAATCACCATCTCTCTCTCAGTGCACATTCCTATCAGTCTCTCACCACTATCATTCTTTCCAGGTACACCATGCACGCCAACCACACCCTCAATTTTCTCATCACCCACTCTAGCATTCAGATCTCCCATCAGCACTACATTCACATTTGCTCCAAATCCTTGCAGGCACTCATCCAAGTCATTCCAGAAAGTCACTCTCTCCTCTTCATTCCTCTCACTGCCAGGCCCATACGCACTCACGAATATCCACAACTCATTCATAAATTTCACTTTTACCCACATCAGTCTTGGTGAAATCTCCTTCCATTCAACCACACATCGTCTCACCTCACAACTCACCAACAAAGCCACGCCTTCTCTTGCTCTCCCCGCTCTCTACACCAGACATTCTCCCACTCACACCTCCAAACACACACTCCCCCCCCCTTTTCATCTTTGTCTCACTCAGTGCTAACACACTCATTTCCCTTCTTTCAAACATCCTTCCAATCAAATCTCTCTTACTTTCATTCGTACTGCACCCACGCACATTCAAGGACCCAATCTTTAGGGTTTGGGGAGACAGCCTCCCCTTCCCAACTCTACCCTGTCTATTTCTAGGAAACAGTTTACAGGGGAGAGGATTCCCAGTCCTCTCGCCCCGTCCCTTTTAGTCGCCTTTTACGACACGCAGGGAATACGGTGGTAGTATTCTTTAGTCTGGCTGCTGTGAGCACCCAGACTACCCCCCCTAACCACAGGCGGGAGGAATTATCTAACAGTTTAAAATTGTAATTTTATTACAGAAACAAGTCTTGTATCCCATTGAATTACAGAAAATAAGTGGTGCAGCCTTTCTTTCTGTTCTGCATTATGGCAATAAAAATAAACATGCAGACTTCAGCCTCTACTTTGAACCTTTAGTTGCGCTCTTTCACTTTGCCCTTCGTTTTATAACAAGTGATGAATGTAAAACCAATCACAGTGCACTCTATGCAAAAGGAGGTCGGCCTTTGCTCTCTGTTATGGGAGAACAACACTATATAAAATGTATGTATAAGGAACTACATTATAGACTGTCTAAATATCTCACTTGTTTTTTTAACTTTGATATGGAAACTTTTAATGCAAGCTCTCATGACTGTCTACGTCTAAGAACTATACACACTAGAACTGAAATCTTCCAAAAAGTCAATTTTGTATCTCCTCATTAAAGAATTAAATTTTGCTGTAAACATTATTCAAATGCCTGTTTTGTCCTTGTTTTGTCTTTTTTTTCTTGGGAGAGAGCAGTGGAAGTGAACCACCCATTAAAAACAGCACCCGCCCCCTCTGCAATTTTGATGAAGCACTACAGCTCCACCCACCTGAATAATGTGTCCCTGAGGATGTGGATTTTGTGGTGCATTAAAAACATTAGTTAAGTTTTGTTTTATGGCTGGGTACAGTACTTTTGAGAGTGTATTGTTGTTAGCAAGTGGGCTATCTTGGTTGAGGTTCATATGAGGCAAAAATAACATTTAAAGAGTTTGTACTGGATTTTTTTCCATCATATTGTCCAATAATCAGGACGTGCATATGCTAGTTGTTGTAACCTTTACTGTAACTCCACTGTGACCTCTGAAAGTTGGGAAAAGCGTTGATAAAGTCATGCTTAGAATCCATAAGGTAAATGAGGATAAACTATGGGCCAATGCAAATCATTTAAAATAAAACAAATGAACTTTTTCGCATTTTTAAGACAGTAAAAATCAGGTACAGCGCCTTTAACCACAAAAGTGCAGAAATATCGTCTTATCCCAGGGGTGGGCAAACTTTTTGACACACAGGCCACAATAGGTTCTAAAATTTGGGGGGCCAGGCCACGATGTATATACACGTATATATTACATTAGAGATTTGGCCTGTAACATGTAGCAAAGCATGAATATGCAAGGCTCATTGTACAAATCATTGTTTTCCAAAGGCCTAAACCTAGGGTGTCCTGATGCCACATGCACTCATGGACATGCTTGTGCACTTGTGTTATGGACAAACACCATGCGACAGAAACCCAATAACAGAACACCGGTTGGGTTCATATCAGGGAGGCTGTTCTTCCTGATCATCCTTGTCCAGGTGTCACTGTCATTGCCCACGTGGCCATTAAAGTCCTCTAGTAGAACAACGGCGCACTATCTATTACCCCTCCCAGGGACTCCAAGAAGACTGGGTACTCTGCACCACTGGCCCGTAGGCCGACACAACAGTGAGAGACCTGTCCCCGACCCGAAGGCGCAGGGATGCGACCCTCTTGTTCACTGGGGTGAACTCCAGCACGAGGTGGCTGAGCTGTGGGGCACTAAACAAGCCCACACCAGCTCACCAACTCTCCCCGTTGTTGATGTTCAACAAAAATGGTGAGAGCGACTGAAACACTAATGGCTAATGGTTGCTAGGCTGTGATTGTAATTTTATGTGAGAGAGACTTGCTCAACAGCACAAATCAGCTTGTCTGTTACAGTTATTGCCAGACTGTGTTAAAACCAAGCTCAGATAAAAACTTGAGCATCAGAGTACATGCACAGCAGTGCGTCACACCTCAAGAAAATGTTGATGACATCAGCTGCAAAGTATCAGTGTATTTCTTCTCCATGGTCATCATTTTATTATTATCATCGTATTGCATTATATATATATGTGTTTCCTTATGGACAGAGTGGTCAGTTGACCTTGCATGACCTCAAGGAGTGCCTTGGATCTCCTGTTTCTCTCTAAAACCCTTTTTTGTATTTTAGATGGAATTTTTTATGGTGATTACATAGCAGTTATCCATTTTAAAAATCAGCACTACATCATGTATTTTGTACTTCTCTTTTAAACTTTAAACTACTGCACAGCCACTATGCTTTCAGCATACTAAAAGTAGCTATAGGAGCTTACAGCTGTCAGGGCAGACAACACAGCCCACGGCGATGACATCTTGACATCAAAGCGAAAGTTTGGCCAACATACTAAACTCTTTTTATAGGGCCATTCACCTCAGCCATCCCGAAAGAAAATGGAATTCTGTCAACTGAACAAAAGTGAACATATTTCACCACTCATCCAAGTGTTTTTTTCAGTTCTGACAGGATACTGGAGAGTCACTGTCTTATGTCTGAAGGGACAACTATGCTGAGACTAACGCCCTAGTTGTTTACAGTAAGTAAGAACTACCCTAAGGTATGAACTATTACCTGAGTCAGATCGTTCATGCCCTAATGGTTAATCCAAACTCCTATTATGATATTATGAATATGTAGTGGGGTTGTCTGCATTTCCCTGCTGTCCTCGAAAGCATCCCTGTGGGCTCCACCCTTGACCCTGCCCTCCTAGTTAGGGACTATTTAAGGCACCTGTTGCCCATACAGCACTCTCTTTGCTGCTGCTAGTCTGCTGCTGTGCCTGGACTTTGGTGTATTGCAAGGTAGGAAAGAGGCTCTTAATTAGTAGTGATGGGAAAAATGAAGCGCCATGAACCATTGGAGCGTACCTGACTATTGCTTCACCAAGAGGTTCATTAGTGAAGCTTCAAAATGCTGCCATCTGGTGTTGATTTAATGTATAGCAAATGTTAGGTGGTTTGATAGAAACAGGACACGCTCTTGAAATAGAAAATGCATATTCTCATTGTTATTAACGGTGTTACAATAAACATGCCTGAAATCGGAATCTTCTTTTCATTCATTTTTATTCAAAAAACTATCTTTTCCAAAGTTTTTGGATTTAGTCGATTTCTTTTTTTTAGAAAGTATTTCTCCGGCTTTAGAAAATATTCTTTCACATGGCACTGAAGATGCTGGTGAACACAAATAAATTCTTGTCAGTTTATAAAGATTTGGGTATAGGCGCTTTGCTGAAAAGATTCAGTCAAATTTTGTTACACAATAAATCAGCTATGACAAGCTAAGTCAAGGGAATGGTGTTATTTTAAACACTATGTTCCTGCAAACGATACAAAATTTTAGCCTACTAAATAAAAAAACGAATTTGAAAGTAATTGCCTTTGTAAATGTTTGCTGACTAGAAATCAAGTAAATGCTTGTGGAGGCCTACATCAATTAGCTTACTATGTAATTTAACCTTCTACTACAACAAACAATCATTTCTTCACATTATAGAGGCTTCAGTAAGGGAGCAATTTATTGACACCTTATTGTGCGAGATCATTTCAAAATATCTCCATACAGGGGAAGTCTTCCTTTTTCTAGCAGGCTCCATCTGTAAATGGAGAGGATTTATTTGTGCATTATGTAACAGCAGAATGTGCCCATAACAAAATAAATATAATTTAAAACTCAGACACCCATTTTAATCAATCACCAGAGTGAAAGAATAACGTGCCTGTTACTTGCACCAAGACTAGAGGAATATTCTTTGTACAACTTCACAAAAGGATTCAGTAATTTCTCAAATACAGACTATCTCTCCAACAAGCTCACTCACTACAAACGCCAACAACACCCACGAGGGGTCGCCGGATTCAAAGCGCTTATAAAGGAAGTGAACCGGCAAATGAAGCATGACGTCATCCTCAGTGAGCGGAGCTTCGGTCACGTGATTTTGGTGTTTTTGAATCGGGAAGCTTCACTTTTCCACGCCCACTTTACTCGGCACAAGCTTCGGCGCTCGGGTTCATTTTTCCCATCACTATTAATTAGTGATGGTGAAACCGAAACATCATCAAACATTGAACCACTTTGAGACAACGGCACCGAAAATGACACACTGCTTTGAACCATTTCACACAGTCAGAAGAGCGACATCTGCTGAATTTGTCTGTGTATTGCATTTGTGTGGATGTGACATAAAGCTTTTGTGAACCTCACTTACCCCCTTCCTCTAACCCCCACTCCCCTTTTCTGTGACTTTTATCTGGATGAATTTTATCAATTCTATTTTATTTTTATTCTCTTATAACTTATTCTTCTGTTTATTATGAAATTGTTTTACATTTTGTGTCAACTTGTGTTTAAATTAAGTTGCTTTTCCCACTTTGGCACAACTCACATTTTTAAATGTGCTATACCAATAAAATGGCTACTTTCTAATAAAAATTTTAAAATAAAATAAAATAAAAAATGTACTTTTCAAACTGGTGTCTTTGTGTCCTATACTTTTATGTATGTATTAGTTGTGTTGCTGCTGTATATTGGCTCTTGAGCGCAAATCAAACACTTGACTTTATTCGGGCTTAAGTCAAAGTCCTCCCATGCATATGACCATGCTCTTTTTGGTGGCAATAGTTGTCCCTCCATATCTTACTATCTCACTCTCTTTCAACCACTTAAACTCCCTCTCAAGACTTGCCTACTACCACTTACCTAAAACTATGACTGTGTATTAGATGGGCCTTGGTGTCTGTTGATGTGACTCTCTGTATGTGGTGAAGTGTATCTTGTAAGTGTTATGTAATGTCACCAAGTGTGTATATAGATGTATCTGTACTAGATGTAATCTATTCTTACCTGCTTTAGTGTAGTGTTAGAAATGCTGTCAACAAAATCTCCTCTCAAAACCCACATTTCTTGGAGGATTCAGACTCTTTTAAAGCTATGACAATTACAAGCCACCTCCATCAAAATTCCCGCGAAGCAGCTTGAAACCGTAGCTCGCGACGTGTCTGACGCTTCTGATGTAACGAGGCCTTTGACTGGTCACGTGATTTTTGGTGTGAAGCGCGTATCAAAACAATCCTCTGCAACACTTCCGCTTCATAGGGTTGGTACAGTGTTGAGCTGAGAGGCTTGAGCATAACATCTCTACTTTTAATATGACTTAAATCATTAGATCAACTTGCAATTTATTTTCATTAGTCCTGCTCTGCAGTGTTGGTCTGGGGGAGTCAACCCATGGCAAATTTCGCGACAGGGCTGGTTTGGCTCCTGCTGGGCTTTAAAGGGTGGTAAGTTGGTAAGGGATATGGTGGAGGTGGGCCTTTTGAACAAAGTTTGTTTTTCAGGCTAAACCTGCTGCTGTTTTGCACACTGTTCTGCTGTTTTGCTCTTTTTGCTTTTTTTGTTTTGCTGTTTTCGTATTTTGTTTTGCATCAGTTTTGGATTTTGTTTTGCATTTGTTTTTGCACGTTGTTTTGCATTAGTTTTGTTTTTTTATCAGCAGGTTTTTCCAAACTGGGTCAAGTTTTAATCAATTTTGTTTTGTTTCAGCAATGCTGGGTGCCTTCTGGTGGCTGGGCTAGGCACATTGGTGAGGTTCCCCCACCTTCGCATGTGATTTAGTGCACTGGGATCACGGGTTTTGTGCACTTTTCAGTTTTCTGTGCCATTTGCTGTGTCCACTGAGGTGAGTATGTGGTAGCACCCCTGGGCACACCCCTGATAGTCTGCTCACCACTGGTGGCCCCAGCTAGCTTATTTTGTTTTTGGTAATTTTAAACTACTTTTTATTCGTAGGCCTATTTTAACTAGAAATTCAACTTTTAGCTTTTCTTTGTAATACAAATTTAATCTTTCTACCTTTTTAGTTTAAAATGTTATAAACATATTTTCCTAAATTTAGTTGCTTTGGTTAACTTTATTTTAGCCATATTTGAATTGTTAAACTCTTCTTAAATAAAGCCATTTCAATCATTCTTCACGTCTCTTGTGTTTTAATTCAGGATCTTACTTGTGTGTCTTTTTCACTAAATTTGATTGTGACCCTCGGGCCTTAAGCCCCGCAAACGTAAACACGGTGGGTGACTGACCGTGCCTGTGTCACAAATGGGTCCGTTTATTCTGGCCAAATGATGACCCCTCAGTTAATGTGCTCTGATGCTGTGGTTTTGCTTTAGACAGCTGGGCATCAAGCATCAGTTCAGATTTTAATTTATGCTTTTATTACAAATTGATTACAGCAATGCACTTTATGTTGGTGACAGACATTTATAATCACACTTCCACCTGTTTTTAATGTTTTAAATGGACTTATGCAGTTATTATTGTTTTAACCCCCATTGGCTCTCTGTATAATGATAAATAAAAAAAAAAATAAAAAAAACTTTGGTCAACAAATAAGTAAAGTTGGATTGGATGATACTCTGATTAGCCTTACTGACCTTATCCCCACCCGCCTACTTTTGCCTCTGAACGTGACTAAACCACTCTTTCATTGTGGTGGCACTTTCGGTTAAGTAGGAATCCCAGTCATATAAATGAAAAATTTGAGAAGAGCTTGCTGCTAAAATATGATATAAACTAGATTGATTTGTGTAAAATAATTAATGTCCTTGTGCAGCTACAAGGCTTTAGAACAGTTCTGTATTCTGTATAGTCTGTATACCCGAATGGTGATGGTGGCACCCAACTTCCAAAATAAAATGAATTGCTTTCGTTGTTTTGGTGTGGTTCTGAGGATTGAGTCATCCCTTAGACCCCCATTTCTGTTCAGTGATGATTTATCTTTCCATTTCCATCCCTCTTCATCCACAGACTACCCTGCCATATTAGGACTTTAAAGTACTCAATCCAAACCCAGGATCTCAGGAGTGGTGCTCAAACATGATTTATGTACTACGGACTAGACTTAATACTCAATGATTATAAAAAACGCTCTTTATTTAGACAATGGAAGGACATTTTCAGCAATAAATCATAGCACTATTTATTTAATCCCTCAGTGGCCCAGGTAGGTTCAAAGTGGTCCATGTATACTAGTCTATGTGTTTTATACTGATACAGCTCAAGATTATTCTAAAGATATTCAGGAAAGGTTCATTTCTGTCCTGTGAATGTGACTTTTTTAGTATCAGTACCTGCTGAAATGAGTATCTAGTTTTGATCTGATTTTTGATACGTTTGACAACCCGAGTCAGGAGTCAACTGTTACATTTTCATAGCTTCCTCTACTGTTTTGTGGTAGAACTTACACACATATCGCACTCTCAGATGTGTTGTTGCCCTTTCATCTGATCACATTCCACCCCAGAGCACAGTTTGGTCAGGAGCTTTGGAGGTAGCCCTCATATCCTGCTGGTTTTCTGTCTGTATCTGATAAAACAAGTTACATACACAATAACAAAAGCACCTTGATCTGCTTTTATAAAGAACACGTGGAGCGAATATGAAAGGAAAACATATCTGGGCCATGAGTTCACTAATGACCAGTATAAAAACATTACATAAGGCCATGTGGTCTATTGACATTCACTGCATACAGCTATGGACTAAACAAACCCACAAGGCACTGCATTTCAAATAAAAAGTTTACATAGCCGCAAATCGCTTCATTTGCTGTTTCGGGTCATGGTTGACATTCTGGTCTTAAGCTGTTTGTTTGAATGGACTCTACATGCTCATGTTGTTTTTATACTACCATTTTCTCAGTAAGTGAAGATTTCTGACAATAAAAACAGACCGAATCTGCTAGCAGGTTTGATTGACAGCTAACACGTGCGAGCGGGAAGTGCAAGTAAGCTCAACAACCTCACTTGTAATTGGCTCTGTGGTTGCGTACTGGGAATTCTAAATATGGAACCTGCTCTTGCTCTCCTCACTTGGCTTTAATTGGCCCCAGTCAAACTCGTTCAGTAATGTCCAGATATATGTACAGTCTATGTGAGCAGCAGAGGCTGGAAAGGCAAAAATTAAACTCGTATGAAGAGGTATTGGGAGTACTACTGCTACCGTGAAACTTTGAAAAGCAATTATATAAGAAAGACGCATTATTTAACTCCATCCCAGTTTCACGCCTCCGTCTGAAAAAAGCTGTTCTAAAGCCATGTATGTGCCCACAGACTTGTGCATGTGGAAATGAGCCCCGTAATTTTCTGAGAGGTACGGATGAGTTAGTCAGCTTTAAACATCTACTTCATCCTTCCATGGTCTGAAAATCACACAGCCCAGCTTAAAATGTACTGTCTCAGAAATAAAAAGTTGCAGTTCTAAAACATTTGAATGGGTATTCAAACTGCTGTATATTGACAAGGCACTTACCTTTCACTTAGTGCATGCTGTCCTTGAGACGAGTCAGGTTACGTGTCTTGCCCAAGAACACAAGAATAAGAATAATGCACACTTGTCGGGAGAGTTGGAATGAAAAACACTAACCAAAGGGTCATTGAACTTGCTGTTCAATCAACTTCGCAGTCAGGAGCTGGATTTGATCCCTGACCGTCTCTACAGCGAAACACAACCAAACAAGTTGAGTATCAATGTATTCAAAAACTTTACTGAATAATTTATATGAAGGTGTGCACTGTGCAACTTTTCTGTGCCTTTACTGTTTTGCCTGAAATGTTCCACAGAATGGCATTAACTTTACAGTATGTAGCTCAATGGAGACAAGGAGATGACCCCACTGTGCCGAGTTACAGGTCAGATCCATGGAGAGGGGAGACCCGCTCATTGTAAGAATGTATATTTGTCAAAGTGGAACATGCAGCGATGGAACGTAACAAAGTAAAATAGTAAAGTACTTTACTTAAGTATAACTTTAAGGTATCTTTAATTTTAAGTAGATTTTAAAGTGTATACATTTTATTTTTACTTCACTACTTTTGAGAGCAGGTATCTGTACTTTCTTCTCCACTATATTTTTGTACAGGACTGAAAAGTCAAAGTATTTTTATTATTGTGTGAGACCTGCTGAAAAGGCTGAGGGACTATTTTTAACACCTTCACCATTTGAACAAACAAAAATATACAAAAAACAAAAACAAAAACAAACAAACAAACAAAAAAAAACAGGTAGGTAAAAAAATCAGCACACATCTATATCAAAATCACTACATTTGAAGCTTTACTAGATCTCAAAATCTGCACAACATATCTTTACTTTTTACTCTAAGTAATTTTTTTTAACAGGTACTTTAATACTTTTACTTAAGTATATTTTTTTCATGTGATACCTTTATTGTTACTTGAGAGTTTTGCTCTTGTTACTTATGTAACAAAACTGAATATTTCCACCACTGGTTAGTGGTGGTAGCCTTTTCTGAATTGTTTCTCCCATGAGAAAGCGACAAGTTCACTTCTGAAGGCCACAAGATGGATTTCACCCAATAAAGAAGCATTACGGTCCTTTTCCCATTTATTGTGATTGGATATGTGGAGCTCAGATGCTCAGGACATTTCAAGGTCGCTTGGATTAGGTGAAAAAGCTAAAACAGATAAAACATTTGTGTAAGTAAGAGCACAAAGTGTAAGTGTAAGTGTAGTCTACTATCCAGTAAGTACTGCACCAATAAAATAACATGTTTTTAGAATCAGAGAAATAGCCTGAGCTTTGACAACATGCTCCAATGTAGTTTTAACCTAATTAGTTTTTAACCTTGTAAATTACACTATTGATTTATGCATTTTAATTAAGGCTATGAGTGAACTGTATATTTTAAATTCACTAGTAAATAAATGCAACATTTAACAGACAGAATTATGATATACACATCACTATTTATTCAATGATTATACATCTAACCCTTGTGGAAATATAGGGAAATGTAATGGAGGTGCATTTTAGTTGCCATGAAAAATCACACAGATGTGTGTTATTACAGTGTTTTAGACGTATGCGAGTTTCATCCCAATCTGTCCAATTCTGGCGCTCCCCTGGGGGTGCGGCGGTGCGATGTCAGGGGGGGCGCGAATGACCCCGGGGAACATGCTTTTCTTTGGCTGTACTAGAATAAAGTATAATTGCATATCCACTACAGTAGGTGGCAGTTGCGCTCTCATTGTTAGAGTGTGAGTATTAGGCCTAGGTCAGTGGTCCCCAACCACCGGGCCGGTGGTAACGCATTTTGTACCGGGCCGCACAAAAACAGTAAATCATTTATCAGTGACCGCATTTTCTCCTAAGTGACTTTTGCCCACTCCTCATGACAAGCTAATAACCTTGTCCGTAGATATATAATGAGGAGGAGAGGTCGAGAGGAGAGGAGGAGAGGAGAAGAGAGGTTGAGAAGAGAAGAGGAGAGCTTGTAAGTCTTAGCGGGCACACAAACATGCGGAAGCTTCTTGACATTGACTCCATATTCAGAAATGTTTGAAATGAAAATAACATTTTCTTTATAAATGTATTTGTGGCTTATCTGAATCTTATTTTGAAGGGATATTTAAACGTTATGATAGTGAGAAACACTGCCCTATACAAAATAGAGTCACATCTGGACAATTCAGGCCTAGGAAACCTGAGGAAAATACAGTCACCAAAAATCATCTGGATGTGTTGTTAGTGAATATCTCTTTAAGGTGGAGTAAAAAAAATATAATTTCAAGGAGTAAAAACAATACATTTGGTCCTTTGAGGAAGACAGGGAAAAGAAATACAAATCATGAAGATAAGCATTTGATGACAAAGTTGGCACACTACAGCTGGCTTCGCAGCGGTCGCTTCAGTCTGTTTTAATGAGCACCTGGTTTCGTTCATAGAGTTGGATATTGACTAATGAGTGTCTTTTAGTTGTGGAGCAGTTTGGCTGCCACGGTGTCTGTCTGCTCTCGGTACATCTCAAAGAAGTGAAGGAGCCCGTAATTTTATCAAGTCTGGGTATGTTAAGTGAACATCAGTTCCAACTCGAACATTGGAACATGGAACGTTCCAATATGTAGCTCCATGGAGACAAGCAAGTGACCCTCCTCTAGAAAAGTTACATAGTGCACCTTTAAGCTACACCTAAACTCCACCAAAACCAAATAGAGCTTTTAAATAGAGCTGCTAAACTGAGCAATACCTGGAGGGCCTGAGGGTATATAGAACAGGTATCCACTCTTCAGGTGTTTGTCATCAGAAACACCTGGCTGTAATCAGGGCAGTCTTGCGTGTTGTCACCAAGTACCTGAAATTGCAGTGGCGAATGGGGCCACCCATTTTTATAAATTTGCACCAGAAAGCTGCAAATACACCAATTTGGAAGCCAAAAAGGACTAGGAACAGTAGACAGTACTTTTCAACAGTGCAATAACAAAAAAAGGTGATTTAGTGTTTAGGTCGGCTTTTTGTCATGTCATGTAATTTTGTGTAGGTGGCACCTGCTATTCCATTGAAATAGATGCTTCTGACAGATTTATTAATATGTACTGTCCTAATTCAAATGCATCAGTAAATAATAAGAAATCAATAAATGAAACAAAATCAACAAAAACATATATGCTATGGTATGGTATTCTTTTATTTGGACAGGGACAGTGCACAACATTACATTAACCTTAAAAAAACAGGAAATATGTATGGTGCCAGGTTATAGCAAAGATACTAATTTCCACCCGTAGTCCCTGGACAGGCTGATGTTAAGTAATATAAAGTGCATATTAAGTAAATGAATATGAACCAGTCGAGAGACAGTCGAGAGGCCATCCAGCGTGTCCTGGGCCTTCCGCGGGACCATCTCCAGATGGGACATGCCCGAACCACCTCAGCTGGCTCCTCCTGACGTGGAAGGGCAGAGGCTCTAGTCAAAGCTCCTCCTGCATGACTGAGTGCCTCACCCTCATCTCTAAGGGAACGCCCAGCCACTCTGTAGAGGAAACTCATTTCAACTCGTATTCAACTTTGTCCTCTCGCTCATTACCCAAAGCTCATGACCAGAGGTGAGAGGAGGAACATAGCGTGACCAGTAAATCCAGAGCTTTGCCTTTGGATGTCTTCCCCACAACAGTCCAACACAGTGACCACATCATGCATATGTGGCCCATCCAACCTGGTCAATGCTTTATTCTCTCCTTCCATATTTTCAGTGTAGAAGTGTTAGGCTTTATATTTTCAAAGCTGCATGTCACGAGTCCAATACTTATCTCCCGGGCACAGGCTCAGATAAGGCACATGTCTCCCAGCAGAAAAAGCCTGGATGGGTGGGTCACATAAGACTTGTGTCCACTGGTTTGCTTTGGAGCAGATTGTTATGGTTCATAAAAGTGTCTCCACAACAGAAGAAATTCGATATAAACATAACAATCATTTCTCACCAAACACTGACGTGTTCTTGAATTGTGATGAATGAATGCAGACAAACTAGTGCACTTTAACAACAGCTGTTTATCTATACACAACACTAAAGAAAATTATAACTGATTATCTATCTATAATGATAAGATCTGAGTAATTTCAAATATCTGAGTAATTTCTCTTGTACATCAATAGTTTGTCTAAGTCTAAAAAGTTGACAATAAACTGGAAGGAGTTACTTATTTACTCCAGCTATAGAATTTCTAAATGTCTTTTTATGAACCCAGGTCGACCTTATGATTATGAAGAATAATACAGGTACTTTTTACTTACTAAGGCAAAGTGTGAGAAAGAAAACTCAATAGCCTTTTTTCTTCAGTATTAAAAAAACCCAAAAACAATGACATCAATTTGATAAAAGATAAAAATGTATTAATCAGGAATTTTAAAAGTAAAATGAACACAACTGAACCTGTGCTGCCAGAGCGTTAACCTGTAAACAGAGACACATACAAGTGTTTCTCATTCTCAGGATATGGACAGGCCTCATGTGAAAACTCAGAATCTCCAGAATTCACTCACTGAGCTGTAGAGGCTGCACTAGCACTGATTCATGATTGGCTGCAGGTGCTGGGGTTTAGGTAGTGATGATTCAGATCAGAGAGAGACATTTTACATTTAACCAAACAAATTTCAGCACTGAAACTGGCAACCCAAATGAGACTAATATCAGACTCATTCTGCTTTCTGATTGAATAATGAACTTGAGAACCAAAACACCCAATTACAACATAAATAACTTGTCCAGTGTTCTTGTAATCAAGTGTTATCAGTAAAAGCTTTATTTGATTTGTCTGCTTCTGGGTTACATTTATGGAATTTAAAATCTAAATCTGATATACAGCTCACACTTTGTGCACACTTTGTTAACATTAAGTTCAGATTTGACTTCTGTCCTTGTGCCTAAACTGTCCCTTTTGTGCTGAATTTTTGATGTTGACGGCAATAGGTAGAAGTACTCCATTTTAGAACTCGACACTACTTCCTGAATTTATTTTTTTAGACTTCAGTCCAGCCAGAAGCTGTCCTCCTCCTCACGGTTGAGCAGTTGGGGCTCACATGAGAACAGTGAGTGTGTGTTGGTCCTGTTTGTTTTATGGGGACCTGTCAGAGGGAATATATCAGGGTAAAAGCACAGTCTATGAACACAGTGCACCAAGGAGAATGCACAGCCAATATACACCAAACGCTGCCTATGCACCCACATCAAACTGTTCATTTCATCATAGTCATCCACTTCTGTGAGTTCAATTCAATGATGGTTCTAGGTTCAACACAGCTGATCTTGAAGGGCCCACATTACTTTATTTTCTGATCTATGTAATAATGTTGAATTTCCATCAAAAACATGTCTGGAGTTGTGTTTTGTTTCATTTACAAGTTTAACACACAAACCCTGTGTATTTGTTTCTCAGTTAAACCCTCCTTTCCACCTAGTGATGTCATTGTCATAACGACGGACAGGAGAGACCAAAGAGACAGAACTCAGGGAAAAGTTTAACAATGTTTGACAGTTTTAAATGTGCAAATGAAGGTAGATCGATCAGGAAGTTGAGAGCGGGGTGTTTGCTGTGGTCCAGGAGTAGAACGAGAGCAGTGAGGTCTGAGACGAGGTGAACAGTACCGGTAGAGATGAGCTGGGTCAGAAGAGGTGAGATTTGTACCGGTCATGGAGAGCAGGGTCGGAGACAGAGGAGCTGCGTGGGTCCAGGGAGCAGGATCTGACGAGGAGGAAAAATATCCAACTTAGAATGAGTCAAAAAGAGCAAAACCATGAAACTGAGCCAAACAGAGTTGTACCACAATGGATATGCAGACAATCTGGAGCTGAGTGTCAGATCCTGGCTCCCTTTGTCCTCCCCAGGTGTAGCTTGATTGCTGATTAGGTGCAGGTGTGCAAGGGAGGAACCCGAATCCAGCTCCAGGCTCAGATACAGAAGGAAGGGGGAAAACAGCGCCAAAAAGGCAGGACAGACTGGGCTCATGACAGTCATATGGTAATACATTTTCAACTTTGTATTTAAACTCCATACACCTTTACTAGAACCATCTGGATAATTTCAGCCATGAAATTGCAAACCTCTATTGAACAAAAGGTAAATATAGCTGTTAACTTGAAAAGTACCACTGCATGACATCACAAGGTGGTACAGAGCATTTTGAGCTTTGGAGATGTAAGCAGACTAATAATAAATTGTTACTCAAACATGTGTGAATGAAACAAGGTTTTGAGGTCCTTTTCACACTGCCACTAGTTATGATGATGCAAAAAAGCATTCACTCTGAGAGCGCTGCGCTTGGGCCTGTATGAAACAGTCACATTCTGATTTGCATCACACGTCCATGCCAAGCACGCTGGAAACAGTAAGTACCGGAGAGGCTCCATTCCCACTCGTGAGTGGGGTGAGTGTGGTGTGAACACGGTCGACCTCAAGCCTCCTCAGCAGTCTGCTATGACAGTAAAAGTGTTGGAACTGGGCAAAAAAACATCATTCAGATCACATTTGTATGAATGGACCCTGCAGAGCTGCTGTTTGACATGTTTGTCTAACGTTGCAGTTTGGATCAATTTAATATCAGCAACAGCATCCTCCTGCGTCTGACTGTACAGATGAGTCTTGTTCTGTCTGTATAGATGAGCCTCAGTCTGCGTGTCGTTCCAAAAGCATTTTCTCCTTCTCCACCACTGTGTACAGTTCTCACAGTGTATGTATATTCACGGGGCTCTGTCCATTTGAAGCTCGTTGTCATAGAAATAAGTTCTTTGATCAGCTGATGGACTCTCACATGGCTCATGGTGCGTGTTTAGAATGATGTGTAGTGTATGTGAACAAGACCGACCCAAAAGTAAAGTAAACAAAACTAAATCTAGTGCACACTAAGGTCGCTCCACAGAGTCACTAACATGTGTGAAAACCTAACGTGGCTTAAAGTTCACAAGAGTAAAAATTTTGCATGATATAGGGCCTTTAAATTCTTTGCAGCAGCACAAACTTATTCTTCACTGTCCAAACACATTCCTAACATCCTATTTATTATCAGTGATGTGTTTATAAGCGTGTTTCATAACTTTCAGGGTGAAGTTTTGCAGTCACAGTAATGCAAACAATCATTACCATGCTAACTGCGCACTTTCTGATTTTTGGAGTATAAAAATGCTTTATAATTGGATACAGACAGCACACTGCGGTCTCATTTTGCTACTTATCTGTAGTAGGACAAAACGTGTTTTCCTCAGCATGGACACAAATGGGTACAGCTCCTTTAAGACTAGATGTCTGTATGTCTGTGCATTAAAGGGCTTGTACCTAATTTTTTAACCGTGAGTGAACACATGTTTTAGTTTGAACTTTTAGCCCCGCCCACTTACTTCATTCTTAGATATTGCACCATGTCACAAAAAGAACTGTCTGAGATAGTGTCAGGCAGTAGTTTCCACAGTTTCCATCATTTCTACTGCACCATGACACAGAATCAAGTGCCTGACATAAGGTAGGGCAGTTGTTTCCTATGATTCTTAGTGAATAATGTCCCTTGTTTGGTTGAAAAAAGTGACTCTGTTGGTTGTCTCTATGTCAATAGTTATTCAACAAAACGCTCTGACAAATGTAATGCTATGTCTTTAGGTCTGTTTCCTTCCTCAATTTTCTGCATTAATAATACACTGCATAATATAATTGCCATTTAAATTGAAACTAAACAACACTACATCCACTTTTTCACTATTAAACACTGTATATTCTGTTTTAATAGCATTGTTTACTGTTCCTAGTCAGTTTCTTATGGCAATTTTGATGCAATTTTGGTGCAAATTAGGTCTATTTGCTTTCTGGTCAAAAACGTTTAAGTCTAAGTGTGTGCTACATTTCAAATAGAGCTGCTAAACCGGGGACTACCTGGAGGACTAAAGTGGAGGTCCTAACGGGGTATTCGCACTTAAACTCAAGCAGCCAAGTGTTTGTAATCAGAAAGTGGTTGTAATCAGGGCAGTCTTGCATGATGACCAACTACTGTCATTTGCAGAGGTCAGTGATGGCAGCACAAGCCAGCATTTTATTTATTTATTTATTTTACCAGAAACCAGCTAATTTACCTAGTTTCTGCTAAAGCTTCCAAAAAAAAAAAAAAGACTATGAGCAGTAGATAATGGTATTAAAACATCATATACAGTTTAGTATCGAAAGAAGTGTAGTGTTCAGCTCCACTTTAATCCCACTTCAACCCAATCATGTACAGACTCTTTAAAGCACTGGACCAGGCCTCCAGACGACATCACAGAGAAGAACTGATGGTAATGCAACAGACAAGACAATCCAAAAAACTTTCACTTTTCTATTGTGAGTGACAGGCCTTGAAATATTCCGTTCTTTGTGTGTTTACACAGGAGCGTGGTTGAGAGGCTGCTCATGTTTTATTTTGAAGATCCTCATTGACATGTGTTCCATGTCGACCTCCTGCTGCCTGTTTTGTCTTTTCATCTTCAGTCATGCCCGTGTGGTATCTCTCAAAGAAGAGAATCCTTCTGTATATGCTAATTGTGTACATTGTTCTTTGTTATACTTTTGGTAGTGAAAGTGCAGATGTTTCTAATTATGACTGGGTTTGGTGGAATAGTAAGCAGGGAAAATATTCATCTTAATTTTAAATCAGTTTAGCAGAAGTTTGCAAAAACAAGTGGAAAAGAAAAAGTTGGAAACTACAGAATACCTCCCCCTGTATGTCATCAATTCTATCCAAAATGCAAGGACAATTTATGTGCAAGAAAGGCATTTTTCTAGTAAAAACATTGATTTACAAAAGTGTTATCATTTATTTTCAATTGTCAAATCACTGTTGTGTAATTTAGACATGTTTTGACCCTTGTTAACATTACAGTGGAGCAAAAGTATTTAGTCAGCCACCAATAGTTCAAATTCTCCCACTTGAGAGGCCTGTAATTTTCATCACAGGTTTACTTCAACTATGAGAGACAGAATGGGGGAAAGAATCCAGGAAATCACATTGTAGGATTTTAAAAGAATTTCTTTGCAAATTATGGTGGAAAATAAGTATGTGGTCAATAACAAAAGTTCATCTCAGTACTTTGTTATGTACCCTTGACAGAGGTCAAATGTTTTCTGTAAGTCTCGACAAGGTTTTCACACATTGTTGCTGGTAGTTTGGCCCATTCCTCCTGCAGATCTCCTCTAGAGCAGTGATGTTTTGGGGCTGTCGCTGGGCAACATGAACTTTCAACTCCCTCCATAGATTTTTTATGGGGTTGAGATCTGGAGACTGGCTAGGCCACTCCAGGACCTTGAAATGCTTCTTACGAAGCCACTCCTTCGGTGCTCGGGTGGTGTGTTTGGGATCATTGTCATGCTGAAAGACCCAGCCACGATTCATCTTTAATGCCCTTGCTGATGGAAGGAGGTTTTCATATGACATTCTCCGGTCCTCTTCTGGATTATCCAGATGCTCTCTAGCAAACTTCAATGGGCCTGGACATGTCCTGGCTTAAGCATGTCTAGCACTGCAGGATTTGAGTCCCTGGCGGTGTGTAGTGTGTTACTGATGGTACCTTTGTTACTTTGGTCCCAACTCAGTACATTCACTAGGTCCCCCGTGTGGTTCTGGGATTTTTACTCACTGTTCTTGTGATCATTTTGACCCACGGGGTGAGATCTTGTGTGGAGCCCCAGATCAAGGAAGATTATCAGTGGTTGTATGTCTTCCATTTTTCTAATAATTACTCCCACAGTTGATTTCTTCACACAAGCTATTGCAGATTGAGTCTTCAGCCTGGTGCAGGTGTACAGCTTTGTTTGTGGTGTCCTTTGACAGCTCTTTGGTCTTGGCCATAGTGGAGTCTGGAGTCTCACTGTTTGAGGTTGTGGGACAGGTGTCTTTTAATCAGAATCAGAAGAAGTTTTATTGCCATTGTCAGTGAGCACAGCTCACAGACTAGGAACTTACTCCGGTGATAAAGTGCACATAAAAACACACTGAATAATAGATAGATAGACTTTATTGTCCCCCAAGGGGAAATTTGTTTCCACAACTCCGTTAATACAACAGAAAAACACATGCAACATTGACCACACACAAGACAAGACAGACAGCACACAGTAAAGAATATTACATATTATTGAGAGCAGCAATGGCAGAGGGGACAAAACTTTTGCTAAAGCGTGCCCGCTTCCACCTAAGTGTTCTGTATCTGCGGCCTGAGGGCAACAGAGAAAAGTGAGTGTGGAGCGGGTGGTCCGAGTCCCTGCTGACTGTGCGAGCCATGCGTGTAACAGCCTTGTTGTTAAGGAGGGAGAGGTCTGGAGTTGGCAAACAGATGATTTTGGATGCTGTGTGTGTGACCTTAGTGAGCTTATTTCTGTTTGTAATGGAGAGCATGTTAAAGTAACAGGGAGAGCAGTAGAGAAGAATGGGCTGAATGATGCTAGTGTACAACAGTAACAGAAGACGTGAGCTGACAGAGAGGGCATGGAGCTTACGGAGGATGTGGAGTCTTTGTTGAGAGCGTTTATGGATGTCTGTGACATGTTGTTCAAAAGTAAGTTTATTGTCCAAAGTGAGTCCAAGGTACTTGAAGTGATTAACACGTTCCACTGTCTTGTCATGTATGATGATGGGAGCCAGGTCTGGGATATTTGTCTGAGTGTAGATGAGTAAGTCCTTGGTTTTGTCCACATTCAGCTCCAGACTGTTGTTGGAGCACCACCTGATGAAGTGAGTGACAGACTGGTGATAAGAAATAATAGAGTTATTGTCCGTAAGCAGGGCCAGGATGGCAACAGTCATTGGTATAGAGGGTGTAGAGAAAGGGGCAGAGCACACACCCCTGAGGTGCACCGGTGTTGGTGATTATGGTGGATGATGTGATTGAGCCCACTCTGACAGCCTGTGGTCTATTACTGAGGAAATTGTAAATCCAGTGAATGAGATGTGGAGACAGGTTGAGCAAATGGAGTTTTTCAATCATGCAGTGCCGTTGTATTGTATTGAAGGCTGAGCTGAAGTCAATAAATAGGATAGATGCAAAGGAGCCAGGTGTTTCCAGATGTTGTAGAAGTGGGTGGAGAAGACATGCCAGGCCGTCCTCTGTCCACCGCCTGGCCCTGTAAGCAAACTGGTAAGGATCCAGCAGTGGTCTGACTGCTGGGAGAATGGACTGAAGAACCAGCTTTTCCAAGCACTTCATTATGATAGAAGTGAGTGCTAATGGTCGGTAGTAGTTTGGCTCAGATGGATGGGGCTTCTTGGGAACCGGAATTATTGTAGAAGTTTTCCAGGCTGTAGGAATGTAAGCCGTCCTGATGGAGTGCCAGAAGATAGAAAAGATGATAGGGGCCATTTCCATGGCACACAGTTTCAGCACCCTCGCCGGAATGCCATCTGGACATACAAATAATGGAAATACAAATGAGGGCATGCACAAAGTTAAAAAAAGGGCAATTTATACTGATAACGAGTTCAAACAGGTTACAGGTCTGTGAGAGACACAAATCTTGCTTGTTTGTAGGTGACCAAATACTTATTTTACAGAAAAATGTATCCATTAATACATTAAAAATCATACAATGTGATTTCCTGGATTCTTTCCCCCCCATTCTGTCTCTCATAGTTGAAGTGACCCTGTGATCAAAATTGCAGGCCTCTCTCATCTTTTTAGATTGGAGAACTTGCACAATTGGTGGCTGAATAAATACATTTTTGCCACACTGTATGGTTGCTAGTTAACATGCCTCTATATATGTGATATGTTCAGTCACAATCAGCAAGTAAAATTATAAACTTCACCAAAATGGCAAAACTAGAAAAGACCAGGCAAGATTTTTAGTAAAATCTAAAACAATATGTATGTTAAATTTGTCATCTAACCTGTCATATGCATTTTAAAGAGGGGGTATTATGCAAAAAGATGTTTTTGGTTTTTTAAAAAGATTTTACCATGTTATAACTTTGTTTCCCATCCCAAACATGCCTGTGAAGTGTTTTTTAGATGTCATCCACGCATGTTTGAGAATGTAGCAATCTCTCCCGGGCCCTATCCAAACCCTCCTTATAGTTAGCAGTACGATTCTGCCCAATGCTCCGTCCACAAGCCTACGCCACCCATGCTCCCACACGACAATTCTCTATAAATATACTAAAGCATGATACAAAACTGTACAACACAACTCGGGCAATGTGCAGTAGTTTAATTAGCTGATTGTGTTGTGATAGAGCTCTGGAAGGGAGAGAACCTCGGAGAAGAGCATGGAGAGCAAAGGAAGGAAGGACTTAGAGCAGTGGTCGGCAACGTGCGGCCCGCGGGAAAATGTTGGCCCTTTGCCAATTTTTTTTGGCCCGCCAGAGGATTTTGGACTTTTTTCTGGCATTGATTCTTTAATACCAAGTTGTGTGGGCACTGCTACGGGCATTCCACTGCCCATGATGTGCATGCAACACAACCATTAAAGCAAAACAATGAACTGGTGTGTGTACATACACCTTCACCAGTCAAAATCGTGGCTAACTGTTTTTGGACATCTGGTGAGGCAAGCGTGTAGACTGCGAACTGCTCAAGGAATGTGCACCAGTTACGCTATAGCCACAGTGTTGGGAATAACGGAGTTAAACTATAAAGGCGTTACTAACGCCGTCGTTTTTTCACTAACGGAGTAATCTAACTCATTACTTTTCCCAGCATCCCAACGCCGTTACTAACAATAAAATGTGGCGCGTTACTATTACTTCAGTTCACTCTGCTCTTCATCAGAGCGTCTCTCAGCCGAGGAGCTGCAGCGCTGTTGTGTTTCTTTGGTGAAAGAGGAGGCTCGGGGTGAGAGGCTTGTTTGAGATGAGCGAGGCGGGCGCAGATAATATCGTGAGAGCGAGGCCGACGCAGGCCGTGTCTGAATTAACCAACGTGCCTTAAATGCGCCGCTCGAACGGGGCATTTAAGTCGGGCGGTGCTTCGACCCACACTTCGAGCAGTACATGGAACAGTGCATTTGGGACACGGCCGCAATTTCTGAGCAAGGAGAGCGCAGCAGCTCTCCAGCGACTGCGGCTGCCTGCATGGACTACAAACGCTTAATGCATGATGGGAAATGGTGTCCTGTCACACGTGCATTGACAGCGGGTCCGAGTTGCCCTGACGCAGATGCCTCCCCCTGCAACTTTACACAAACTACTGCCACATATTTGATATCGACATGTTTTAAATGTGACTGAAAGTGTCCAGGCTTTTTTGTCCTTTTGATAGCGACATTGCTCTCTTGCTAGTGTATGTTTTGCTAAGACTTTGTAACCCGCGAAATCTGTCGTAGGGGAGAAGGGGGTGGGGGTTGTTTCTTGTAATTTATATTATTTAAACGTATATTTATTTTTAGGTGACTTAAAATGCATGTAATTCATATATAAATATAAATATATAAATATAAATATACGTAAGCCATATTTAGCCATCCATCTGGCCCGCCACCTGTGGGCGCTGAAAAAAATTGGCCCGAAGCCAAGCGAAGTTGCCGACCCCTGACTTAGAGCATCAAAAACAAAAGTGTTACTCTAAAACATGTTAATACATTGTTTTCAGTGAATATAGCATTTTCAAAACAATAAAAGGTAACATGGTATATATATTATTTGTTAGCAGTTAATACCCTATAGAAGTATAATACCCCCTCCTAATCAATTTAGCTAAATCAATTGTATATGCATGTTTAAAATGATATGTTAACATGGTGTAACCAGATCGTGAGCGATAGTTCTGAGGTTTCTTATTGTTAATGTGCCTGTGAATGCATCCCCAGTACATATTCCCTATTGAATTGTGTTCTGGACAAAATAGCAGTGGAGCTCATACATTATGATACATAAACAACATCGAAGTGTTCTCCTATAGCTGAACTTCCTATAGCTGAACTCCCATCACCCACCCCGACTCCCACTCCTATTATTCATTTTCATTCATTGTGTTCGTCCTGAATAGGGAACAAGAAGGAACTGCTCTCTTCTAGGAGGACTCTTCACAGGTTATTGTGGCGAGCAATATGGCAAAATACTGCTGTTTATACTGTTTCCTCTTCTGGGTATTCTTGAAGAGATCTTTGAGGCCAAATAACTTTCTCCATCCACACAATGTCAAGCATCTTTCTAGTCCACATCTCAAATGTTCTCAAATGATCCAAAAGATTTGGATCCCATGAAAGAGCTAAAAGTTCCATCACTATTTCATTGGCTGATTTGGGGTTGTACAACTCCATCCATTTTCTTCCACTTTATCTATGTGTCATAATTTTCAGGCAGGTGAGAAGACAAAAGTCCTGGAAACAGGGTCCGAGGTCCACGAGGGGCGAGGAGCAGGGCGAGGGGCAGGGCGAGGAGCAGAAAAGACGAGGCAGTCCCTGGACGGAGGACTGTGTCCAGCGGAGCTGCATCGGTCCAGATGAGGGGAAGGAGACATGACGAGGTCCCTGGACGGAAGCCAGTATCAGTGGAGCTGCAACAGTCCTTAATCTCCCAACGGAGGGCTCCTACAACACAAGAAGGTGGGGTGATGGGTTCTGGAGTGGTGGAGGTCTCCTCCTGAGTGAACTGGCAGGACGGAGCGTCCTGCTTCATGTTGTGGGACCCCGGACGGTAAGCGAGAGAGGAGTTAGTGCCCCCTGCGAGAGACAGGGCTGATTGTAAGAAGTGGGCGTGACAAAAGGGACTCCACCCAGACAACCTCTCCCCGACCCAGTCAATGACTGTGTAATGGGCCCATAACCAAGGGTAGCCCAGGACAAGTGGAGAGGAAGGGGGGAGATAACGTGGAAACGTCGGGTCTCGTGGTGATCTCCGGATAAAACAAGGGTGACAGGTTCTGTGATGTGCGTAATTCGGGCTAAAAAGTCGTCCATTCAGAATAAGTGCAGTAAGGGGATGTTCAAGTGGTTCCAGTCCAATCCCCAACTGCTCCGCCATCCACTGATCAATAAAATCCTCCTCAGCTCCCGAGTCGATGAGGGCTAGGACAGGTAAAGTATCCGAGTGAAAGCACAGCGTAGCATCAAGCTGAAATTGATTGTTCCTCTCTGGGTTATGAGGCTGACCCACCAGTACTCCCAGTGCTACTGGTGGGCGCCCCCCTCTGGCCGAACCGGGCAGGTGGCAAGGAAATGTCCCGTTTGCCGCAGTACAGACATTCCCTTGCTGCGCGACGTTCCCCGGCAGACAAGCACGCTCGACCCAACTGCATAGGCTCCTCGGAGGGCGGGGAAGATGAGCATACCTTGGTCCGAGCAGGCGAATGGTGTCCCTCTCTCTGGCGCATCTGCAGGCGGTTATCAATCCGGTTCGTCAACGAGATAAGAGACCTCAAATCGGGTGGCTTGTCCCGGGAAAGCAGCTTGTCTTTTAATTGGTCATTAAGTCCCTTTAAAAAGACGGCCGTAGCGTAGCGCACTATCGGTCCCAGTCCACCTCCACAGCCAATGTCCAAAGCTCAATAGTATAGTCTGCTACAGACTGGGATCTCTGGGCGAGGCTTAACAGGCGGGAGGCTGCGTCCGCCTGGTAGTGCGGATGATCAAAAACCAGTTTAAAAGCAGACACAAAGTCATTAAAGTTCATATGGCCCAGAACAGTGTTAGGAAATCTTGCCTCTGCCCACTGGAGTGCCCCTCCCCTGAGTAGTCCGCAAATGTACCGTGTCTTGGTGGCATCTGAAGTGAAACAGGTTGGGCATTGCTGGAACATGGACATACACTGAAACAGAAAGCCCCGACAAAGGCTGGGCTGACTTGAGTAGGGGTCTGGATCCGTGCCCCTCGACTCCGGAGGATACGGCGGTGCAGTGTTCCCGATTGTGGCAGCGGGCGGCGACGGAAGCCAAGGGGCGGGGCAGCGAGCGGCGCGGCGACTTGATTAGTGAGCTGGGACACCTGGGACAGATGCCCAGATGTCCTTCTCCACAAACACTTCCTACAGCTCTTTCCGAGGGGATCCCAGGGTGTTCTCAGGCCAGTTAAGAGACATGTCCCAGCATGTCCCACCAGGAGAGGCCACAGTGGGACATGCCTGAAACTCCCCCCAGGGAGGCATCCGTTAGAGATGCCCGAGCAAAGTCAGATATATGGAGGAACAGCAGCTCTACTCTGAGCTCCTGACTAAACCACCCTGTCTCTAAGAAAATGCTCAAGCACCCTGCAGAGAAAACTCCATCTTGTTTTTTCAGCCATTACCCAAAGCACCATACGTGAAGGTAGGAGTGAAGACTGATGGTAAATTGAGAGCTTTGCCTGTGGGACTGACCAGTAAATAACTGTGTACTATCCTCATCTTTGGGACTGTTTGGGTGACATGCATATGTGGTGTAGGAAGGTTGTTGCGTGTAGGTGCCTTCTGGATTTTGGGTTAGGTGTTTTGACTATTATAAAGCCATATAGAGTGGAGAGAAAACATCAGATATTCAGAACATCTCTTTTCTATGCCTCATCAATGTAGTTTCTTCTTTGTCTGCTGGGAGAGTGAATACGGCTTTCCATCTCGTCATCTGTATTCCTCATGCTGGTATGTTGAGTATACCTAATCTTTTCCTTGGTTGTTTTCTTATATAACTATTTTGTTTGTATCTGTATGTGAATGTTTGATCAGTAAATCAGACTTTGTTGTTCTTGTCTTGTGGTGACCTTGGTTCCAAAGTGGGTCTGAACAGAGGTAGTGGTCACACATTGCCCTGAGAGCTGAGCAGAAGAGGAGGTAAGAAGGGAATAGTCATTTCTGCTTTTGATTCAACGAAAGAAGCATCATGTAAAAGTGAGGTGTGGGGTTTCTCAAAGAATCTACAGCACATGGAGTTATGGAGTGCTGGGGGAATGCATTGTACAGAGCAGTGTATTGAAAGATGGATTATTCAAAAGTATAGTTTAAATGCTTTTTTAGTTTAAGTGCAACAAGACTTTTTGTACTTACTAAACAAGGAGTATGTTTACTTAATTTTTGTATTTTTAAATTACCTCGATATTACCTATTACAGTTCAGATTAAAAGGGGAAGGGAATTTTGTCCTTTGCATTTTGACCTATCGAGAGCAGTGACTGCCACAATGGGAAGAAATCTTGGCTGGAGGATTTTACCTATGCTGCATATTTTGTGTTGATGGGTGGAGAGGCTCTGACCTTGCACAGCAAGATAGATTGTCACAATATTTGTGAGTTCACACCATGGAGATCATATTGAGAATCCATCTTGGCGTGTCCCCACTGCTGCGATAGGGCGCGACCCGGGGTTGGTGGACTATACAATACAACTTTCTTTCACCAAATATAGCAGAAGACATTCAGAGGGGGAAAACACCTTAGATCGAATGGCCCATCTCATCACTGACGAATCAACAAAAGTGAAGGAAGAGGCTTCCTGCTGTGTGTCCAGACTTTCACGTGGCCTCCCCCTAGAGCAGGGGTCGGGGAACGTATGGCTCGCGGAGCCATGTATGGCTCTTTTGATAACTGCATACGGCTCGAAGATAAAACATAAAATATTATCACTTGTTGTAGCCCTTTAGGCGCGGGCTAGCGTCGAGCCGAGTTATCGCTCACGCTCGCGGACGTTTTAGATCCGTAACTCACAACTAATTGTACGGCCCCGGAAGATTTCAAACGCCATTCAAAGCAGAGGCACAAGGCCTCTTAGATATTTTAAGCACATTACGGGTAATCTTGCCTCTGTGCTTCCCGCATCGAGAGATGAAGCATGAGAGCGCAAACGCCGCGGATCTCAAAGCAGGTCGAGGGACCGGACAAGGATGACTCTTTAGATAAGTTAGCTTTGCTGGGGGTAGGTCACGGTAAAAATCTGCGGGCTCTGTACGGTCCCTCGAAGATGACGCAATGAAGATGTTGAGGAGGAAGAAGGATGACGACAGGCAGGGGCAACAGATGTTTCTGTCGTTCGTCCATTATGTTAATGGGTGATACATAACCTCGGCGTTGGCCGCTGAGGGTAAAACTGAGATGTAAAAAGGTAAACGCCCGACGGTTGTTAATCGAGGAAACGTCTGATTCAGCAAGATAGTTGCGTGTTCATGGCTCTCTGACGTCAATAAAACGGTTCACACTCGACCCCAGCCATAGAGTGCGGCTGTGTGGTATGTAGCAAGCGACACACAGGACTCAAGACATTGGGGAGGGGGTGGAGTAACGGGTGGTTGAAAAACATAAAAAACCACGGGGCGGGCGGGCAGCGGCTGGCTAGCCGGTGGTAAGGGCTACTACACCCCTCAAACTGCTATGAACTGGTATCTGCTGGTACTATCTGTTGCAGCTGCTCTGAGGAAATTGTCTTTGAGCTTTTTATTATATTGTAATTTTACTGGCGCAATGATTATGCTTTAGAGTATTAGACTTGGGGACCAAATACATGATTGAGTGATCGCCAGGATGTTTGGTAGGCCAACTGGTAGGGTGTGCTATGTGCTGAGTGGGGATATTCAGTCAAGGATCGTGTCGTAAATTCAGTGTAGCTACAGTGGTATTGTCCCAGGTGGAGATTCCCCCCAATTGTGGTCAGTGTGATGTGAATACATGTCTAGCAAGTGCTTCAGGAAAAGACTGGTTGATCTGGTCACACAATGAGAACTGAAAAATGATGAATACGTGATGAATGAAGTCTGTGGAGGGCTGTTGGGTTTAGTCCTGCAGTCGGCCACGTAGAGATCCATGTAAAAGAAAATAAATTCTGTCAATCGGAAATCAGTATAGAGTATCGCCGACACCTCAACCTGAAGGTAGGCTTATGCAGCTTCTGGTTCGGAATTATGCCTGTGTTGGGGACACCAAGCATCGATAATATCTTGTTGAAGGGAGACGAATAACTATACACTTGAGGACTAGACACCACCGTCATATATTCAGCGCCTAATGATATGGGGAGATTTTGCCCCTATTAGCATACTGGCTACCTATTGCTTTCTTTGTTAGATGTATGTTGGAGAAGGACAAACTAACTATTGAATGCAATCAAAGTAAAGCGCTTTTAAATTCGAATAAACACAACACTAGAAGCAAGACAAGCACTGATGAGTAATAGGCTCGACCCCTGTGTGCACCAGAGATTGCAATTTTGACTTTAGAGAAATGTACTTGTAAAACAGTGATAGTTACAGTATTGCAACAGCAGCATCTATATTTCAAAGTCAAAAACGATCCTCTGTTCTTCAATGGAAGTTAAATGTCCAGACAAAGGTTCAGATAGCTATACTAATCAACATAAGGCATTAATAAGGTTCAGGAGATTGTTGTTGACATGCACCAAAAAGAAATCTGATCACCCAAAAACACATCAATGATTTTTTACCTTTGAAGACAAAATAGAAAAATGAATTTTAAATAACTCTGTTAAAAAAAAAAAAAAAAAAAAAAGTTAAAAAAACATAACATTTTGTGCATACTTTTCCTTTCAAAAACATATCGAACAGGTAGTGTGCCATAATTACAACAAAGCAGAGGTGTAACTGTGTACAGGACCTGTCAATTCAGTACTTTGCCAGCGCGACTGTCATTCACCATTCCATGGGAGGGTTGAAGCTAAACATGAGGGCCCTGCTCTGTCTGAAGCGGTTACTCAAGTCACTCTGAGTCTTGTTTTAAAATCGTAATTTGACCACAAGATCTGGCTAGTATTTGGAATAAACCATAAGAAAGTGAGCTGCTTGCACTGTATAAACAAGTCCTCCTCAAGTAAGATTACAGTAAACAAGCTAAGTTACAGTTTGCAGTTGACAACCTCTAGTCAGTTGCATAGCTACACCTTTTTGCTGGAAAATCAAACATCGATAACAGAGACAGAAGCTCGATGAGCACAGGCTCCTGAAAAATGTGGCCGTTTGCAGACATCTAAAAAACAGGTGTGTTTTTGCATTATGGTGGCCTATTGCGTGTGCATAGAGTGTCCATGGCAACAGAGGAAACATCCCCCATTAGAAATACACTGTAGAACACCCACTGAACCGATGTGCGCAAAGTATAATCAAATAGGTCGAGTTATTCGCCCCGAGTTTGAGAGTCCACATTCACGGTGGGGGCAGGGGCACTATAATGTACGCATTGTGATGTTTTTGAGAAAGAAATATCCAAAAATAGAAAAAAAAATAATCCACAATGCTGAAACTATAAGTTTAGCGATTGGCTTCAATATTTAACGTGACAACAATCAACCGATTCGTGGAGGATGAAAAACTCAGCACCATTTCCTGAAGTAACGGCCAAAACAACATCAATCCTGTATTATACTGGCAGAGATAAGCTGTTATGGAACAGTCTGTAACGGAGTGATGGCGTTTAAATTGAGGTGGGCCCGTAGCAATGACAGGAGACGTTAACCATTAAAACAAGTCCCAACCTCAAATCGGACAGTTTTACAACAGCACAATCCACTACCATATAGAATCCTGACCTGTCGTCAACAACTCACATGGTAAAACACATTAGGGAGTGTATATATTGGAGATGTCACTGAAAACCACATCTTGATCAACTACCGAAATAAAAACATGGGCTTGGAAACACTGAAGAAGAAATCCACTAATTACTTTTCAAGTGGCATCCACGCTTGGGGGTATTCTAGATTGATCTTGTGGCAAGGAATGCTTGAGCCGTTACCATGGACCAATGCACACGGTTGGCCAAAGTACACTGTACAACACGTTTTTAAATGACTCTGAAACCCAAATTTAAATCAGCACCCTTTGCAGGAGCTGTGGTCAGGACAAAGGGGTTCATGACCATCACAAATCATTCTAGCTGTATGTGAAAGGACTGACTAATAGAGTTCCCGAGCTATGTCATGTCTTTTAAAGTACGTGACTTGAGGAAACACGAGCATCGCGCCAGCGCGTACGACAGTTAGAATACACCTCTCAGAGAATGTGATGATTCAGCCCCACAGTCTGAATGGTCAGTGTAGGGTGAAACGTTTTCTCAAGGCAAAAGACCCCTCCACTCTGTCCAAGTCTATGACAAGTGGACCGCTCTGCCTGACTGGACTGCTCTTTTCTAACACACACCAACATCGTTCGATTTCACAATCACACCTCATTCTGGTTCTGTCACAGGACTGACTTTGGCGGCAGTGTTTTTTATTGCTTGCTTTAGTCTTTAACTATGTTTTTTTATGTCTGCTGCTTTATCTTTACATTCTTATTTTTTATACCTTGACACTAGCCGAACAGACGTTCCGTCTTTTAACCACATAAACACACCGATATTTTCTCCTGTGAGTATGCTTCAATACTTGCTCTGGCAGGGTATCCAGCCATGTGACACCCTTACCATGGTTTCACAGGATTCTAAAGTGATAATAGGGAACTTTACGCAGGTGGAAAGTAAACGCATGATTCCCTTCACATAGATAGTTAAACCCATACTCAGAACAGTTTTAT